>VZSC01012470.1:40517-63000 GCA_013398225.1 Steatornis caripensis
GGAGGTGAGAGTTTATCTGATCCTAGAGCCAGGCCCGCCAGGCCCAAGGTAGCAAGGACCCAATGCGTGGTGTTAGGCTTTGTGTTGCCAAAAGTCTCGAGGCAGGGGTTATCCCAGCTGCAGCCCTTCCCTTTCATGTCTCTGCGCCGGGCTGACATGGGACAACTCAAAGCTGCCCCATGTCCAGGGTTTTGTGCTCAGATGGGGGTGCGGGGGGCTCAGGGGGAGCCCCGGGTCCTGCTCGCATGGGATCTGCTGAGGGAAGAGCCTGGGTGTTGCTGGCTGGAGGGGATGGGGAGTGTGCGCTGGTTGTGGTGCCTCGGTTTCCCCTTCGGGCAAGCGCTGCCAGCGAGCGGCTGCTCTGTGGGGATGAGTTAAAGGCGGCGTGGGCAGGGGCTGCTGGGGGGAGCAGCAGCGCTCCCTGGGCATGGAAGGGTTGCTTTTTATTTTGGGGAGTACTACGGGAGCTGTGGGAACAGGGCTGCGTGGGGGGCGCCCCCAAAGGGCCTGCTGTGGGGGGCCAGGCAGCCCTCCAAGGGCAGGCTCGGCGAGACCCTGAAGGACCAGGCTGCGGTGATCCCAGGGCCGGGCCGGGCCGGGCCGGGCCGGAGCGGGGCANGCGTCCGCCCGGCGTTGTGTGCGGGACGGCCCCGCGGCTGGAGGGAGCAGCCGGGGGGGCGTGGGGGGGTCTGCCGCCCTGTTGGCTCCCGCTGATGGCTCTGAGTGCATCCAAACGTTAAAATTCCCGTTTCTGTACGGCTTTTCTCGGCCGGGCTTTATCTGTGAGCCGCGGAGCGATGGGGCAGCGCTGCTCGGGTGGAGGGGGCGGGCGGGCTGGGGCTGGGGCAGGGTTGGGAAGTCGGGAATAGGGCAGCCCCCCCTTCTCTTCTCTCCCTTCTCCCCCGTTTTCTCCAGCCAATGGCTCACGGGAGCGTTTTGCTGCAAAACAAGAGACAAAACTGTAAAAACCGCATCCAGCAACCCCTGTTCGTGCTGGGAGCGCTCCCCTGCCTTACAAAGGGCCAGCTCTCCGGCTCACCCTTTTCTCCAAATTACCACTTTTATTCCATGGCTTTATTCCCTACTAGAAATGCCTTTTGGTTTTGAGTGAGTAAAAGACAGCCCAGGTCCGCAGCAGCCACCTGCACGATGCTCTCTGCAGCTCGGGGCAGGACCTGGGCTTTGAGTGTTCTGGGTATCATACAAAATTTGCTCATTGTAAACATTGCACAACTCGGTTCCCAGCATTAAGCTGTAACTCACGTTTTCTGTGTTATATGACTTGCTTGCTAGCCATTATACTACTGCTCAAGCTCGAGATGGAGATTTGTCTAAAATGTGTAATTTTAGAAACATAAGAGGGGAAAGAAATGCTCGATTTTGTTACGGGAACAGCGTAGCTGGAACTTTGCTGAGAAATGGCCATATTTTACCCCCTTATGATTTCTTTCTCACTCTGGCAAAGGCAAAATGCTTCTATGTTGCAGGTAGCTTTGACGTTGAGGCTCTAACTTTGAATTTGCAGCAGCTGGTCTGACTCGAGGCAGTTAAAGGAACAGTTGAAATTAAATTTAAATTTATATTGTTTGCTGGCGGAGATCTCTTCTGCAGTTAAGGAAAAAAATGTAGGGATTAAGCTGATCATTCCTATATAGGCAAAGCAGTTTCAAACATTAACATTACGGTTCCTCTCTTAAAAAAACCCCAAGGATTCTCTAGCCTGTGCTTTGTATAGCTGCATCTCGCTATCCTTTCATTTCGCTTTCCCTGAAAACGTCACTCAGCGGAGGAGAAATCACAAATTCAAGCGCGCTGGGATCACCGCACACGGAACAGAGGAACAGCTGCTGAAAAGAGACTTTCTGAGAATCACAAACCACCTGCACTGAGAAATTTTTCTTCTCTCGTAACTAGCTCCGTGTTCGGCGGGTGCATGTCTGTAACCCACTGCTGGTGTGTTTCTGGCTGCAAAGGTGCTTGGCAGCCCTGGTGTTTTACAAAGCTAATATTTATTTACAAACTTGGGCTGTTCCTTGGGGTTTGTTTTCTTTTTTTTTTTCTTTCCCCCACCAAAAAGGAGAAAGTGAAAAATATGCGTTTGAGCTAATCGAGCTGTTTTAACAGTTTTTTCATGAGTTGGGTTTTCTCTAATGTAACGAGCCCCTGGAGCTGAGTGGTGCCTTTCAAGCCACCCTCTCACTTGTGGAGAAGTGTGTTGGGACGTGGGCTCGGAGATTGTGAGTAGGGCTGGCTCAGACGGCAGCTCCGGCTAAACGAGGTGGTCCTACACCAGGGACTGTGCTGGAGAAGAGATCTGCACAGAGGACGGCAGCTCCGGGGCTGCGCTTCCCTCTTTTGCTTTTCATCCCTGGAGTAAAAACCGTAGCATTTGCCATGCTTTCATGATACTGCTCCAAGAACCTGCCAAGTAGAAGGGAAGGTAGCGGTTATCTTTTATCATCTTGGGAACATGCTGTTGATCCCTAGTGCAGGAAGAGGTATATTACCTCCAGGAGAAGGGCGGCCGCTTGTTCCAAGTCTTTCTGCCAGTCAGAGTGGAAACAGGGGAGTCGGGGAGCGTTGGGGTTCCTGCTCTGTGGTCCGGCTGCTCTGCAGCCTCCGCCTACAGCCAGAAGGCAAAGCAGTCATTTTTCAAAGGCGTTGAAACCAGAGAAGGCCCAGTTATGCTTTTGACTTGGAAGAGATGCGTATCGTTTTGGGGGGGGAGGTGGAGGTACCAAAATAAACCGTCTGAAGGTTCAGTGCGCAGGCAGAGAGTGAATTTGGTATTAGGTACTAAATTCCTGCAAAGGTGACAGTTGCAGCAGGTAGATGAGGAAATCCCTCATTACCCTGCAGAGCTGGAAAAGCAGGATATGGTGTTTTATTATGTTTCTTAACCTTGATCACAGTGAGTTTCAAACACCCTCTTTACCCTCAGTGTTGAATCTGGCCTGTGGGTACAGATTCTTGTACGGCGCAGCTATTTCACTAGATTTAATCTCTAAGGAGCGTGCCAGAAAAACAGCCTTGGGGAAACGGTAATCTGCTAGCTTCCTTGTCTGTAAAATGGGAATAGCGATGCGTAACTCCCTTCTGGAAAGTGGTTTAGGGGTCGACCAGTGAAAAGCGCTAAAGTGCCACGGGTTGAATCGCTCAGCCGAAAAGAGACGAAGCAGAAGCAGTAGCGAGGCTTGCCCAGGCTTCCGCGGCAGGTCGGCAGGGAGGCCAGGAATAGACCCGGTATCTCTGATTTCTGCTCAAGCGTCGCTGTCTGCTGCGTGTGGGTGCGGGCCAAAAAAGAGCAGAAGTGCTGGTGTCACCGGGCTACGCGTAAAGGAGAAAATCGAGGTTGCACGATCCCATCCTCGGTGCCTTTCTCAGGGCTGCCCCGTGGTGCCAGGTGTAGGAGTGACAAGCTGTCTGACACCGGTCTGCAAAGAGCTGGATTGAAGCCACTTACTCATTTCGTGCTGGCTTCTGTGCAGCCCTTGGGTAGTAAGGACTTTGTAGATGCTGCTCACCTGGGCTGAATTTTTTACCAGTCACCTGGAGATGAAAGGCGCTCAATCCCGTTACCACTCCCCCCAAGCCATCCTCTGCCCTCTGTTTGAAGAGATTTTGAACCCCAGGTCTATTTTATTCCCATGCAAGGCTTCACTGTTGGACACAGCAGAGATTGTGGCGTGTCCTGTGGCTCCGAGGAGGTGTAATCTTGTTATATTTGAATTTATTTCATGCTGTGTTTGCGGATGTGAAGAACGGACTGGTAAAATTAGGGACTGTGGAAGGTGTGAGACACCTTGTTTGTTCAAATGCTGACGGTGGGAAAACATCTGTTAGGAACTCTCTTTGAAGGAGTAGCTGCCCTTCCAGAGCTACGTTGTAGGAGTAATAACTGTTGCGGGAGGCAAAACCTTCTGAATCAGGAGGCAGCTGGGAGACGTTGCAGCTGTGAGCATGCACGGGCTGATGCAGGGATGGAGATCTATGAAACTGAACTCTACAACACCTTTATTTTTCCCGTGCATCTTGTGTCATTTTGGAAGTGACTGCCGCCTTAATTTTGCATGATCTTGTATGTGCTTGGGCGAGTTTGGGTTTTTAAAGAAGCTGTTCCTGCCCTTCCTTTCTATTTACGGATAACTCTTTCATGGGTTTGCAAGGGTGTGTTTCCTTTTCACCGTGTACTGATTAGTGCTCACGTTAGCGCTTAGTGCGTTGCAAAAGTTCTTCATTAAAATCTGTGCGGAGGTAGGTTTTATTCATTTGAGGAAGCCACACGGTGCGCGGCTTCAGCATCAGCTCCACGGTCGCAGGATGACTTGCCTGCTAATTTTGCCTTGCTATCTATTTACGCGAAGGCAGGAAGCAGCCCGTTGCAGCTGAGGGAATTGAGGCCAGCCCCCTGTCTATGATAATTCTTAAATAGTTCATTTGGGCGTAATGCCTCTTTTTACAGTTGATTCTCTGTTACAAGCAGATTTTCTGATAATGGCACCTGTGCCGTTCGGATGGGATCATTATTATAATAGCAGCGAGTATTGTTACGGAATTGGTATGGGGAATTTATGTAGGATCGTTACAATGACAGAAGTAATACCATAAATAAAATGATGCTGTAACAGCAGCACTAAACCTGGGTGTAATAGGGAAGATGACAGTTCAGATTTCGGCCAAGCCTCAGCACCTCGAGCCTCACGAGGATTTGTCACGTAGGGTCCCTGCCTGCGGATGAGCTGGGGGTGTGGGTGACTGGGGAGGGCAGGGGCTGTCCCTTCGCCGTGGGGGTGCTTGGGGCGCAGGAGGGAGGAGAGATGCTCATCCCGTACAAATCAGGGAAACCATTAGCCTGAGCTGTTTCAAAAGCCGACCAGGGAGGTCGTTGTAAATAATAAGTTGTAGAAACGGGATGTTGCTCTCGTTCGGCTGGGTTTTGCTCTTGGGCTGGCTCTGTTAACGCAGTTTTTTTTCGAGATGGGTTTCAGGCGGGGCTTTTGCATGCACAGCCTGTCCCTCCTGCGCCGTGTTGGGACGGTCAGTGCCTGCCGGCACGTTGCTTCTCCCGTTTCTCTGCGGGAAATGTGGGAAAGCTTGAAATTGCTTTTGTGAAATAAGGATGGGGGTTGAGACTGTAAACTGCCCAGCGGGACTTGACAGAGGAGGCTGATGGAAATAGCATGCCCTAATACCGGAAGCAATAGTACCAAACTCCAACAAACAGAGGTAAAAGGGAAGAAAGGGTAAAAAATCAGTGCATTTGAAAAGTTACTGAGGATGTGGAGTGAGATTATTCCACCCACCCACACACACACACACACACACACACCCCCCCGCTTTTCTTTCTATGAACAAATCCCTGGAGATGGGCGTGTTGTCTTAAAGGCTGGTCTTGCAGTCAGGCTTAGCAAATACAGATAATCCAGATGGCTAATCTGGAGCATGGTTTGGCTAGCAAAATCCTTCTGGCAGGGAATGAGGAGGATGCCGGGAAGAGGTTTGCAACAGTCGCATTTAGACAAAGTCACTGCTAATGCTGCTTCAGCTGTTGTGTGGACAGAGCACAGATGCCTTGCTTGGGTTTTATCCCTCTTATTTTCCATCAGTGACCCCTGTTTCAAATCCCCGAGCCAAGACAGGGAATTGTAAACCCCTTGGCACACTCAGATGCGGTTTGGGTTTTGTCGCCGTGCCCCGGTGAGGGATGTGACCCCTCTCCGTCGTGCCCGTGCCCAGGGTGTGCAACGGCAGAAGGATGCTTGGCCTGCGCAGGCGAGTTGTTGCACTTTGAACTTGCTTTTTGCCCAGGGGCCCCGTCGGGACAGGGGCGATGGGGCGATTGCTTTTTGATGCTTGGCGCTGCCTTTGTCAGTGGACATCTGGTGCCAGGATTGCTGCTGTCGGGGCTGGGGGTGGGCTGCAAGGCCAGGGAATTTGATGGATTAGTGTGGTTGGAGGGCTGGGGGAGGGGACGGGTAGGGTTTCAGCTCTTGCTGCAGGTAGAGAGAGAATTTGGGGATTAGGGGCACTTTTCTGCAAGCTGCAAAGAGGGGAGGATTCGGAGAGGGGGAAGGGTTGGGAAGAAAATTGTACTTCCAGTTTCCCCAAATAAATGACATTTGTTTGCTCTGTAACGCAGCACAAGGGAAACATGTGTGCGTCCGGAGCAGGGGATGAAAAAAAACCCACAGCAAATCTGGTGCCAGTCTGTCCCCCCAGCTTTGTAACCCTTGGGAATCCTGGTTGCCTGCTCCTGGCCTCTGGGTCACCTGGTTCATTCCCTGCTGCTTCCTATGGATTCAATAACCTCCTTCTCTCCCCAGAGATCAGCTTAAATTAAAACTTTATCCTTTACTTAAGGAAGCAAGTGACAGCCTCTCCCGTGCTCTGTTACTGGATCTGGGTAGGTTGCCTGTGCCCGTCCATCCGTCTTTCCCCGTGGTCACCAGATGGGCTGTGCCAGAAATCCACAGCTTTTGAGCTGCTGGAGGAGGAGGAGGAGGAGGGGGATGTGGGATATCTCCTGCCCCTGATCTCCTTGGGTGAAGGAGAAAAGAAAATCCTCATTTCTAAAAGCCTCCCCTGAGGGCAGGTGTTCCCATACGCTCTGGCCCAGAAAGGGGAAAATTGCTGTTTTTCTTGGGGTGGGATCAAACTCCTGGGGATATCGCGGGGATGCATCATGCAGTCCTTTCCTGAAGCTCTGTGTGCCAGCGAGTGTCCGTGTGTGGGTGGAAATACCCTGTCCCTTGTCTGCCTGCAAGAGCAGGAGGGTTTGCATAGCGACGAGGGCCACTGGGAACTGGCTGAAATGGGGACCTCGAGGAATAGCCACAGTGAAATCCAATCTCCAGCCAGCGCTGTGTTTGGGGATCAAATCCATGTGAAAAAACTGCCCGGAAGATTTAAAAGTCTGCTGGCTTTGCCTCCTGGAAACGCTGCTGTGGGGAGGTCTGCTCTCTGGGAGGCACGTTTGGGCCTTTGATTCATGTTTTGGGGCCACGCGCGCACACGCGTGTGTCATAAACATGGGTTTTGTTCAGGACTGGACATGTTCCGTGCGGGGAGGGACGTACAGCCACCCCACACGCAGCTCCTTGCCGTCTGCCAGACGCGAGCCATGTGCAGCAGAGATACAGCCCCAGCCAGGGAGCTCCGTGCTTGTGTTGTAAAATAAGCTGTCATGGCTGATCTTCCCCTCCTCTCCTTTTCCAGCAGAAATTGAGACAACTGGAGGTGGGCGGGAGCCCGAAATTCAAGTGTAAGGAAGGAAACTTTGGGACTGAGATGAGGGAGGTGCTGTGAAACATGAGAGAGGCCTGAGGGGTGTTGGAGGGTTTGGACGGGGGGGATATTTTGTCTTTCCTTGTGTTACTGTAGCCATAATGTCAGGGCTATTGAACTGCCTTTTGAAATTTTATTTCTTCTCTGTGTTGAACAAAGTGGTGGCTAAGGGCCATGGCAATGCAGCGAGTCTTGTGTCTGCAAGGTTTCTGAAGTCAGAAAGCCTTAAAACACTGGTCTGAAAAAGGGGAAATGAAAAATAAGGGATAAAATTACAACTATAATCCTGAAAATGTGTTTATTTGAACTTCAGGAGCAAAAGGGAGGAAAATTTGGGGGAGGTGGAGAGGAGGGAAGAACTCGCTGTAAAAATGCTTGCAGGGAAGAGAACAGCTGTGTTGTTCTGTGAAATGGGAGCTGCTTGAATTCAAAGGATTGTTTCACTAACCGAGACCTGGTGTTTGTGCTGGGGCTGAAGGCTGCAGCCCCAAGCGTGCAGGCAGGAGGAGACCCTGCAGAAGTTTGGGCTGCTCCAGGCTTCCCAGGTGGGTTAACTCCTGCTGGAGATGGGCCCTTGTAGCCGGGAAGGCTTTGATCACCCCAGCCCCGATACTGTGGTCTCTTAAGGGTGCTGTTCTCCTCAGAGTGCTCTTGCGTCCTCCACACCTTAGACCTCATGCATTCGGTATGCATTGAGGAGTGAAAACTTGGTTATTTGCCTCCGCTTCTCCAGCGTTAACGGATTGGGTGGGTGTCTTGGATGCTGCAGGACGCAATAGGCAAGTGCTGCTCTGCGGTCCCTGCCCCACCGAACTGATCCAGTCCTGCTTCAGGTCCTTTGCCAAGCAGTGGTGGCTTGGAGCTAGGAAGAAACTTCACCCAGACAGGTAATTCCTCTGAAGCGTCTGCTTTTGGGTGCTGCCGGCGCTGGTGTGCTGGACTACATGAATCACCGTTGCCTCCAGCCTGACGTGTTTGATGGTTGCAGTGCTGCCTTCCCGGAGGGGAAGGAATGGTAGTCCATTACCAGGAGTCCATTTCTCTTACCGAAGGTGGAGCGTCACACGAAGCACTGAGTGCGCCCGGTTCCTTGCAGCAAGCCTCGCTCGTGCGCCATGAAACATTCGCTTGACAGCACGTTCCAGAGCAATATCCTGAAATGAATGATGGGCCTGCGCTGTGCTTTATGCGCTGCCCTGAGAGGTGGCAATGTGTAAATCGCACCATCCAAATGATTTAGCCCCAGGTATAGTTGTGATTCAAAATGAATTTCTATCCCTGCTTCTCCCTTGCGCCAGCACCGGAGTAACCGCTTGCTATAAACCAGTAGAAAATTGCAGCAGCCCATATGCCGAGGAGGTTGCACGGGGCTGGGCTGTGGGGATGTGTGGCTGTACCCCACTCGGTCCCCTGCAGCCGTGATCTTGATGTGCAAGCACAGGGATGCAGGGGGTAGGTTTGATACTGGTCCCTCTGTGTCTCTGGGTGACTCGTCCGAATCTCTGTCTGTCCCTAAGTGGGGAGCCGTGCGCACTCGGTTTCCATTAGGCTTAATGGGGAAGATGAGCAACATGTTGAAAGTGGCTTGAGGTTTCATGCAAAGCCAATGATGCTAAAGCCAGCTGGTGGGTTTTAGGGTTTTCAGCAAATTTCCTTGGACAAAAAATGTCTCAGGTCCAGTGTGAAATTTTGGTGGAGATCAAGGCGACGGGAGCTGTGGGGTGGCTCATGTGGTGCTTCACACCTCACTGCCGCTTTGGGGAGTTGATTGCCTTCCCTCCTGCTTTGGGGGAAAAATGGCAAAAGCATGAGAAAGATCCATTTTGCTTTGTGGCAAGGAATGAACATTAATATTAAAACATTTGGGTATTTTTTTTTTTTTTTTTAAAAAGATTAGTTCTGCTTCTTGGCTGGTACCCTGGTTTAGATCTCCTGGAATAGCTTTGGAAATGCAAGTCTAGGCAAATACATAAAAAAGATGAAGTGTGGATTCCACTCTGCTGTTTTCGTCGTGATTTGCAGAACTCTTCTAGTGCTCCACTGCTCTCCTGATGCTGCCTGATGTCCAGGAGTCGGTCGTTTTTCAAAATAGAAAGGTCGGAGGTACTGGAGGAGGGATGAACCCCAAAGACTCGATGACCATTTGAGGCTTCACCTATCTTCCTCAAACAGGAGAGGGAATTCTTGAATCTACCCGTATTAATTTCACAGTTTTGAACTCTGGAAATTGAAACATGCTGGTAATTTCTAGAGAAAAATACGTGTTTGCTGTTCTTTGCCTGTTAAGAAGCAGAGTTTGTGGATAGCCAAATAAAATTCGGGGTTTGAAGTGTTTCAGCAACATGTTAAAGTTTATGGAGCATTTAACAAACTTTTTTAGTGTGCAGTAGTTTATAGTGCCAGCAAACAGCCAAGTGTCACATCAAAGTTGTAGTCTTTTCTCACTTAATGGCACAATATTTAGTGCTGCTTTGGTTTATCTTGAGTGGCTTTTCAGTGCACAACTCAGCGTGGCTTTTTCTTTCCTTTTCCTCCCAGAAAAACCCTCTAGAAGACAGATTATGAATGCTGATTTAGGACCCATAATTCAAGCAGAGTGATTGGATTTGTTTTCATCTTTAAAGGAAAAAAAACCCAAAGGCAAATGATCGCGGTGACTTCGGTGGTGTTCTCCCTGTGCAGTTCCCTGCTGGGCTGGGAGAGCAGAGCCGTGAGACGAAATCTGCTCTCGTTGAAGGCAAGCAGGGTTTTGCCATCAGCTAGTCACAGATCTGTAGTGATTTTTCTTTAAATGCGGGAGCTGGGCTGTGTCTCGGCCAGAGGTGGTCTCTGCAGCTGGGATTATCGGATATGGTCGAGCCCGCTGACACCAGCACCAGTGAGGCTGCTGGTTTGGTGCCTTTTGCCTGGATTTGGGGATTTGCTCCTCTTCTTGACTGAAAGCGGGTGGGCTTTGGGGAACTCTGCAGGGGCTCTCCTCTGCCTTGGTGCTTGGGATCGCAGTCGCATAGGAGAGGAACGAGGAGGGAACAGACAGGGAGTTAAACCTCCTAAACATCCTGGATGTCCTAGAGCTTGAGGTTCTCTTTTCTACTAAATTTGAGCTAAACAGGTGTAAAAACTCAATAGCAATTTCTGAATAATGCATCATAAACTGTCTTTATTGTAGACTTAATTAGGTAATGCATATACATATAATTATGTCCGCACGCAAGATCTATTCAGTAGTAAAGGGTTTATATAACGTTATAAATAATGAAACTTGAGCTGTACCAAGGGCTCCCTGTAGCATCCTTCATCACATCCCAGCCGAAAGTGGGAAGCGTCCTCTTCCGTGTGAATTACACGTGGTTGGGATTATTGAGGTTCAGCCATTTCTAAGGGGTTGGGTTACGTGGCACTGGCTGTGATTTTCATCATACCGCCTGCGTTTCGGTCTTAGCTGGCTTTGGAAATTTTCTGTAGAGTGGAAGACAGCGTAAAATGTCTTGCTAATGTTGATGGGATCTGTCATCGGCAGTAACCGGTGAATTGGTATGTGAGAGAGGCATGTAAACAAACTTGAAACCAAAATAATCTGACTGTGTATTATTAAAAAAACAAGCCAATATGCAGCGATGTAATATGAGGAAATTCCGTTTTGAGTTTCTAACGACAAACCTTTTGCACGTTCCTCCCGTGATTTATGTAATTGCCGAATCGCTTTGATGGCTTGACGGAATTATAGCTCTGCGTTACGTGATGGATAATCAATCAAAATAAACTGTGTTTACCCCTTTGCTGCAGCGTGTGTATGAAACAGATACATTATAGTGTGAATTAGTCTTTAACGCCGGTATTCGCACCGAGTTTCGGGTGTGATTTCAGGATTTGATACCTGCATGAACCTGACCTCACCTTGTAGGCTTCAAAATTGTGCTGGCTTAAGCAGGGGCTGTAGTAACTTGCTCTTTCTGTGGTGCATGTAGGAACATTTCAGCCTAAATATGCAGTGGGCTTGTTTGTTTAAATATCATAGAAAATAAAACCGCAGCAAGGAGGCGAAAGGTGCCAACACCTGAGCTCTTTGTAGGGGCTAGGTAAGGCTTGTAGGTTGGAATTCTGCCTTTCTAGGCAAGCTTGGCGTTGGTTGCGTCTGATATTAAATAGGCTGTTCCCCGCCTCATTTGCTGCACAAGTTATTTGAGTTTTAGTCTATGGCTTTAGAGGAATTTCTTATCCTATTTACCAAATGTGCTCTTGTGAAATGTGGAAACCCTTTTTCTGAGGAGCTGCTGGAGTAAAAATTAAAACCGGTCTTTGTAGCGAGCGGTAGCTGGGATAATGTATATGTGTGTTATGTCATCTGGTTAGTATTTGTATTTAAATAGATGAATTTTGCAGGAGATTATCCCTTTTCCTATAGCATAGAGCACAGTTGTATCCTTCAGTGGGCCTTTTACTATTGCCTACCCCTGGTTTTTGGTCCGTTTACCTAATGGCAGGGCTTTTTCAGGGAGGTTATGAAGCGCAGTGTTTGTTTAAATGGCTTCCGTGGTATTGCAGACCCGGGGCTGTGCGTACGCAGCGTCCCTTCAGTCTCTCTCCTCCGCGTGCGAAACCTGCCAGATTCTGATGAAAGGCAGATAAAATGGACGGAGTCGGGCAGGGCTGCAGGCACAGCGCCTCGTCGCTCACCCTGCTCTCTTACTCCTTGCCGCAGCATCTCCATCTCCGGCTGGGGTTTATTTTTGGGTCGTTCTGCAGAAAGGCGGCTATCCCCATCGCTTCTCCCTGGAGAATCCCTCCTCCTCTCCCTCCTTGCCTTGCTGTGAGGGGATCACAGCTGCTGAGTAAATGTTAAGATAATAGTGTTATTACGGAGTAATTATACTGGAAGTTATTGAATTAAAAGTGATGAGGCTGCCTGTAATGCTGAATGGGGAGAGGAGGGAGAGGCTGGGTGGGAGAGCGCGGACATGGGAAGGTGGAGAATAGAGAAAACCTAATAAATTTCCTCTTGTCGAGAGCCCCTCGCTGCCGGGACTGGGACTGAGAATGAATGAAAGGGAAGCTCAAAGAGCTAATAAATAAACCATTTCCCCAAGAATAGAGGGTATAATTAGAAACCGTGGCCCTGTGGTTTTGTGTCTGCCCTGGGGTGGAATCTGCTCAGCACTGTACTGCGGCGATAAAACGGGGAGACAATGCAGAGATGATGTCGCACAGTTGTTAACTTTTGCGGAAGGAGATGCGTTGTTTCTCTCTTTTTCTAGAAAAATAAAAATAATAATAAATAATTTAAGCTTTATGTTGCAAAACTTCAATAACTGGCTATACCCTGGAGCCTTTCCATCAGTAACTCTGGCTGATCTTGCAGTTTTCTTTCTATATATTTTTGGGGGGGAGGGTGATTTTCAGTGTAGGACTTAGAAGACTTTACTCTCTTTTTTCTTTTTTCTTTTTTTTTTCCCTCCCAAGAGGGCCAAATAGGACTTTCTTTTTTTTTTTTCTTTTTTTCCTATCTCAGGCTGAGATTTAGCTACAAATTTAACGTCTCTCGTTCCTCTCCTGCTGTAGCATTGGTGTCGCTGTGTTTTTCAGGATGGTTTGCTAATTGATGGCACACCAGCTTATATTTCGTCCTTACTAGCTCAGCCTGTCTTCAACCTGGAAGATCCCACCGTCTCGACTGTGGTGTGTTGGACACGGGGCCTTCCAACTGGCAAGTGCAGACAGCTAAAACTTGACCCAAAAGAAGGATAACAGTGTGTTAAACCGAGGTTTGCGCTTGAGCCTTGATCCCCACCTTATGCCACGGGGATCCTCCATGAGCTTGGACCAACCGCTGCCTCCTGTGGTCCCTCTGTTCTGCGTCTTTGGGATGGGGGTAACGAGCACAATGGCAGATGCACCAAACATCGTGGAGCTCCGCAATAAATAGGGCAGCAGGCGCGTACCGGGGACGCGTAGGTGCAAAGCCACCGGGGCATCAGTAGCCTTGGAGCTGCAGTGAGCGGAAGGCAAAGGGGATGCATACCGTGCTCAGCTTGGGTCTGGACAGTCTTTAATAGCCACAGGGTTTTCATAGCTTAAAAAAAAAAAAGTAAATTGCTGTCTCCTTCCTCTCCCGACAGAAGATGCATCACCGTCTGCCCGTGGCCGGTTCCTCTGCGGCCGTCTGCGAGGGGGTCAGGAGTCGGTACCCTGCCCGCACCGTCGGGCGAGAGGCAGCCCCGGCCCTGAGCGCTGGAGCCAAGATGTCTGCAGAGCCATGCGCTGGTGGGAGGGCGGCTGCACGAGGGCCCGGGAAGCTGCCGCTTTTGTTTGTGATAATCGGTGGATCTTTAAAGAGAGGAGACAATAACTCGTAATGGAAGTCCGGGGGAGGAGAGTGCATTTTGCTGCCGTTCAGCCTCAGAGTGTCTTGGGTGGCTTTGGATGAAAAGGGGGATGATGCGCTCGTATCTAAATAGGAAGGGTCCCCCCAAGTGGGTGTTTGTGAAGCTTAAGTAATTATTTCTGAGAATCGCTTTGGTAGGTGCTAGAGAAATGTGGAGTGTTTACCTTACTTTACATTCTAAAAAGCCCTAATAAAATACACAACAGGAGTATTAACAATGAAACTATTTTGAGGATTATTAAGCTATTATAAAAGAATGGAAGAAAATCTGCCTGGTATTATGTTCTGTGCCGCTAGATATTTAAATTAGTGCCTTCCTTGTAGCAGCTCCTTCAGAAATCTCAAGGCACTTAAACGTCTTCAGTGAATTAGATACTTGATATTGTTAAATAGCTCTTCAGCATTCCCTATTCATGTAGCGCAGGGGGGAAACTGAGGCAGAATTATTTGGCCGGTGCATTCACCACGGGGAGGGTAGAGTGGGGATCTGGTTCATGTGGGTTTCCGTGACCCTTTGGTGTGATGAATGATGGAAAACGCCCTTGTCCAGCAGCGCTTCCCACCGCCTGGGCATGCCGGACCGTATTGCTTTCCTCTTCCCCATCTCGTTCTGCCATTATAGAGCAGAGCTATGTTGTGGGCACCAAGAAAATCCTTACGGTTTTGCCTTTTGCCTAATTGACGCTCTTGCAGTATTTCCAGCACTGCCCGTGCCCGTCCCAGGGAAGCCCATAAACCCTGATCTAATGTTATTTACTTGTAAAAGGCAATTTATGAAGATCTATCGAGGGGCTGCTGTCACCATATCCGTGGGATTTATTTCCTGTTTATTTACGGTGTGTGCTCATGTTTATGCAGTTCTTCTTTCCCATCATAATCTGAAACTTGATTGTCCCTTGGACTTTTCTGTCACTTGCAGTGTCAGCTGTGCGGGTCCCAGGGCTCTGTGTCTCATGCCCATTGATTTTTACTGCTTTTTCTGAGGATAGAGAGGAAGATCTGTAGGCATTACAGCAACCTTGGTCTTGAAATCTACTTCAGGAGGAGAGAGAAGGGCACGGAGCTTCTGGTGCAGTCGTGTGGGAGTGAGCGTCCCTGGAAACAAACCTTTTTCTTTCTTGCTTTCCTTGGTCTGGCTCCTGGGTGATTTGCCACAGCGTCTTTATTTTGCTCAGAGTCCCAAATCCTGGGCTTGACAAACCTTTTTCCTTCCCCTTTTCAGGCTTAGTTTTCTGTTGGAGGTGGAGATGCCAAGCAAAAGATGGGAGATAGCACCTCCAGGCAACCTGGGTCCTTCAGATCAGACAGCAGATGCTTTTTTGCTGCAATTACCCCTGCCCGGAGCTGGCTGTGCTGCGTAGTAGCTGGAATTACGGGCTGCTTTCTTCCTGCAAAGAGGGAGGATGGTGGTATCGACCGAGCGTTGCTTAGAACATCAGCGTGTGTGCTACGGCAGCTCTTCTCCAAACGGTCTCAAGCTGCGTCTGGCTGGGTCGGGTGAGGCTGCAGCTGCCAGGCTGCTCTCAGCCGGGCGAAGGCGATAATGTGGAGCAGACCTACCCTGCACCACAAAGATTGCGTGTAGAATTCTTGGCTTTAGATTTGGGTTAATAAATGAAAGATTTCCTGGCTTTGATGGTGCGCAAATTGTTTGGTTCAGGTGCAGATGAGTGATCTTAAGGAGTGATTTCTCCGTGTTTCCTGCAATCTGCTTGTGACAGGGTTTGAGGACTCCTCTTGCTTTGCCTGTCCTTACAGGCACTGAGTATAGTAGGTCAATACCTGGAAAGGAGAGTTTAAAAATAAAGTTATGGCATCCAGCAAAAGGCTCTGATGCCTTAAATGTCTTTAATTGCCAAAGTTTTGTATGTGCTCAAGATTTCTACTTGCTTTCACTCGTAATGATCCCACCCAAAAGAAAGGCTCAGCTCTTCTCCATGCTGGAGCAAAACAGCTGCCTTGAAGGGAAACAGCCGCTGCAGATCTGCGGCTGAGCTGGGAACAGCTCCTGGATCTTCAGCATCAGTGTGCAATCCCTCGTCCATTGAGCAAACCTTGGAACTGCATTCCGGCACAGCCACGGTCCTGGGCAGACATCTGAAGCGGTTGTTGTGGGAGCTGCTGACGCAGGGATGCTTTCCTTAAGGAACAGTTCAGAAAAGGGACCTGAACTGGTGAAGTGCTTTGGTACATGGAGGAACACGCTGTAGATAATTCTGAAAAAAACAAAATCAAATAGGAGAACTGGTAGTGGAGCTCTTTGAAAATTGTTCAAAGGGACCCTGTCAATGCGAAATTCCTATTTACGTTTTTTCTTCCTCCTCCTTTCTTTTGTTGATACAATCTTGGAAGTGGGAGGATTTACAGAAATGCCTGTGTTTTTAAGCTGCTTCTTCAGACACCTTTTTTCCCTTGTAAATATTGTGTCTGAGGCCAAAATGAAAAACACAGAAAACAAACACGGAAAAGTCCTCATGAGACCCCTCCTCTAATTGCTTCAGGACCTGAGAATCAGATTTGTTGTTGGATGTGTCGTAAATGTATCTCCACAGCTTTGCAGGAGCATCAAGGATAAACCCGTAAACCCCACTGCTCGGACCCACCTTTAAGCCCAAGTGACTCCTTTAGTGGTCTGGTCTGCCAGAGCAAGGATGCTCAGCACCGCCGGGGCTCTCAAGGGAGGCACCTCCAGACGCATCAGCCTGCAGGTCCTGCCTCCAGGAGCTTTGGCCCTTCTTCTGGGGGACCCACCCAGTCTCTGACTGGGAAAGATTACTTCGGTGTATTCAAGGGCATCTAAAATAACCCTGAAGTCGAAGGAAGAGGAGCATCCTTCAGCCTCCACTGTGCCGGAGGACCTTTCAAATCTTCCCTCCCCGTGCTGGGCTCCATCAGGGCATCTCCAAGGATGGCATGAGGACTGCTGCAGCGGAGAGGGGGCTGCCTGCACTTCGGGCAATAAAGTGAGTTTTCAGAAGGTTTTCTGCTGCTGGTTTCAGCAGCAGCCGCACGAGGGTGGCATGAGTGACGTACAGACCTGGCACACGAAGCCAAGGGGGACTGAGGGAGTTGTATATTTACTGAAGTTAGCACCGAAGGCTCTGTGGATGCTGCTTTTTTTCTCTTTCAGGTGGCTCACTGGTTCCTTAGAGGCTGCGTGTGGGCTGAGCAATCTCAAGAAAAGGTTGTATCAGAGCAGACTTACATTTTGTGCGAATTAACAAGTGAAGGCAAAACTTGTGGGGTCCCTCGGCTTTTCACTACCTGGCTAGCTTACGGGAACTCTGTATGTACTTTGGCTTCTGAGCCATGCTCTAACAAGCTCGTGCTAACACCGTGCCAGCCCTGAGTTTGCAAGGAGCAGGTTTCTTAAAGTAAGCGTTTTTATTGGGGATTTGCATTGAATTGGCCGAACCGTTCGCGAAGGCACATGTGAGCCGGGGCGGGGAGATGGCAGAGCTTTCCTCCCCGGCTGGGGCCGCGTGGCTTTGTGCTGGCAGGGTAGACGGTACGGCACACACAGGCAGAGAACAAGAGCAGGCGATGAAGGGTGTAATTACAGGGAAGGATGTGGAAACCAGTGCGCTGAAAGGCAAAACGATTTGCCCAAGGACATGGGGTGATGGAGCTGGGGTTGGAGCTCAGCGGCTCTGTCTCGTGTACTGGAGCGCTGTGTCCAGGCTGGTGCTTCTGCTGGGAAGTGGTTTTGGGGTAGATTGCCAATACCTTTACCTTGATTTTTCTGGCTGTTGAAAAACCGTAAAGGCCTCGAGGACTTGAGTTCAGATGACTGGTCTGAATGTCTCTCCCTGGAAGCTATGGAAAGCAGTACTTGCAGTCCTGTTTGGACTTGTTAGTTGACAAGTTAAAAGGTTGTTTTGACCCTTCAGGATATTTAAAAAATATATATTTCTTTCACCTTCCTTCTCCCAGTTTTATGAGAGGGCCGAGCCAAGAGCTTTGTATTCAGCAGTAGGAGTGTAATTACAGCAAGTCTGGGCGAATGATTCTCCCCCAGGGCTGTTTCATAGTTGGTTTTTACTTCTCTTTTTAATTCCCCCCACCCCGCCCCATGTTATTGCTCTTATTCCTCCGCCTCCCCACGCACGTGCGATGCAGCAGCAGCTGCGGGACCCAGCTCCTTCCCCCAGAGCCCTGCTGGGATCGGTCCGGTTTTGCTGGGGGATGTGGCCTTTGCACGCAGGAAGCAGGTGAAGCAAATTGGAGCTGGAAAGGAGCAGCAGCCAGCGGGGTCTGCTGCCAACCGACCCCGCGCCATCGCAGGGGAACGGCTGGATGGGACCCAGCGCAGCTGCTCTGGCCGGGGGAGCCGGGCCCAGCTTTCAGCCTGCGTGTCTGTACAGACTTGAGCAGGGCAGGACCAGCGGGCAGATGGAGTGCTGCCCGCCCGGGAAGTGGCTCCCAGCTGCCTCTGCCCGTAGCACGGCTCGGTGGGGTGGCCATGCTGTGTGCATGCTGCCGGCGGGGCTTTGCGAGCTCTTGCTTTGCTCGTTTGTGCCGTGCTTAATGAGCTAAGAGGGTTTCTTTTTGCATCTTGCCTCTTGGAAAGAGCCTGACTCCGGCGGAGGCCGTGCTACCTTGGTGTCTGTGGGCCTGAGCTTCCTCGGGCTCTCCCCTGGCAGCACAAGGGCAGGGGGAGGCGCCGGGAGCAGCGGATCTCATGGTGTTTTCCCACCTTCCTGCTCTGAGCAGCGTGGGTCTGGTCACACACAGCTGCTTGGGCACCATGCGTCCTGCTGCAATGCTGCTTGCTTGTTTGGGGGTGGAAAGAAGCACTGACCGTACTCATGGATGGGAGTGAGTGCGATGAGCTCCATCTCCTTTGCTGCTCCTGCCATCGGGATCCAAGGCTGGGGAAACCGCGGGGTGGATGCACAGCTCTGCCACTTGCCTGCTGCGTGACCGTGGTCGTGTTCAGCTGCGGATAAGATGTGAAATCATTATTCCATGGAGAAGGTAGAGCGTGGCACGCACCCTGCCCTTCTCCCGTGGCACCCTGGCCCCCCAACTGTCCCGTGGGCGCTGGCTCCTGCCCACGTGGCCACCGCTGGCATGTGTCTGCACCGCACCTCCCTGGGGCGCACAGGTACTTTGCGGGTGCACATCCACTCTCTGAAGGGGTTTTCTTGGGAGTGACTGCCATTAACCCACCTGAGTGTGTTTTCAACCAAAATGAGCTTGTGAGCAGGAGCGTGGAGAGGGTTGGGGTGCTTCTGCCTCCACAGCGTAGCCTGTACTGGGCTTTATGAACGTGGCTTGAGCTCCATTACAGAGCAGGATATTATCCCCATGTTTAAAGATGGCGAGAGGTGAGCGTGTGAGGCCCCGTGGCGCAGATGTGGGGCTGGGTGCCCGCTGGGTACCACTGCCTGCTTGGGGGAGTCCGGCTCGGGCTGGAGCAACACCGTGGCTGCGAACAGAGGGAGATACCAAAAGAAATCATGAGTGCTTTGCTTCTCCAGGGGAGCTTGGTTGGGCTGAAATGGGTGGCTGAGAGCGCCTTGCTGTGCTCGCTGCCTTTTGCCCGCTTTATTTACTCGCCAGCCTAACCGAGCCCTCTCCAGCCAAATATCAAAGCTGCTTGGGTGTCCTTGCCAGCCAGGTGCACGCAGCAGTGCGTGGGGAGGTCGGAGGCGTGTGTGGGTGTGCGGAGCTGTGAATGCGTTTGTGGAGCTGGGGTTCCTTCCCGGTCCCCAGCCACATCTCTCGCCCTGGGTTTCTTTCACCTCGAGAGCTGTGCTCTGAGCCCCGTTGGCTGGTGCTGGTGGCTGGAGGGGCAGCAAGCCGTGCCCGAGACCCGCAGCGTCAGCACCTCCTCTTGCACCTGGGAAACTCCCTGGCTGGAAAAGATCTTAAACGCTCTGCTCCTCTTGGAGCCAGACCGTAGCCATGGCTTGATTTGTTGTCCAGAATAAAGCCGGCATCTTTGGAGTCTGATATTCCCCTGCGCAGATGCGCCTTTGCATCGCATCTGGAAGGCTGGATTTATCCTGGAATAAGCTGCGTGCAACTCCAGATCGGTTCTGCTGGAAGAGCAATGATCATCAAAGTCCCTTTAATTCTCAATTAGTCTGTCTGCCCAAAGCTTTAAAATTGGTTAGATAAACCACATTAAAAGTTAAATCTGAATTAACCTTTCCTTGCACAGGTGACCCCTTGGAGCCTCGACTGCGGCAAAGCAGGGCTGGATGCAGAGCACAGGGGGCAGCCCTTTTCTGGGGCCAAAGTGGGTGCCTTTGGGTGCATCCCTCTCACAGGACACCTATCACACCAGAGCGGCTCCTCTTTCCATGGCTCAGCCCTGCTGCGAGCTGACCCTTGGCACCGGGCTGCCATGCCGGAGTATTTTTAGAGAAGATAAGAGTGATGGCAGGAAAGACGGCTCCGTTCCAGGGAGCTCCGACTCTTTAATTATGTTTTTGGTCTAGAAAATTATATGGTTCTTAGAGCGTAAATAGAGAACGTATGGAAGGTAATTGCACCTCCGGGTGCAGATTAGCTGGTAGCAGGGAGAGGCTGTGTGGAGGCCGGCATCAGAGGGAAGAGCTGGGTGGAGGGAGAGGGAGAACCCGGCTCCTCGGGGCTGCCAGGCATTGCCCTGCTGTGGGGCGGCAGCGCCCTGGACCCCAAGGTGCCCCAGCAAGCGTTTGGTGGGACTCAGCCCCGTAAAGGTGAGGACCAGTCCCGTGAGCCACCCCACCGCCGTTAGTCCCTGCATCTTGGGGACGGTTTACTTCAAACCTGACTCTGGGGATACCTTGTTGGGGCCTCCCTGGGCACAGAGGCTGCCCGGGTTTACTGGGGGTGGTGGAAATCTGCTCCCTGCCTCTGGCCGGCGCGTGCTCCGACCTGCGTTTGGCTCCATAAGGAGGAAGGAAATTTAAAAGGTATTTTCATGCTTCTGCCTTCCACCCTGCTCAGGAGTAGGGTACGTGCGAGGAGAGCGGCCAGCTTTCTCTGCATTTTCTTTTTCTTCGGAACAGCTCTGATTTCAGATGCGTAATCCAGAAGTGCACACGCGTGGGATGCAGGGCTCGGCCCGCATCCCTCGCCCTCTCTGTGCTGCCAAAAACCACATTCTCATTCTGCAGCAGAAAGGGCAAAAGCGGGAGCTTTTTCTTTTCAGTGCCTTTTTTCATATGGACAAGCTTAATTTTTACTGCATCCTTTTCTTTCAAAGAATGCATTAAATTAAAAACCACCCAAAGCTCTGCGTTGGCGGCGGTGATTTTCTGCGTGGTTCCCTCTCCCCCCACTCCTTTCACGAAGCGTGAGCAATTTGGATGGAGGATCCTGCAAACAAAGAGAAGGGTGTGAGCTCGGGCTGCGGCTGCAGGTGCCCAGGAGGATGGCGAAGGGCAGCCCTTCGAATTTGCCGGGTGCTGCTGAGCGCGGCTGGTCTTGCAGAGCTGAGCACCCGCAGCAGCGAGGAGCTGAAACCTTCGTTAGGTGCCGAAATGTGAGCAGGGACTTGGGGCAGCCCTATTCCCTGCTGATAGAGGCAGGGAGGTTTCTCCAGGTGGGACCTTGTTGTCCAGGCACCTCCCACCCCATCCCGGGAGCCTGGATGTTCTTGGGATCTGGAGCCTGTATTCGAAGGGAGTCCAGCAAACTCTTTGCTTGAGAGGAAGAGCGAAGGTCTTGATCATGGGAGGAAGCTTGGCTGCTGGTGCTGGGAGTTAGAAAAGGGATTCTGGAGCAAACAACTGGGATTGGATAAGGAAATTTGGGCTTCAGTCTCAAATCCGTCTCCTGCTGCCGGTTGTGAAGCAGTTCTGCAGAGCCTTGCCCCAGCCTCCCTCCTCCGGTTTAACCCTCCACCTGGCCAAGTGCTAGGGATGTGGGATTTTTTTTTTTTCTTCCTCACAGTTCCCAGTATAAATACGTGGAGCAAAGCCACCAGCTCTGTTTATTGAACACAAATAGAAGATAAAATAGTGGAAAACTAAGTTTTTCATGCTCATTGGTGGGAAAGATTAAAATTATGCAAATCCTCGGCAGCGAGCTTGGTGCAGAGATAAGGGGATGTTCAAGTCGGCTGGCTGCCTGCTAATTCACTCATTGAAAAAGAAATGAGCAGGAGAGCTGTGATCAGCGTCACCGGCCCCTCGCAGCGCTCACGGGGCTGGGATTTCTTTGCTGTGCTGGGAGGAAGCTGAACAAAAGAAACCTTTTTTTTTTTGGAGGAGTGCAGGATCAGTGCTGAGATGCTCGCCCTGAAATCACGTGTCTGCCGAGTGCCGGCTGCGATTGCTGCCTGATGAGCGTTGGGATACAGCACCTAGACCTTGGCTGGGGTGTTTCTGCTGACCTCCAGCCAGTTTGCAATGACTTGAAAACCCCTGGAAGCTCAAGTGCTTTTTTTTTTCCCTGCTGCCCCCCCCTCCCCGATGATTCTGGGGGTGAATCGGGTGAAATCTGCCATCTTGATCCCTCCATTGGATCCCATAAGCAGAGCAAGACTGGGAGTCGAGTGGGAAGCCACTGAAGACGAGTGATGCTGGTGCTCGGTGCTTTCTGCTGCACCGGTGTGGTTCTTGGGGGCCTGCAAGAGGCAAAGTGGGGTTCAGCAGGAGGTTCGCTAACCCGACACAAAGGATTGCATGAGGCAGAGGAAGGGCAGGTCTGCGTTCTGGCCTGGGTCTGGACTTTACCCTGCGATCCTACGCTGCTGTCTGTGAACTGGTGCCCATCTCTCCCCTGGAGACGCCTGCTTTGTAGAGGAAAGCAAGTCTTGAAATTTTGCTTAGGGGCACATTAGCGCTCTGCTCCTCCTGGAGCCAGACCGTAGCCATG
>VZSC01012470.1:63184-93580 GCA_013398225.1 Steatornis caripensis
GGGGGGGGGGTTCCCGGGATGAAAGGCCTGTGTGTGTGTGTCCCCGTGAAGGATCCGGGTATGTGCAGATGTGTTCGCGGTCAGGAGAAAGCAAGTGTTAAGCAGCATCCCATCGCCCCTGTGACTCGGGGTTTCTGGCTCAGCCCTGCACTTTGGCTAAAGGGAAGATTTAACTCCTTTAGACCAAACTGAGCCTGTAGTGCTGGCAACCTCTGCTCTCCGGGAGAGCAGATTAGGGCAAATAATGGGTCTTTGCTTGTTGTGCTGCACGCTTTGCCCAGCGCAGGCTCCTCAGCTGTCCGACCGCTGCGTTCATTTCTTGAAATCTCTCAAGGTGTGTGATGCTCGGCATGGGGCAGACCAGTACCCCCTGGAAATTAAAACTCTGCAAAGCAGCTCAAACTGCCGACCATGCAAAGGCACCCGTAAAATGATGACGGCCTCTCATGGTGCTGGGAGGGGGAGCCGGTGCCAGCGTGTGTTTTTGGAAGGGTTTCTCTGACTTCCTGTCAAATCAATATTTATTCACAAATCTATTTGTTTGCTTTTGTCACTGAAAACTCTTATGGGTTGGGGTTTTTTTGTGTTGTTTTGTTCGCCTTGTGTATTTTTGGCTGTGCAGTGCTGGCGAGGGGGGCTGCTACAGCTTTTGCTGGCTCCAGTCGTTCCAGCTGCTTCTCCTAACCCATGGTTTTAAGCTGCTTTTGTAAGGAGGAACTCTGCTGGCAGCTTTCCGCTGCCTGGGCATGTCGTTTTCCCTGCTCGTCCTTGGGCCGGAGGTGACAATGTGCTGGGATTGGAAGGGGTTGACCTTTGTGAACGTGGATGGTGGTTTTCCACGACTGCATTGCGGGTCGTAGCGGGTGAGGGGTGCGGAGGACATCAGCTGGCCCCTGAAATGCAGTGACAGTACCGGTGCAGGCTCTGGACCTCTGTGTTTGGTTTTCCTTGGTCTCCTTAGCCATAGCCAAAGCTGTTGCTGGTTTATGGGCACGATGGGAGTGTGATGCAGCCCCTCTGGCTCCTGCGGGGTGCAGGACACCCCCCACATCCACGCAAGCCCACCGGTTGCAGGGGCCTCGTGGATCGCAGCGTGCCGTGGCGCGCCGCAGCCCCTGAGCCGTCCATCCCGGTGCATCTGCACTGGCAGCCTGCCTGGGACCGGGAGAGAGTGCGTGCGGAGCGTTTCCCTCCAGGCTTGCAGTCGTACTCAAGTTTCACCCTCACCGCTAACCTTCCCGTTCATTTATTTTTCCATTTTACTGTGAGTGAAACAAATAATGGCTTGAGCTGCGCCCTCCCTCCAGCCGCTCTCCCCCTTCTCTCTGCCCCCATCCCCTGACTCATTCCCGACCGCCTCAGCCCATCCTGCTTGTGTTTGTTTTCCTCCCTACCCATGCTCTCACTTTCTCGCTGGTTTATTTGCGCTACCGTAGTGCTTAGCGTACGGACGGGGACCGTGGATGTAGCACCTCTCTTTTGCTTCCAGCTGGCGCGGGTCCAGCTGTTTGCAGAGCTCTTTACAGCTGCTAAAAGCTGTGTCTGATGGAAATGGTGCCGTGATGGAGGCACAGCTCCGGGCCGGGGGCTGGAGCTGCAGGTGGAATAAAAAAGGGATTTATTTTTAACAGGCGGCCGAGGACCTACGGTGCTCCAGAGTACTTTGGGCATGGGGAGAACATTGCCCCCTCCCTGGGTTGTCTGCAGAGCCCCGTAGCTGGGATATTATTTATCTCCTCCTAGCCAAATCACGCAAAGCTAAATTGAGCTGTGGCAGGCAAAAGTGTGAAGCGTATTATTAGGAACAGCGAGCTCTTGTTCCACAGCTGCTGCTGCTGCTGCCGTTGGTAATTAATGTTTGAGGAATTGCAGATCTTCATTAGGAGAACAATTAGATTAACGAGAGAACTCGAGCTGAGGCTGTAGTGGGAAAGGGTTGGGGGGAGGCTTTAAAAACAAAATAAAATCCTGCCCTGGCACCCTGCCTTGCTGCTCCAGAGACGTGCCGATGCTCCTGGAGGTGTGCCGGGAGGAGAGCCATCCTTCCTGCCAGAGCAGTGACAGGCACTAGCGGGTTCACGTGCAGGGAGGGGATCGTTATGGAGAGGAGAGAAGCAATCTACGATTGTCATAAATATTTAAGGCAGCTCAGCACCCATCGTTCGGCCGTGGCACCAGGTTATTAGCAGAGAGAGTATTGGGTGAAGGCTGCTGAGGGCTTGGCAAGGTCCTGGGCTTGCATCGTTAAAAGCTTTAATTGGTGTCCTTGTTGCTGGAAACGCTGACCTCTCCATGGCAAGAGCCACCCTGGCAACGGGGTATTGCCTTCAGGGTCTGGGCTTTAATTCAGGCCAGGGAAGTTGAAAAATTTGAGGTGCTTCTTAACACTTCTTTTTCAGCAAGAGGTTTGTGGGGTTCCTCCCACCCCTTATTTGCTTCCCCACGGGCTAGCCCCGTGCTGGCGCCCTCCGTGCACCTGCAGCAGGTTTGCCCTCGCGCCGTGTGGTCGGTGGAAGGTGCTGCACAAGCGGCTGATGAGCGGGATGCAGCAGGAATTCGCACAGGGTAAATGAACCGTTTAGAGAGGTTGTAAAATCATAGAAAGTAACAACAGAAGGGAGGTTGGAAGGTCAATTAGTCCCTCTCGCTGGCCCAAGGCAGCAGCATCGTGTGTTTGGAAGTCGTTTGAGGCAGATGCGTGCCTGGCCTTCTTATAAACCTGCGGTGACGGTGTTCCTGTCCCCGGGCTGTGCTCCTCGTCTGCCTGCGCTGCCTGACTGCGGCCCCGCTGCCGGCTCAGCCCCACGGGGCCTCTCCCGCGGGGCACCGGTGATGCCCTCCCCATGGGAAATGCTCCACGTCAGCCCTCTGGACCGGCCACACCGTCCCTCGCTTCTGGTGGAAGGGAGAGGGTAGGGGATTCTCATCTCCTGTCAAAATTAGGAAATCTGAGCACAAGAAACTCTTTCCCAGCAAGGTGGAACCCATGAGCAGTGCAGAGAGGTCTGAGCTGGGATGGGGGAGGCTGTGGGTCAGCTCCCGAAGGCAGATACTGTTGGGGCTTGGGGGGGTTGTAAACCCGGGTGTTTTGCAGAGGGGGCTCAGCTCTGTTTCACCCATCTCCACTCTCCTTATGTGGCGAGAAAGCAGAAAGTTTTGCCTGTTAGGGGACGGCAGATTTTTCCCTTCAGTAACTGATGGGGACAAAAAAGTTGCATTTCCCGTGACTCCAGATGGTGCAGCGAGAATAAAAGCATTTTGTGCAATATGGTGGCTTCTGCACGTCCAAAGGAGAGATTTGTTGTTGGACCCGTTCCTGTCTGGCTCGGTGCCTCCGAAGATGGACAAGTCATTAGCGAGAGCTCGCGCTGGCTGGGCGGGCACAGGGGTCGTGGGCTCTGGAAAGCTCCCTGCAGCCGCGCTCATCAGGAGTGAAGGAATCTGCTTTTATGAGGCAGTGCTTTTCCTGCCCTGCTGAAAATGGAGGACAAAACACATCCTTCTTCCTGGCCAAGCTCAGCCCGCTGCACGCTGATGGTCTTCACCTGCTGAGTAAATATTATTGCATGTTTAATTCATTGCCCACTTGTCACGGCGGGTGTGCGTGCGTGTGCATGTGTGCCATTCAGCATTACAAAAACGGCCGTGAAAGCTCAGCCAGCCTACTCAGAAGAATCTCTTTGCCTGATCTTTGTGGTGATTGACTCGTAACAAAGACACCTAGATGATCCCACCAGCCTGTCAAAAAAAAACCTGATGTTGGTTTAAAGTCAGACATAAAATGACGTGCCTACCAGGTGGCATCTTTTTGAATCCTGGGTGATGGGCAGGTTCTCCCAGGGTCCTCTCGCGAGCTCCTTTGCTACAGCCTGCTGTAGGAGGGATATTATCAATCTCTGAATGCTTAGAAATGTTTTTAAGCCACCTCTGATGCATCCGCGGTGTGGACAGGCTGCGTATGGGTTGCTTTATCTTAACCAATGAAATGCAGCTACCTCTGGGGTGGGATGTCTGTCGGCCCGGCAGGACCACGCTGCTACAGCTGCTCAGAGCAGAAAGGGAGGAAAATCGTATTTAATAGAAGTAACCCAGCAGGGGAAGATCAGGCTGTCAGGCAGGAGCTGGAGTATCACGAGGATGGTGTTTCTGCTTATTTAGCAGCCTCTTAGTTTTGCATTTTATATGGAAGATGAAAATTGCAGCAAAGCCCTGCCTGGCTGAGCTGCTCAGCTCAGCAGCATTGCTGGCTTGCACTGCTCGGGCATTGCTGCGCGCTGCTGTGTTTTGTGGGGCTTCATTCAATGCATCAAGGTAACTCCTGGAGGCACCCGCTACAGCTGGGGCTCTCTACAAGGATGTGACAAGAGCCAGAGGCTTCCCTGGACAGACAGGCCAGAACTAAATCGGAGGGAAAGCAAACACGGAGCGTGGACGTGACTTCCTAGCCCTGTTGCTGACCTTGAGCGCTGCAGCCTAAGACTGTCCGGTCTGCTCTGGTGTCTGCTGGTCTGCGGGGCTCCACCAGCCCAAGCAGTGACCTAGCGTCCTCCCAGCTGAGCTCCTAAATTCAGACGAGATCCTGGTGGCGAGTGATGGATGGGTTTTTTTCTTTCTCTCCTCCTTTGTTAATCTCCCCTGGCTGGTGGGTCTGAGGCACAGGATTCCTGCCAAAGCAAGGGAAGGGATTTGCTCGTCTTCGGTCTTGCAAACTCAAAACCAAATCCTCTTTGTGGAGTTTACCCTCCTGTGTTGGCTGGCAGGGCCGGAGTGCCTGGCAGGGAAATGATGGGGGGAGAGATACTGGAGGAAAAGGCAGGTTGAACTAGAGGGAGAGGAGGACTGGGAATGACATCCCTGTGCGCTCGGAAGGATGTGCCCTCGGCCTCGTGTTCGTCTTGATTGCGGCATGCTTGATCCTGGGGGGGAAAAAACACGTGTGGAGGCATTGATGGGTCTGTGGCTGCGGGAGCCAGGGTGCCCTGTGTGCTGGCCGGCGGTGGGTCCTTGTGGCAGGGTGGAGCGTTGGGCGCACGTCCTCCCGTGCAGGGCTCCCGAGCAGGCTGCTGCGAAACCCAGGGAAGACAGCACTTACTAAAAACTTTGATCAGCTTTACTTGCTGATCGCTAATCAGCAAGGTGCAAGCCGTGGTGGCAAAGCCAGCTCTATGGTATGGACCAAGAAGGACAAGACTCTCTATCCTTCTTACTGCGGCTCAGGATCCGTGTTCTCCCTTGCTGGGGCTTTGCTGGTACGGTTGTGCTGTGCGGAGCGCAGAGCACGCAGCCTCATCCTCCTGTTCCCTCTGCTGCTCCTGACGCTTCCCAGTTGAAGCACGACTGTACCTTTTTCGTAGGATATGAGGAAACAAAACAGATCATCAGCTGCGCTGTTGCCACAATGATTTTCATTTACCACCAAATAGTAATTAGGCTAAACTTTGCTTGTTTGCTTCACTACTATTATTTCCTCTCATTTGTTTTTTGCTGATAAACGGAGTGGGTGCAGGCTCCATCCTTGCACAGGGACCACGGTACTCCCGTGTCATCTCCAAGCATTGGCTACCCAGAGATGTGCAGACCAGAGAGCCATGTCGCGTACAGGCATAGAAGGAAATGTATTTCTTTCCTTTTTTTTGTTTCCCAAGGCTTTTGGCTTGCCTGTACACGGACTTGAGTAGTTCCAGCCTCTGGGGTTTAATTGCCTCTTCCTAAACGAGAAAGCAAGGGCAGTCCCTCTGCATCTCTTGGCCATGGGAGACTCTAAAAGTGATAAGCAGGGGTTTAAGTTGTCCTCTGTCTTAGGGTAAATCCAGACCAACTTCATGTTACTCGATGGGAGCCCCTCTGGGTTCAGCAGGGTGTGAGGGAGCAGGGTTCTTGCCTGGATCTGTAGTGGTTAGTTGAAATTCTCCAGGTGGTTGTGCTTTGAGTTTTGGTTTTGGCCTGAGGTGTGTGTGCGTGTGGTTTAGGGATTTTGGGGGTTATTTCTATTGTAGCTCATAGTGTTGGAGGCTATGTGTAGCTGGGAAAAAAAGGAGTGATACAAAACCTGGGCAAAGCTTGGGGACGTTAGTGCTCCCCTCCCTGGGGCGATGCTGGTGGCGGACGGGTGCCTGCACGGGGTGCTGAGCTCCGGCGGGAGCACCAGGAGGGTCCCACCGCCGCCCTCCCACGGGGCCCATCAGGCTGCCCAGGAGCTCAGCGCTGGGTCCGATGGAGAGCTCTGAGGAGCCGGAGCGCTGATGAAGATAACAAATGGCGGCAATCGATCAGCAATTGCCTGTAATGAGGAGGTCGTTCTTGCGAGAGGGCTGCTGCCATCCTACAGCGGTTCAGCACTCTGAGCTGGAACTGACAAAGTACCCCCATGTTCCTAATTAACTTTCTGTAATTTTTTTCTTCCTTTCGATTTTTCATCTCTTCTCTGTCTTCTGCTTGGGCTGAAGGCTGGTGAAAGATGCTCTGCTTGGACACAAACTCGTCGCATCAGTAGGTAGGCAGGTTGCACCACTCGGCCACAGTCCTGCCCCGGATTGAGGGAGCTCAGCGAGGCAGCGACTGGTCTCCCGTGCTCCTGGCCTGGCTGCTGGGAGCCCACCGGTTATCCTCAGGAGAGGGTTTGCACAAGACTCTTTGGTAACAACCACCTGTTTTGTGAGAAAGCAGCTTAAGTTGCCCTCAGAGGGCAGCAAAAAACTGTATCGGAACTGGAGGAAGGCCAGGCAGATTTTTATGAGCAGCTGAGCTGCCGTCAGCGAGGAGCAGCGTTGTCAGCCCCCGGAATGGGGTTTGACCCGCTTGGTTTGCACAGGGATTTTGGGGTGAAGGAGGGGGCCGTCACACCGTCCACTGCTGCTAACGGCAGGGGGATTCCCTGTGCAGACCTGGCAGAGCGGGCGAGCGGTTTGGAGGGTGGAGAAGGTCGCAAGATGCGGCAGCATCCAAGTTGCTATGTGAAGGGAGCGGTAAGCCAAAGCTGGAGGGGTTAGCCTGCTCAGAGGGACACATGCCATCTGGATGGGCTCTCCCAGTACAGGTCATCTTCATGTCATGCCGCAAGTCAGAAAATCACCAGTTCCTCAGTGTTTTTCTCATGTGTTCTTAGTTCGACATAAACAAATGTGAGCACTGGTCTGAACCTTCGTTTGATCTGAGGTGGAAAAATGCTTTTCCTTAGCTTGGACTCCAGACCTGAGAAAAGCTGTTGCAGTTTTGCTGGTGCTGGGCTGTTGTTTGGTTGGGCTCTTTGTTGAGTTTTTTTCTTTTGTTTGGGTGGTGCTTTCATATCTCTGATTTGGAACACGTCTGGTGATGATTATGGCTGTGCTGCCCAGGTCGGAGAAGGGATGGCTGCGATGGGGAGAGGTGTCAGTGCTCCTGCCAGCACGAGAATTTTGAAGCAAGGACTTGCGTAACAGGATACGGACCTGTAGGTTGCTAGCGAACAGCATGAATATAAATGATGGCAAGTCTCTTGCGAGGGATGGTGTGTATGTGAAGGAACTGCAGCCTGGTGCATTTGCTGCAGGTCAGAAGTGGGCGTCCATTCCTTTTCTTCAAACTTGTTCAGGATTCCCTACCTGCTGAAAAGATCTAGGCCAAAAAAAAAGATTTTGTTGGGTTTTTTTTTTTTAAATCCTACATCACCTTAGTTGGCAGCGCGCCTAGTGTCCCGAAGGCCAGAGTGGTTTGGTGCTGGGTTTGTGCTCCGTTGCTGCCCTGCGTTTCCCCACCGGTCTCGAGCGCGTTGCAAAAACCCCGCATCACCCGTCTGCCCGGCGTGGGGTGCGCGTGCTTTGGGAGGGGCACGGTGGTGATTTTCTTTTTAGCGTTATTTTCTCGCAGAAGATCGTGTTTATTCCCCTTGCAGAGGCTGGCTGGTGCGCTGTATTGAGGATGCTGTGAGATGAGGCTGACGGACGATTATTTACCCAGCGCTGTCGGCGTGCGCGTGGCGAGCGTGGAGACAAGATGCAGTCTGTGCCCCAAGGAACTCCCAGTCTGTCAGGCAGCTGAACTGGGGCTAATGATGAATGACTTCCTAAATAAATAAATAAAGCTCAAAGGCCTGAAAAAAGAAATGCGAAGTATTACCCTGAATCACAAGGAAATGTAGTTGTCGATGATCGCTGATGCTGTCAGGCGCTCAGCGGAGATCTGCGATGGTTTGTTGGTAAATGCGAAGGATGGTGTGTGCGTGCGAGCAAGGAGAAGGGGATGGGGCAGAGCGGAACATGGTCCTGGGTCGGATTCTTCGCTGCCTTGCGCCTTGGTGCATCCCGGAGTAGAGCCCAGCTCCTGCCCTGTGTGCACAGAGGCAGAGGAGAAGCCACGTCCCAGCTCTGTGATGGGCCCAAGAGGATGCTCCTGGGATTTCTGGTCGCTCCAGTGCTGCCTCCCTCTCGCTGGCAATGCCGTGGTGCTGCCACCGGCACAGGCTTTTTGCTCTGCCTTCACTGCGGCCGGGGTGGCCCTTTCGGGATCCTCCCTGGGCTGCGACCACAGCACCCCACAGCTTGGGTGCACTTGGGCTTAACAGGGGTGCAGCCCAGCCGGGAGAGCAGTGCTTCCTCCTCCTGCTCCTCGTCACCGGTTGCCTCTGGCCGCAGTGATGTCCCCTCTGCCCCTGTCCGTGCTGCGCTGCACCTGCTGAACGCTTCCCGGCCGCTGCAGATACATCACCGCTTGTCAGAGCTGTCACTGTGGGGAACACGGTGGGGGGAAATTAATTTCTCCTGACGATCCGAACCCAACTCGGAGCTNCCACCGCCGCCCTCCCACGGGGCCCATCAGGCTGCCCAGGAGCTCAGCGCTGGGTCCGATGGAGAGCTCTGAGGAGCCGGAGCGCTGATGAAGATAACAAATGGCGGCAATCGATCAGCAATTGCCTGTAATGAGGAGGTCGTTCTTGCGAGAGGGCTGCTGCCATCCTACAGCGGTTCAGCACTCTGAGCTGGAACTGACAAAGTACCCCCATGTTCCTAATTAACTTTCTGTAATTTTTTTCTTCCTTTCGATTTTTCATCTCTTCTCTGTCTTCTGCTTGGGCTGAAGGCTGGTGAAAGATGCTCTGCTTGGACACAAACTCGTCGCATCAGTAGGTAGGCAGGTTGCACCACTCGGCCACAGTCCTGCCCCGGATTGAGGGAGCTCAGCGAGGCAGCGACTGGTCTCCCGTGCTCCTGGCCTGGCTGCTGGGAGCCCACCGGTTATCCTCAGGAGAGGGTTTGCACAAGACTCTTTGGTAACAACCACCTGTTTTGTGAGAAAGCAGCTTAAGTTGCCCTCAGAGGGCAGCAAAAAACTGTATCGGAACTGGAGGAAGGCCAGGCAGATTTTTATGAGCAGCTGAGCTGCCGTCAGCGAGGAGCAGCGTTGTCAGCCCCCGGAATGGGGTTTGACCCGCTTGGTTTGCACAGGGATTTTGGGGTGAAGGAGGGGGCCGTCACACCGTCCACTGCTGCTAACGGCAGGGGGATTCCCTGTGCAGACCTGGCAGAGCGGGCGAGCGGTTTGGAGGGTGGAGAAGGTCGCAAGATGCGGCAGCATCCAAGTTGCTATGTGAAGGGAGCGGTAAGCCAAAGCTGGAGGGGTTAGCCTGCTCAGAGGGACACATGCCATCTGGATGGGCTCTCCCAGTACAGGTCATCTTCATGTCATGCCGCAAGTCAGAAAATCACCAGTTCCTCAGTGTTTTTCTCATGTGTTCTTAGTTCGACATAAACAAATGTGAGCACTGGTCTGAACCTTCGTTTGATCTGAGGTGGAAAAATGCTTTTCCTTAGCTTGGACTCCAGACCTGAGAAAAGCTGTTGCAGTTTTGCTGGTGCTGGGCTGTTGTTTGGTTGGGCTCTTTGTTGAGTTTTTTTCTTTTGTTTGGGTGGTGCTTTCATATCTCTGATTTGGAACACGTCTGGTGATGATTATGGCTGTGCTGCCCAGGTCGGAGAAGGGATGGCTGCGATGGGGAGAGGTGTCAGTGCTCCTGCCAGCACGAGAATTTTGAAGCAAGGACTTGCGTAACAGGATACGGACCTGTAGGTTGCTAGCGAACAGCATGAATATAAATGATGGCAAGTCTCTTGCGAGGGATGGTGTGTATGTGAAGGAACTGCAGCCTGGTGCATTTGCTGCAGGTCAGAAGTGGGCGTCCATTCCTTTTCTTCAAACTTGTTCAGGATTCCCTACCTGCTGAAAAGATCTAGGCCAAAGAAAAAAGATTTTGTTGGGTTTTTTTTTTTTTAAATCCTACATCATCTTAGTTGGCAGCGCGCCTAGTGTCCCGAAGGCCAGAGTGGTTTGGTGCTGGGTTTGTGCTCCGTTGCTGCCCTGCGTTTCCCCACCGGTCTCGAGCGCGTTGCAAAAACCCCGCATCACCCGTCTGCCCGGCGTGGGGTGCGCGTGCTTTGGGAGGGGCACGGTGGTGATTTTCTTTTTAGCGTTATTTTCTCGCAGAAGATCGTGTTTATTCCCCTTGCAGAGGCTGGCTGGTGCGCTGTATTGAGGATGCTGTGAGATGAGGCTGACGGACGATTATTTACCCAGCGCTGTCGGCGTGCGCGTGGCGAGCGTGGAGACGAGATGCAGTCTGTGCCCCAAGGAACTCCCAGTCTGTCAGGCAGCTGAACTGGGGCTAATGATGAATGACTTCCTAAATAAATAAATAAAGCTCAAAGGCCTGAAAAAAGAAATGCGAAGTATTACCCTGAATCACAAGGAAATGTAGTTGTCGATGATCGCTGATGCTGTCAGGCGCTCAGCGGAGATCTGCGATGGTTTGTTGGTAAATGCGAAGGATGGTGTGTGCGTGCGAGCAAGGAGAAGGGGATGGGGCAGAGCGGAACATGGTCCTGGGTCGGATTCTTCGCTGCCTTGCGCCTTGGTGCATCCCGGAGTAGAGCCCAGCTCCTGCCCTGTGTGCACAGAGGCAGAGGAGAAGCCACGTCCCAGCTCTGTGATGGGCCCAAGAGGATGCTCCTGGGATTTCTGGTCGCTCCAGTGCTGCCTCCCTCTCGCTGGCAATGCCGTGGTGCTGCCACCGGCACAGGCTTTTTGCTCTGCCTTCACTGCGGCCGGGGTGGCCCTTTCGGGATCCTCCCTGGGCTGCGACCACAGCACCCCACAGCTTGGGTGCACTTGGGCTTAACAGGGGTGCAGCCCAGCCGGGAGAGCAGTGCTTCCTCCTCCTGCTCCTCGTCACCGGTTGCCTCTGGCCGCAGTGATGTCCCCTCTGCCCCTGTCCGTGCTGCGCTGCACCTGCTGAACGCTTCCCGGCCGCTGCAGATACATCACCGCTTGTCAGAGCTGTCACTGTGGGGAACACGGTGGGGGGAAATTAATTTCTCCTGACGATCCGAACCCAACTCGGAGCTCTCCCGTCTCATTTCTCCTGCAGTGACCGCAGCTTAACCCTTGCCGTGCCATCATGCACCCGGCAGGGAGTAGCATCTCTTGCAACACCCACCCTGCTGCACCCCAAAATGCCCCTTGTGCCTATTGCTTGGGGACAGTGCTGGGCACTTTGCACGCACGGGAGGACCAGAAATGCCGCAGGAAGGAAGAAAAAAGAGCGTGTACGTGTGTGCGTGCAAACGCAGCGAGAGCCAGTATGACTTCATGCTCGGAGCGCTGCCTTAGTGTGCAGTTTCTTCTGGTTTCGCACACTGTAAAAAAGGATGATACTGTCATATTAAAGCACTTGGAGATCTGAGGATGAAAAGCAGCGTAGAGGACCGTGACAGTCTTGATCAAAGCTCTTTTTTCTCCATCTGTGTTTGTTTCCCCATGGAAGGTAATACTCTGCCTCTTTCTTGTAAATATTTTTTTAAGATCTAAGTAACTCCCTGATAGATAAACAGTCGTGCTTAGCTCTGAAGGATCTCTACTGGCTGCTCTAATTGTGTTTGCCAAGACCATGGCCCGCGTTTTGAAGTGGGTTGGAGAGTTGCGTTCCAGCATAGAGGAGGAACTGCGTCCAGCAGCTTTGGGGGAAAGGGACTGACTTGGAAATACTCCGACACCTCATTTTTCGGGCAGCATCGTGCGTCTTTTGAGACCAATCCTTTCTGTGTAGCCGTTGGAGCTTGGCACCCAAAGCCACCAGCTAGTCTTGACGTGAACTTTGCTGGTGGATGGGGGTTGTGTTTGTTTTCTTAAGGCGTATGAAGCGCTGTGGGGAAGGTGGGTGCCGTGGGAGACACGGCAGTCCCATGCACCCCAGCAGACACCGGTCCTCTGAGCANCAGCACCCCACAGCTTGGGTGCACTTGGGCTTAACAGGGGTGCAGCCCAGCCGGGAGAGCAGTGCTTCCTCCTCCTGCTCCTCGTCACCGGTTGCCTCTGGCCGCAGTGATGTCCCCTCTGCCCCTGTCCGTGCTGCGCTGCACCTGCTGAACGCTTCCCGGCCGCTGCAGATACATCACCGCTTGTCAGAGCTGTCACTGTGGGGAACACGGTGGGGGGAAATTAATTTCTCCTGACGATCCGAACCCAACTCGGAGCTCTCCCGTCTCATTTCTCCTGCAGTGACCGCAGCTTAACCCTTGCCGTGCCATCATGCACCCGGCAGGGAGTAGCATCTCTTGCAACACCCACCCTGCTGCACCCCAAAATGCCCCTTGTGCCTATTGCTTGGGGACAGTGCTGGGCACTTTGCACGCACGGGAGGACCAGAAATGCCGCAGGAAGGAAGAAAAAAGAGCGTGTACGTGTGTGCGTGCAAACGCAGCGAGAGCCAGTATGACTTCATGCTCGGAGCGCTGCCTTAGTGTGCAGTTTCTTCTGGTTTCGCACACTGTAAAAAAGGATGATACTGTCATATTAAAGCACTTGGAGATCTGAGGATGAAAAGCAGCGTAGAGGACCGTGACAGTCTTGATCAAAGCTCTTTTTTCTCCATCTGTGTTTGTTTCCCCATGGAAGGTAATACTCTGCCTCTTTCTTGTAAATATTTTTTTAAGATCTAAGTAACTCCCTGATAGATAAACAGTCGTGCTTAGCTCTGAAGGATCTCTACTGGCTGCTCTAATTGTGTTTGCCAAGACCATGGCCCGCGTTTTGAAGTGGGTTGGAGAGTTGCGTTCCAGCATAGAGGAGGAACTGCGTCCAGCAGCTTTGGGGGAAAGGGACTGACTTGGAAATACTCCGACACCTCATTTTTCGGGCAGCATCGTGCGTCTTTTGAGACCAATCCTTTCTGTGTAGCCGTTGGAGCTTGGCACCCAAAGCCACCAGCTAGTCTTGACGTGAACTTTGCTGGTGGATGGGGGTTGTGTTTGTTTTCTTAAGGCGTATGAAGCGCTGTGGGGAAGGTGGGTGCCGTGGGAGACACGGCAGTCCCATGCACCCCAGCAGACACCGGTCCTCTGAGCAGCAACAGGCTCCAACATCTCCAGGGCATCTTTGCCGAGATGAAATGGCCCAGAAGGCAAAGTCATTTTTTGGGGCTTTGCTGGCCTGATGAGTGTGATTCAGCAGGCACGGGGAGGCCNCCCAACTCGGAGCTCTCCCGTCTCATTTCTCCTGCAGTGACCGCAGCTTAACCCTTGCCGTGCCATCATGCACCCGGCAGGGAGTAGCATCTCTTGCAACACCCACCCTGCTGCACCCCAAAATGCCCCTTGTGCCTATTGCTTGGGGACAGTGCTGGGCACTTTGCACGCACGGGAGGACCAGAAATGCCGCAGGAAGGAAGAAAAAAGAGCGTGTACGTGTGTGCGTGCAAACGCAGCGAGAGCCAGTATGACTTCATGCTCGGAGCGCTGCCTTAGTGTGCAGTTTCTTCTGGTTTCGCACACTGTAAAAAAGGATGATACTGTCATATTAAAGCACTTGGAGATCTGAGGATGAAAAGCAGCGTAGAGGACCGTGACAGTCTTGATCAAAGCTCTTTTTTCTCCATCTGTGTTTGTTTCCCCATGGAAGGTAATACTCTGCCTCTTTCTTGTAAATATTTTTTTAAGATCTAAGTAACTCCCTGATAGATAAACAGTCGTGCTTAGCTCTGAAGGATCTCTACTGGCTGCTCTAATTGTGTTTGCCAAGACCATGGCCCGCGTTTTGAAGTGGGTTGGAGAGTTGCGTTCCAGCATAGAGGAGGAACTGCGTCCAGCAGCTTTGGGGGAAAGGGACTGACTTGGAAATACTCCGACACCTCATTTTTCGGGCAGCATCGTGCGTCTTTTGAGACCAATCCTTTCTGTGTAGCCGTTGGAGCTTGGCACCCAAAGCCACCAGCTAGTCTTGACGTGAACTTTGCTGGTGGATGGGGGTTGTGTTTGTTTTCTTAAGGCGTATGAAGCGCTGTGGGGAAGGTGGGTGCCGTGGGAGACACGGCAGTCCCATGCACCCCAGCAGACACCGGTCCTCTGAGCAGCAACAGGCTCCAACATCTCCAGGGCATCTTTGCCGAGATGAAATGGCCCAGAAGGCAAAGTCATTTTTTGGGGCTTTGCTGGCCTGATGAGTGTGATTCAGCAGGCACGGGGAGGCCTGCACCGTGTTGGGAGTCTCTGTTGTGGGGGAAGGACGTGCGCTGTTCCGGCACTGGGTCTCACTGGGGCTTTCTGCATTTTGCTTTTGTGGCTGGCAGGTTTGTTTTGTTCTTTCTGAGCTAACCCTGGGAGCAGCAGCGACAATGCTGTTGCACGCAGGTCCGGCTCTCCGGGTGCNCCCCAAAATGCCCCTTGTGCCTATTGCTTGGGGACAGTGCTGGGCACTTTGCACGCACGGGAGGACCAGAAATGCCGCAGGAAGGAAGAAAAAAGAGCGTGTACGTGTGTGCGTGCAAACGCAGCGAGAGCCAGTATGACTTCATGCTCGGAGCGCTGCCTTAGTGTGCAGTTTCTTCTGGTTTCGCACACTGTAAAAAAGGATGATACTGTCATATTAAAGCACTTGGAGATCTGAGGATGAAAAGCAGCGTAGAGGACCGTGACAGTCTTGATCAAAGCTCTTTTTTCTCCATCTGTGTTTGTTTCCCCATGGAAGGTAATACTCTGCCTCTTTCTTGTAAATATTTTTTTAAGATCTAAGTAACTCCCTGATAGATAAACAGTCGTGCTTAGCTCTGAAGGATCTCTACTGGCTGCTCTAATTGTGTTTGCCAAGACCATGGCCCGCGTTTTGAAGTGGGTTGGAGAGTTGCGTTCCAGCATAGAGGAGGAACTGCGTCCAGCAGCTTTGGGGGAAAGGGACTGACTTGGAAATACTCCGACACCTCATTTTTCGGGCAGCATCGTGCGTCTTTTGAGACCAATCCTTTCTGTGTAGCCGTTGGAGCTTGGCACCCAAAGCCACCAGCTAGTCTTGACGTGAACTTTGCTGGTGGATGGGGGTTGTGTTTGTTTTCTTAAGGCGTATGAAGCGCTGTGGGGAAGGTGGGTGCCGTGGGAGACACGGCAGTCCCATGCACCCCAGCAGACACCGGTCCTCTGAGCAGCAACAGGCTCCAACATCTCCAGGGCATCTTTGCCGAGATGAAATGGCCCAGAAGGCAAAGTCATTTTTTGGGGCTTTGCTGGCCTGATGAGTGTGATTCAGCAGGCACGGGGAGGCCTGCACCGTGTTGGGAGTCTCTGTTGTGGGGGAAGGACGTGCGCTGTTCCGGCACTGGGTCTCACTGGGGCTTTCTGCATTTTGCTTTTGTGGCTGGCAGGTTTGTTTTGTTCTTTCTGAGCTAACCCTGGGAGCAGCAGCGACAATGCTGTTGCACGCAGGTCCGGCTCTCCGGGTGCCCTTGCTCGGGGGCTCCTGGCTAACCAAGATGGGAGGTCGGGCAGCTGCTTTTCGAGCAGAGGCGGCAGCAGCATCTCCCTCTCTGCCCTGACACTGGCTTTCAGCTGCCTGATAGGGAACTGTGATGGCTACGATCTCTTCCCCCTCTATAAATAGGGCTTAGCTGGTCAGTGTGTTAGTGGGTGGGGAGGGGGAATCGAGTGTCCAGAACACGTACTTTGAAGCTCATGTCTTCATGCTCTGTTTCCCTGGGAAAAGAGCCCAATGCTTGCTAGCCAAGCAACCTGAATGTGGAGATACGGGCCGCACGGGCTTCCAGGGAGAACATTGCGCATTGGCACCCACGGGGACGGTCCCACAGTGGGGTCCTGGGCCAAGCAAGCGGCTGTGCACCCTGCACGAGCCACCAGCATCGGCATCCCCGTCCTAGCGCTGCTGGGGCTGGGTTTGCCGAGCGCAGGGTGTTAGACAGGAGCGAGATAGAAGTGTGGGGTGGCAAATTTAAATTTCATCTCCCCCCCCTCCCCAGGGGAGGTGACAAATGAGCTAGTGGTTGCACTAAAAGCTTTTCTTTCTTTAAAGAGGTTGCTGGGAGGAAATGAAGTGACCCACTGACCTTTGTTAATACGCAGCACAAACTAAGCCGATGCTGCTGGAAAGAAGAGAGACCTCAGCGCAGCCCTCTGCCTGCAAGGTGTTTGCTTCGATTGATATGTCTAATGGGAGTAATTCTCCCTCAGCAGCTACTGAAAATGAAGATGTTTAATCATCCGCTAGATCTGTGTGGAACTTTTTACAGAAAATTTCTTTAAAATCACCCTTCTCCCTTTCATGTGCAGGTGAAACAGAAGAGAAGCCCAACGGTGTTGTTTGCGAAATTTTTTCAAGTTGTTATATGCTAGCGAATCTGAAATGAAGGCGTGATCCTTCCCTCCTGGATTTATTTTCAATGCAGAGCGAACATTTTGATCACTGCTCCATGGGGGCTAAGAAAAAGTAGCATACGGCAAAATATCCGCATAGCTCTGACCCATCCCAGCGCCTGTAACTGTGCAGACACTTGTTTGTAGCAGCATTTCCTGGGGACCGCACTAGCCACACTGGTCTGCAGATAAAGCCCCCTCCTCCTATGTCCCCTCAGATACCTAAAGTAGCTTAAGGGAGCTAGGTGTCCAGCGCCTTCTGAAATGGGAGTTACGGGGAGGAAAATCTTCAAAAGCATCTTAGCGGCTTAGGTTAAGTCCCTTTGACTCTCAGTGGAACTTAAGCTCTTGAGAAATGTGGGTGCATCTGAGCATTTCACCCCTTGTGCCTAGTGCCCTTGGGTCCCTGGAGATTCCTGGCTTGGTACTGGCTGGCGGAGCCACAGTGAGAAGCTGCTTCTTGTAAACGCTTCTCAGTTTTATTATTTTTAATAACGCTCTTCAAGACCCTGTGCTCAGTGCTTACGAGGTGCACACATGAACGTACTTAGAGCTAGAGATCAGGCAGCGCACAAGAATGAATGCCTTACAGGGGCTCTTTTACTGTAAGAATTAATCTTGTTCCTGAAATGTGACCGTATCTAGCGCAAATCTGACCCCACTGGGGGCCATGGCTTCACTTAATTGCATTCTTTAGCAAGGATTGAGGTCTATTAGGTGGTTTGCTTGTGTTGCAGGAGATCCTGTGCCAGAGAATTTAGTGAGGGTTTGCAGGTCCGTGGAGCAGCGCAGGAAAACTGCCCCTATGTTTACTTGTATGGTGCCAGGAGCTTGGCTGGGTTCTCAGCAGACAGGCAGGAGGAGTGATGCAACCCTGCTTCAAAGAGCGTAGATACGGTAAGCTGTGCACGTGCAGAGTTGGGGAGAGGATGGGTGACGAAACCCTTGTGATTTGAGCATTCATCAAAGCAATTCCCACTGGAATTCAGCACCGCCAGGAGGGCAGGAGAGCCTTGTTGCATGGTGGCTGGGTTTCCAAATGTTGCGTGTTCTGCATTGTAGGCAGGAATTGTGCAGTGGGTAAGAGTCTGTTTCCAGTCTCGCTGTTGCCAGGGTGCTACCAAGAAAGCAGAGCAAACTCCGGTCCTGGTCCCTCCTTGGTACCTGCAGGGGAACCAGGTGGGTGCACATCTTGCTGTCCTGAAAATCCTGTGTCCAGGGGGAGACAGCCAGTGACGTACCTGCTCTGAAGGATGAGTTGCTGGATTGAAGTTGACGTGTCCTAATATCTCTGCCAGCACTTTCTGTCTCCGTCAAGGGCTTGGGAAGCGCATTAGCACCGAAGCGGAAGTGTCACCCTCTGGCATCTTCTCTAATCTTGGAGCTGTTGCTATATCCCCTTTACCAGACCTTCTCTATCGGAGCCCATTATATGGCATGAAAAGCTGTGCTAGTTGTGGAAGAGTGGAGGTGCCAGGCTCCTCTCTTCGGAGGAGGCGGAACATTTCCCTGACATGCCTGCATTCAGCTCCGTCATCGGCGGGGAGGACTTCGGGGGCATGCCACGTGGGGCAGCGCGGCCTCTTGGCTGCTCTGGGCTGTGGAAGGTCACTGGTGCTGCGTTTGGAGAGCAGACAGGGCTCAAGGAGATGTTTGGTGGTGTTTACTGGGACTGCGAGCACGGATATTGCTCTGATAAAGAAAAACAAGAGTTTCTGAAATGCTGGCTGAGCTAGCCCTGGGGTTTTTTTTTTCAGTGTAGAGAACTAAAACGGTTGGGAGGATGCTTGCTCTCTCCAACTCCTGCCCTCTCTCCCTCCAGCCTCGCTGGTGGGAACTAGTCGCTGTATGACTGAAGCAGGGAGAAGGGAGAGCCAGCGAACAGCAACTCGGTTCCATTTGTTGTGCTGGCATTGATACCGCATCCCCAGTTTAATTAACAGTTACTGTCACAGCTATTCATAATGTTCCCAGTCTCTGCTCGCCTCTGACAACAACAAAAGAAACCCCGACGTGTTGTTCTGTGCCCTGGAACCCTGTGAACCCTGCGTTAAGTCTGGCTGGAGCCTCTGTGTTTCTCTAAGTGCGTCTAGAACAAACATTTGAAGAGATTCCCAGTGGTATAATCCAGATTTTTTTCTCTTTTTTGTGAGATTATCAGTATTTATGCTTGGTTTTCAGAAGCCGGCACTGAAGCATGATGGATCTAGACTAGCACGGAGCACACAGCAGAGGCTTTGTAATCCTCAAAGTGCAGGCCCAAAGCTTCTCTCTGAAAAGTTGCTCTTTAGGGCCGAGTGCGTATGGGGACTTTTTGTTTATCGTGGCTTTTCTTTTAATTCTGTACAGTTCAGCCTTGGAGAGTTAATGGGACAGAAAAAGATTAAAATGCCCCTTCACGCTCCCTGTCCCAATGGTCTCATACCCTGGTGTGTGTCAGAAAGCTTAAGCAACCTCACTGTCCCCTTGGTCCTTTTAAAGTCTTTGATCACTGTGCAGTATCTCCTACCTGGCTTTTCTCCAAAAGGTGATAAGCCTTGGTTTTGATTTTTAATTGGGGTAACTGATAGCAGGAAGGGAATCCGTACAGATCTGAGAGCATCCTTCACACAACTCCGGCCCATTATCCTGGTGCTCAGAGTGTGGCTGATGGAGGAACCTCTTAGCTGCCGACCCTACGAGGAGGTTGTGGCTGTGCAGTTTTCACTCTGTTTTCAGCCCTTCTGGGGCAGAGCTTACCTCTCTCACTGAAGGAAGCGTTCACCAGTGTTGACACACGGGACTGGGGTAGTTGCGAAGAATACAGCTCCCTTAATGCCGTTGCAGCTTTGCAAAGGGATCGGGACAAAGCTGTAAGCGGGCAGCTCCGTTTGGAGCCAGGAGTGGTCTCCATGGAAATGACATGTGCCAGCAGGGCAAGGGGAACAGGCTGGTGCTNCGTTCACCAGTGTTCACACACGGGACTGGGGTAGTTGCGAAGAATACAGCTCCCTTAATGCCGTTGCAGCTTTGCAAAGGGATCGGGACAAAGCTGTAAGCGGGCAGCTCCGTTTGGAGCCAGGAGTGGTCTCCATGGAAATGACATGTGCCAGCAGGGCAAGGGGAACAGGCTGGTGCTGAGCTTGCTTTCCCCTGTCGCAGCCATGCTAACACGCCGGTGCTGTCCTGCAGCCACGTTCTGCCGCGTCCAGGGCAGAAGCAGTCAACAATAAATCTCTTCCCGTGCCCTTTGGAGGTTGTGTTTGCTTTCTGTGCCTTTTGGTCCATCAGATCGACTGTAGCATCCCCTGCTCCGGGTTTTGTCTCGTGCAGTTTTGTGTTAGCTCAGTAACGCGGTTCCTCTGTGTGTTGCTGGTGGGGAAACTGAGGCACCGAGCAGGGTAGGACTCTCAGACACGCAGAATAGCTGCTGTGATCCCAGCCGTGGTAAGAAGCCTGGGAGACTCACCAGCATGCATTTGCCTTGCAAGAGGGGCTCTGGGACACCTACGCTGATTTCAGGGCTGAGGTTCAGACTTGCTGTGTTGGGGTGAGTGCTGCGCGACGCAGAGCCTGCCCGGGCCAGAAGCAAATTCCTCCCCCAGCTGCACGGATCCTCAGCAAGCGAAAGGGGACGCAGGGAAGACATCTCCTGCTTCATCTTCCCTCTCGTGGGGCATTTTTTCCTCTTCCTTTGTGGGTTTTTCACGTGTGAGGTTTCAATTTTTCTTCGCCTGCCCTGCGCTTTTGTGGAAAAATCACCCTTTAAGAGGGTCCCTGGGCCCTGTTGGGTCAGATCCCTTCACACCTCATTGCTCGTGTGCTGCTCGGCCAACACTGCCTTTCTCCCACGTCGGGGAGGGGAGAGAAGCCGACGGGTGTTAAACTTTAAACACGGGCTCTGCGCGGTTGATGCCTCCCGATTACGCTTCTCTTTCTTGTGCCGTTCCCTCCGTTGGCGTGAGCGCGTGCACGGAAACTCGCCGTTACCTGCCGAGGCCGGGAGGCTGGAGCAGGCTGGCCTCATGCCCCCACCAGCCGTCTTGGCGATGGAGCTGGCAGAGTCCTTTGTGGCACCAAGGCGAGGGGCTGCCTGGCCTCCCTGCGGACACCATGCGCAGCAATCGCTTTCTTGGGACCTCGCTGCCTCTCCGGGCTCTGTTCCACTGCCCCCTCCCTCTGCGATGTCAGCTGCTCTCCTCCTTTCTCTCAGTGCTCTCCCCTTTGCCTTTGTGCCTCCGCAGGTGCTGACAACGCTGGGGAGACGCTGTGAGTCCTGCTGACCCGGAGCCTTCCCAGCTGGGGCTGAAGGCCGTTGCAGAGGATGAGGATCCTTCCCAGCCCTGGGATGTCTTCGCTGGTCTTCCTTGTGAACCTCCTCTCCATGCTGCTGATAGGCTGCGTAGCTGAAAGTAAGTGACTCTGCTGTTCCCCTGCTTGTTTCTTCACCCATGCTTCACCTCCCCTCGAGAAGGACAGCAGGAGAAGGCTTTACTGCTTAGAGCCAGCAAACGTATCCCTCTCTCCTTTTTAGTGTTAGAGAAGTGCTCAGTACCATCAGGTACTTAACTCGGGTATCTTAATTTTAACTCGCGTATCTTAGTTTTCCAACATCTTTAGCTTTCCACCAGTGCCGTCCTGTTGTTCCCAGTCTGGCCTTAGAGGGACGCACGGCAGCTAGGTCCTCGCAGGCTGCTCTGAATCTCGGGTTGCGCCTAAGACTGCCAGAGAGCTGGAGAGAAGGGGAGGGAACTGCCTGACAGCTCTTGCCGGAGCCTTCCTCCCCCTTCTCGAGGCCCCATCTCCACCCAGCTCGCCCATATTGTCTTCTCCTGCTCTTGCCTTTCAGGCGTCTGTCAGACACTGGTGACCGTTGTCGTGTTACTTGCTGGGGCTGGATTCAAAACAGCATCCGAAGAAAGCGTATTATGTTTCTCCTTCCCCTGAGTGAACCAGTTCCAGTTTAACAGTTTTGATCTTTGGTGCCTTTCAATTCTTGCTTTAAAAAAATGAAAAGGGGAAGGAAAAAAAAAACCCTAAGATCTTCAGCGACTTGAATGTAATGTTCCTTCGACATGAGGGCTGATAGCTAAGGATCAGTGGGGGCTAGACTCTTCCAAGCTGATTGAATTATGACTGGGTTTTTTTTTTTTTTTCCTCCCCAGCAAAGCTGCTTGAAGCTGGTGAGAGGGCCGCTCTGGTCAGTGTAGCCCTTGACAGCTTTTAACGTAATCGCTTCGTTATCAAGGTTTATTAACATGACGCGGTCACCGGGGATTGAACGGATCCTCGACCTTTTGTTGCTGGGAGATTTTTTTTTGAACAGTGCTTTCTCTCCCCTGCAGTAGGCGAGCAGGGATATATTTGCCCTTTCCTCGCTCCTGAGATCATGCTTAGCCCCTCCTTGCAGGGAGAAACGCTCATGTACAGAAAGATACTGTTTCCTTTGTTCTTTTTCATTTAATAAGCCCGGGGAGTGAGCTGGGCTCCGGGAGATTCACTGTAGGGCCACTTTTTTGATAGGTAGCTGTGGGTCAGTCTGTACCTCAGACAGTGCCGCTGGTGTTGTAAAGACATACGTGAGCTCCGGTTTGAGCTGCCTATCTTGAGTAGTGGGAGCAGTGCAGCGTTTGGCAGCAAGGAACCTGGCACGAGACTTTTGCCCAAGTATTTATCCAGGGTCTTACTTCTCCAGGGTCCTACCTGTCTGCTGCAGCAGACGCTCTTGTAGGTTCTTTATGAGCACCCAGGGCAGATGGTTGAAGCTAGCTGCTGCGTGTGTGTGTGTGTGTGCGAGAGCCTCTCCGTGTGAGTAAAGCCCTGACTGATCCACTGCGATGTCTGAGGGCTTGTGAAAAATGGACTCTCTTTTTCTTTTAAGTGTACACCAAGCCCCGTATGCTCACTGCTGGGAGTGTCCCTGTCTTCTGTGGGGTGAGATTTGCTCAGAGATTCCAGCAGAACTGGGAGATCCCACATGCTGTCTGACTGCTACGAAGCACTTCTGGTGGAAGTGTGCCCTCAGGAAGGGCTGATCCTGATCAGGCACAGAAGGCACCCGTTGCATGGCCCAAGTCCTGCTGAAGTCTGTCCCTCCTCAGCAGACACCTTGCTGCTAGCAGCCAAGTTTCTCTCTGCTGTAGATCTGCAGCATCCTTGGATCCTGAACTGTGACGTTTTGTGCTTTTTTTGCTCTTGCTGCTCACAGATGTACGTGCGGCAACTTTGCGGATTGCTGGACTCGATGCCCAAGGCGGGGCCGCTCTTACCTGCCTGATGTGCAGATGACGTCAGGCCAGGCGTTGTGTCTTCTCCTAACATGCAGAGCATGTCAGCATCTCCCTGACCTGTCTGCCCTTGGGGGTGCTCCTGTTAGGTGCCCATTGTTTGAGTTCTCTGTTTGAGTGCTCTGCGGATGTTGGTCACTGCCTGGTGATGATGAGTTGATAGCAGCCGCCCTCCAAAACCAGGAGCTGAATCCGGCGTGGAGAGGCCTGGCCTGGCCCAAACCATCCAAGCTGGTCTGCAGTGCTCCCCGCTGAGCCGTGCAAACAGCTTTGGCTGTCGCAACTGCAGAGACTGTGTGAGGAGCTGTCACTCTGTTCTGACAGTGTCCTCTCTCATCAGATGGCCCAAGGCTCTTGTCACACTGCCTCGCGCGTAATCCCTTGGCCGGCATCCATTTGGCTGGCGTTTGCCACGACGCTGACCCGATTTCCTGCCCTAATTCACCAGAGGGGCTGCCAAGGTCTTGCAGCCCCCAGGGCGAGCAGTGCTGGGGTGGTGCCCCTGCCGCGGTGGGAAGCCCACATTGCAGGTAGGAAACCCTCGGGACGCTGGCTCTTCGGAGGGCATCGCTTTACCAGCTTCGCAGCAGAATGGCTCCCCTTGCAGCAAAGAAGGGGCTCAAAGCTCGAACTTGCCTCCTCTTCCAGTGCAGCGCTGGAGGAGCTGCAGCCTCTGCAATCAAAAGACCATTAAAATACTTCCCTTGTTTCCTAGGCTAATTGATCTCAGCCAGTGATTTAAATCTTTCTATGGCAGGAACATTCTATTTAAAGGAAACTGCTATTTAAATTAAAAAACCAAAGCACCACACTGTTTTCTGCCTGCTGTTCTTCCTTGTGAAGCTGAAGAGGATAATAATTGAAAGGTATAAAGCCGACCTGTTTCTTCTCTTTTTCTTCGGTTGCATATGGACACTTTCTTGTTTCTTCTGTATGGTCAAGGGCAGCCATGGAACTAGAAATTGCTAACTCCATGGTTATTTTCAGTGGCGTCTCATTAAGTGGAACGTATTATCATTTTGTTAAGGATTCAGCTGGCTGTACGAGTAACGTTACTCGACGTGACTGCAGTGAGGTAGGGGAGGCCTTCCCCCAGAGCTGCGCCCCAATGTGCCGCACAGCCAGAGGCAGGTCTCGTGCCCCTTAGAACTGATGGAAAACCGGACAGCACGGACAGGTGGGGTCTGGATACGGGTCTGGGGAGGGGAATAGTTCCCAAATGGCTGACGTGCCTGGGCACAGAACCAAATCTTGCTGTTTCCCGGTCATGCACCCAGCCTGAGTCATAAAGTGTCTGCAGCGAGCACCTTAAAACGTCTCAGTTTGTGCATAGGCAAAATCAGCCTCGTCTCGCCGGCTGTAGCTGGGCAGGATGGTTTCCCGCTCGCGCTGCGCAGAGTGCAGCTATATTTGCTGGGGCTTAGGGTAGTGGTCAGGTGCTCTTGCCCTCCTGTGCTACCCGCGCCCACGTTAAGTGCCCCTCAGTTGCAGATAAAAAGCCACTTACTGTATAGAAATGTGGTAACTTCTATAACGGGAATCAGTATGCTCGCTGTTTTCAAGTGGATTTTTCCCATTGATGAAACCTTTGCGTTTTACAATAGTGCTTTGCTAATTAGTACTTTGCATACATAGAAGGCTGGTGTGTGGCTCTATCTGCCCCAGCAAAGATTTAATAGCAGATGCAGTAGCGAACATTACATATTACTTAGGTTTCCTTCCTTTTATAAATCACGTTATAGAACGCTTACTAGCACACTCTGAAGTATTACCATAAATAATTAAATCTAAATTGCAATTGACAAAATAAAAGAATAAAGCCCCTTTTATGATGCATTACCCTGGCTTCCTTCCCTTTTAATTGCCCTTGCTCTGTCGTTAATTTGCAGAACACAGTAATTCATGCCGGGCGCGTGTGTGCGGGGGGCTCCCGCACTCCGTGAGCTGCAACGCATCCGTGAAGGCTGGCAGCAGATGGCAGCAAGGGTTGCGCCACGCGTGTGGGGCTTGCGGAGAGGATGGAAAACGTGTGGTCGGTTGGGAGAGGAGCTCGCGTAGGTCCGTGTTGAGGCTGGTGAAGCAGCACTGTGCTTCGGGAGCCGGTGCAATGAAAAACGGCGTGTGGCGTGTGTGTGCTCCGTGCGGCGAGATGCAGGAGCTGGTGGCTGGCTGCACGGCTCCTCTCGCTGAGATCCTGATCACAGCGACTTACAGATGTATCTGACTCCTCTCCTCTGGCTGGTCCCTCCCGTGCTCTTATCCGCAGAGGATTAGCCTCTGCAGCACAGCTCACAGCTTTTAGCTCTTCAGGTCCCAGCTTTGATCTCTTGTTGGCCAAGACAGCAGTTGTCGGATAAGACGGTAGTAAAAATCAAGGGGACTCCATCTTAGAACTTGATAGACATGTTAAGATGACATCAGTGGGAAGTGAGTCTTTCTCCGTGGGAGAAAGCTGCTTCTTGTATAAGTGTTTGAGACTCGTTTGTGACGATGCGACAGCGTTGCCCCGAGAGAAGGAAGATGTCAAAATGTGACGAGGCTGAATTGTCCCACAAGCAGTCGTGGTACACGACAGTGTACCTGCTGGGGGCTGAGGAGCCAGGGCGTGCTGCAGAAAGGCCTTTTCCCCTTGGTGGATACGGGCTGGAGGGGTAGCGGCTGTTAAGGTGGGGACATACAGGAGGCTGTGTGGTTGGTTGGCAGGTGGTGGAGTTTCTGCTTGGTGTTGCACATTGTTCTTCCAGTGAGTATAGCATCTTAACGGTGTGCAAGGAGAGACAGCATGTGAATTGCATCCTCCTCGAAGGCAGAGATCCCAGCTTCCCTCCCCCAGATCCACTTCCTGGTCGTGTTCCCCGTGCACCAGTTGCCTTTGTAGGCGAGGAGACACCTTGCTGTCCTTGTTTCTGAACTGCCCGTTACTTTATCGCCTTTTCTGTCTGCCAGCTGCGATCCAGCCTGTGGTTGCGGAGGGTTCTGGACTAGTTGTTGTGCTGCTCAAGGACACCGAATTAAGCTTCTGTGTCACCTTGTTTGAGTGCCTGATTAAATTAAACCTTGCCTGCCTGGATCGAGTGATGTATCTCTTTTTTTTTGTCTTTTCTTTTTTTTTTTTTAGATAACTCGAATTGGAAAGTTTATGTCTTCTGTAGGACCAAGAGAGGAAATAAATCATCTTTTGAAGGAGCTTCCTTGGGGGCAAGGGGGGCTGTCACCTCCCTGGTCTCAGCTGTGCCCCACACTGCGAATGCTTATTAGATTAATCTCTGCTGAGGAGCACCTGGGGACAGCAGCAGCCACGGGTGTTTGGGACTCAGTCATGGGTGTCTCCTGGTAAAGGATCTTTTCTCAACCAGAGGTTCTTGCTGCTCAGCTTCATTAGATGACTAAGTTAGGGGAAAAGAGCATCTGTTTGTTGTGTAAACAAGCTGCTTGTGTGAAAATGTCATGTACATAGTATTTGTGATAGAGAAAATGTATGTCTTCACCATACCTCGATGCCAAGACTGGGAATTTCACTCTGTGTCAGGCTTTACCAGGAAGCCAATACTTATTTGTTTGTGACTTTCCCCTTTGGGTGGCCTTTTCGCCCAGACTGTTCTTGCACATGCTGCCAGGAAGGACGGGATCTTTCTGGTATCTCACCAAGACCCTGGGTCACATCAGCTTTNACTTATTTCTTTGTGACTTTCCCCTTTGGGTGGCCTTTTCGCCCAGACTGTTCTTGCACATGCTGCCAGGAAGGACGGGATCTTTCTGGTATCTCACCAAGACCCTGGGTCACATCAGCTTTTCATCTCTCTGGCAAGGTCGGTGCAGTTGTGACTTTTCAAGACCAACTAGATATGAATCTCCTGGGTCACTAAAGGGAAGCTGCAAGGGTACTTCCACCCTTTTTGTGGCCTGGCAAACCCAGTATTATTCTTAGAAGGCGAAGCAGAGTGTTTTTCAAGGACGCTGACCAGAGGAATGTCATTCTTCAGTGTGCGTGGGATGGAATCGAGCTGGCCTGTGAGACACAATCCCCGAAGAACAGTTTTATTTACTCTGTGCCACGCTTCCCCTCCAGTCAAGGATGTTCTCTTGCAACATAGTTGGTCCCAGTTCCCACCTTAGAAGGCTGTGATGTTCCCTTCACTGCAGCTGCCTTTAATTTTTTGAGCTTGTTAAAGTTCATGCGAGCAGTCACGTTTTATGCCATCTGCTGCATGTGGTGGAGCTAACCATCACACAGGCCGCGGGCCGGGTACCTGATCAGGAGCTGGGAACGTCCTCGCTCCGTGACTGCGCCTTCTCAACCCTCCCTCTGCTTGTCTAGATCGGCTTTTTTGAGCAAGGACTTCTCTTGCTGTGTTGTTGCCCGGTGTAATTGGTCTCAGTCTTGGTTTGAGGTTCTCATACTGCAAACACTAAATAGTCGTGTTAGAGTTTGGCAGAGGAGCCACCTGTTCCGTCCAAGGGCACAGCAGATAGCAGCGTGACTACGGAAGAGATCGCAGCTAACCTAGACCTGAAGGTTGCCAGGAGAGAGCGTTATAAATATATTTTGGACGTGTACTGCTAAGACTTTGAAAGGGGATATTGCAATGAACGATTTGAACAGTTGACCTGAAGGATACGGATTTACCTGTTTTCACAGTGTCGTCGCGTAGAGGTTTTTTAGCCTGGCCCATCTTGCTTCTTGCAGACACGAGACGTTGCTGTTTCATACGAGGTTGGTTAAAACCAGTGCCCCTCATTTCATCTGGAATGCACAGAATCATTTCTGTTTCCTTTTGAGGCCATCAGGAAAAGCAAAGCTTTAAAAAAGAAAAAAAAAAAACCAAATAGAAGGAGCTGCAACTGGTTTAGCATTCTACAAAGTTTCTCCGAGTCCTCCAAACCTTTAATTGACACAGGAGCATAAAATTGAGAAGGGGAGAGAGTGAGAGAGCGTGCGGAGTGGCGCGAGCGATTTGAATAATTTATTGTCCTTTGAAGTTGCAAGAGAAATTTCAGCTGCCTTGGGGAGTAATTTCTCCCCATTCTGAAAGGGTTTCTCCTTATTTTAAACTCATTCAGAGGATGATAGTTTTGCATTTTCTGCATAATTAATGAGCATAACTTCCCCCCCCACTCTCACACAACCTCTAAAGAGTGGTGGGGTGATGAAGCTTCGTGGTTTTTTTAATTAATGAAGTCAAATTAATTTGGCTATGTCCTCTTCCTCCCTCACCTCTGTTAGAATTCGTGGATTTATTCATAAATTAGTCTGAGCATGCCGTTAAGAGTGCCAACGCTTCCAAATCTTTAGCCTGGACTTTGATTCATTTGAATGAATCTCTAAAAAGGGGGTGTCGGGTTTTTTCAGTTCGGCTATTAAAGATCACCTTGAGACTGGCTCTCGTGTGATCGCTCAGTGAGCCAGGAAGATCCTTCAGCTCTCGCTTTTCTTTGTCTGTCTGCGTGGGTAGGATCTGTTTGATTTTGAGGGCTTTCTGTGTGTGGTTTCTTTGCTTTATGAATGCTATGATGCTCTCCTCTCCTCCTAAGATCTGCTAATTGCGGTTAATTCTAGTAGCTGCCACTTGAGGGACTGCCATCACCTGAAAGGGGAAGGCATCTTCTGCCCTGGAGCCTGGAGAGGCTGCGTTACATCCTTCGGATAAGAAGCCATCCCTTGCGTCTCTTGGCACGTGTCAAACAGGAACAGAAGCCTGTTCTACTAAAAAAAAAAACCTCACCTTCCCCAATCACTGCCTTTAATAGAAGAATTTCAGGGGTCCTTGCTGCTGCTTTTCCACATTTCCGTTTCTCTCATGTGTTACACTTTTTCTGGCTCACTGAATCTCTCGTTATCCCAAAGGTGAATTTGGTAGGTTCCCACTGCTGTCAGTTCTCAGCGCTGTTGTTGGATTCTCTATTTTTTTCCTTCTTTTGTGTTGATGTGCCTGCTACAAATCTGAATGATGAGTATTGTGCTTCAGAGACAGAAATTGTAATGACTCATGTGGTAGGAGTCCAAGCTCATGATTGTTAAAGGTTGTGCTCATCCATTAGTCATGGCTTTATTAGGTTTTGGTTTCTTATTTTCAAAATCTCCCATCTTGAGCTCCCTTGACATTCCAGTCCCAACACTGGTCAGCACTACAAGCTCACAATATACTGGTAAGACCCAGAGCAAGGTGTTTCAAGCTTGTCTACCCAGGATCTCCTTTTGTTCCGTGGAAAATGTGGGCTGAAGTCTCTTACCAGAGGTTGGATAGGAATGATGTAACAAGCTTTCGAAAATACCCCAAATTCTGTGCTCTAGGAATTGTACCTTGCCCTTTTCACGCAGACCAGCAGACTCCCTCTCTTGCCTGAAAGAAAGAAGCAGACAACAGCTAGTAATGGGAAGTAATTTGGCTTTTATTTACACGAGCAAAAGAGCAGGGTTTTATGAGACAGTATTTTATTTATCTGGTGTGCCTTTCATCCCCAAATGATCCCTACAAGCGTGTATTAGCTAGCAAATCTTGATTGGGATCATTCATCTACTGTAGTGCTGCAGCCCCTTCTGCGCTGGCGATGCAAGGCAGGGGACCTAGCTGTGTGTCTACATTTTGCAAAAGTCTTTGTCGTATCACTAAACCAAGGATCAGAACTGATCTCCCTGATCGCATCCTTGGGGTTTCTAGCACTGCGCTTCCTCCGAAAGACCACGAGATGCAGAAGCTTGCAGCAGTTTGTTTTCCCCATTGCTGCTGATTCTGCTGTCGCTTTTTGGTGGCTCAGGACCTTGGCTGGGCTATATTAAGATGGCATGGCCCCCCGGGAGTTGGAATCCTTGCTCATTAAGATTTTTCTTCTTTCAGGCTTGTCCCATAGGAAGTGTTTTTTCATGTTCTGCTATCCCCCGTAGACTCTGATTCTTTAGTGACTCAAACAGAGCGGTGGAAGTTGAGTAAAGAGCCAAGTCCTTTCTAGTGGTGTCTTTTCTAGGTAGGGGGTGAATCGAGCTTTTCCAGAGTGCCAGTATCGATGACATAGCTGGAGTAGAAGCTGTCCTAGCAACGTGGCAAGGGGAAGGAGAGCTCCCTGCCTTAAGCTTCTGATTGCAAACAATCTGGGATTGCTGTCATGACAATGATGGACAAGGGGCCCTCATTAAGTTGCCAGGATAGCTCCTTGCATTTCTTGCTCTGCTCTGGGTTATTATGGCTTGTTATGGGACTTTTGGACAAATACAGAATGAGATGTTGTTACAGTTGATTGAAAGCACTTGTGTACCCCCAGGGTTCTGGCTGTCCACGTTGCTGAAGCTGCATGTGCTCCTGTGCTTGCTGGCCCTTCAGCCGCTGATCCCANGTCGCTTTTTGGTGGCTCAGGACCTTGGCTGGGCTATATTAAGATGGCATGGCCCCCCGGGAGTTGGAATCCTTGCTCATTAAGATTTTTCTTCTTTCAGGCTTGTCCCATAGGAAGTGTTTTTTCATGTTCTGCTATCCCCC
>VZSC01012471.1:0-14070 GCA_013398225.1 Steatornis caripensis
CTCCAGGCCGAGCAGCCCCGGCTCTCCCAGCCTCTGCCCATGGCAGAGACGCTCCGGGCCCTTCGGCACCTGGGCGGCCCCTGGCTGGGCTCTCCCCAGGCACAGGCAGGTTACTGTACTATCTCATGTCACAGGCAGATTACTTCAAACCAAAACAAAGTCAAAGCCTGTCTCTGCAACTGCGCTTTGCTACTTTTCATTCTGCGATACATAATAAACACCAGTGAGCTAATCCTGATGTCTGAACACATGCAAAGAGCATTTTTTCAGCAGTTAGGGTAAAATGACAGTAAGTAACTATCTATTGCAAATAAAATACCTACAGACAGCTTCAGTTTCCGGCAGCACAACAGGGTTTGTACCTTCACTACCTCCCAGATATCCCGCAGGATTTTTTGGTGCAGGTTTCTTTTGTGGGGTGGTGGTGGGGTGTTTTTAAATAGCAACTTAACATCTCTGGGAGCCTTTTATGACCTTTCATCACAGCAAGTCTCAGAGCTCGTCCACCTGGGTTTTGTGTTTTTCTTTAACCAATGCCTAAATCTAGGCCGCTTGCTATTTCAGATCTGCCGGTCATTCAACTGTCACGGAGGCATTTCGGGAAATGAAAAATTATTTCAGTACCGCCATTCCGCTGTAACAGATGGCTGCTTTGAAAAGGCATGAAAATAAGTTACCCAGAAAGGAAGTCCAAAGCACGTCACAAACCTGATATCCAAATGTGTCAATTTATGGAGCATGCAAAGCTCCAAGGAAATAGATGAGATTCTATTGAAGCCAAGGTTGACATCACAAACCGAGTCTTTCAGCTCCGCAATCCTGAAACCCAATACGAATATACTTTTATTATATAAGCTCTTGTTTGCATTCTAAGTTATTGAAAAAACCTTGCTTTATTCTACAAATCAAGGGCACTCTATGTTTCTTGACATTTCAGAAGGAATTTTGTGCAGTGACAGTAACGGAAACCTCATGGAATCCTCACTGGTGAAAGCTGCCCATCCCAGAGTCTTACACCGGATGTACAGACAAAGCTCAGAATCACTTTTCTATTAGGAGAGTAAATTTTACTGCAGAAGCCTACTCACTTAAATGCAGTTAAGAAATATTTCAGAAGCTACGGCACAAATGACCATCACTGCCACCTCCGTAAAAGTTTTAACAAAAAGACTCCATCCTTCTTCTTCAGCAGTCAAACAAACAGGAGGAGATTGTCATTTTATTTCCACCTTTTGTGTCAGTTCCACCCATCTGCTATTACAAATTTCAGGAACGCAGCATTTGCTGCTTCTTAGAAAAGGGTATTAAAGGTGCTTTGGCTTAAAAAGTTTAAAAGCTCAAAAAGTTAGTTATTGAATCCCTACAACAGAATCTCTGGGTTAGCCCTAGACACAAAAGGTAATTAAAGGAGAAAGCAGTCATCTCGCCTATCTGGATTGCCACTGAAATCTCCAGCACCTAGCAGCTGCACACCTGTACCTTCCTCCCCAGTGAACGCATCAGCCTGTCACACGGTGAAAAAGCAAGGGAGGCGCAAGCCTTATCTCGCTAAATTCATCTTCTACAAACTGTACTGAAAAGAGATTTTTTCCTATGAGAAAGAGACAGCACAGCACCTCTTCAAGTTTGGTGTTAGTCCATCAAGTTCCACGTGCTAACGGTTAAATGTTCAGCGCACTTGGGTCCAAGAATGGAAATAAATTACGCCCACAAATGCGGTGTTACCCTTAAAATCAGCTTTCATGACTTTCTTGGGCCACCAGAGATGCAGTACCCTTCTTCCTTACGCAAAAAGACTATTTATTCCCATTAGTGTCAACAGACAGCTTTTCCTTGACTGTGGGTGAAGTAACAAGTGCAATAATATCAAATGCTATGTGATGGGATGCAAAACCTATCGAGAAAACGGGCATGAAAATTGTTCAGGCTTCCTTAAAAAAACACACAACAACCATGCTGTCTGAAGAAACAGGATTTAAACAGGACCTCGGCTGTAGTGCAAAGCTATCACCAATAAAGTGCTGAATCCACACAGATTATCTTCATGGGGGAAAAGACGCTTTGCAGAGAAAACCATACTACAGTGTAGCTCAGCACAGCACCCCATTATTATGAGAAGTCACATCGGTCTCCCCTCGTTTGTTTCAACAACGCTTAGGAAAGCAAGATGAAAAACAACCTGTAAGGAAAACGCCACTGAGAACAGCCCAGCTCCTTTTTCCTGCCATCTTCATGCTGATCAGTGGACTCACCCGCAGGCTACTTGTACGAGAAACGCAAGCGTATTACTCAGCATCTCCATTACACTTCCGTCTGTGTGTGCGTGTACACACAGACACAGCATCACGTGTAAATACACTGGATTAGGAANCGTGTAAATATACTGGATTAGGAAAAATACAAGATGCTGAGGAACAAAAGTAGAAAAGAAAGTAAGAAATAGTACAAAAGTACCTTGGAGGAATTTCATTGAGCTGATTTTTGCTGAAGTTGGCAGCGGCGACAGGATTGCCTCTGACTGCATTGAACAGTTCATCAGGAATCACAGCTGCCTGCTTCTCACTAAACAATGAAAAGCATTTAGCTGAGTAATACGAACAAGTTAATCATCTCCTATGTATTAACAAGATGTTTTCATCTTCTTTTAGAGAAAGATGAGTAGCAGAATAGATATATAAATATCTACGGTTTGAAGTCCTTGAAGGTCTGTTAATCAGAAAGCTACCCATCACTGCACCATGCCACACAGCATCTGGGCAATCACAACACTTCACACTGGCACCCTTATCCGTTACCCTGCTTAACAAAAAACGCTAAGAGCTGAGTTATGTCACTACCTCAAACCTGTGACTGCTGCACGCTGGGCCAGAAATCGTAGCAAGCTCAGCGTTACACACATTTCCCCGCACAGGTCAGGAAACATCGCCAGTAGAGTGACGTGTAACTCGGGTAACTACTCAGTTTGGAGCTGCCGAACATCTGTGGTGACCAAAGCCACCCCAGCCCTTTCACCAGTGAGGTCCTCTCCACGTTCCAGCTCTCAGCAGGACAATGCATTTCACGCGGCAGCTCTCAGCAACTCGGGTTTTCTTCCCCTTTCCCAACGTAACAAGTCACATTGTTGATTAGGTTTTAGAAATAACTGAAGAGATACTCGCCTGCTGCAAGATCTTCTGAGACTTGATGAAAATTGCTAAACAACCTTAAAAGCACCTGAAGGTATTAAGCATTTCAGTGAGTTAAAAGGAATGTTACTGCGGAATACTTGATAATACAAAGAAATAACTAAAAATCTCTGCCATTCAAATCTGCTTCTTCCTGAGCACACAAATTAAAGCGAAAAATGCACAAATGCAGCAGCATTCGCAGGTGGTTTGGTATGTATCACGAAAGAAAGAAAAAAAAAGGTAAAAAGTAGGAAAGTGTTCTGACAACTTCAGAAATAGGTAATATTTCAAAACACATACCTATATTCCAATAATTTCAGTGAAGTTATGGCGTGCATGTTAATCCTTGACTCACTTGGAAGGGTCATGGCTGTCACAGGAGGCTCTTCCTTTGGGCTAGTTACATCATCTAGAGATAACATACGTCTGTAGTCACACAAACTACAGGGTCTGGTCACACGTGGTGTTCTGAATGACCTAGATGGAGAGGTTTAGCGGCCCAGCCATCACCCTTCTTAACTCTTCCTGTATTCTGGCTCAATTGCACATAATCCAATTCAGATTGTTCCAAAAATGTTCTAGTCAAGGGTTTTTGTAATCTTGGGTTGCTGGGTTGTTTTTTTTAGGAGAGGTGGAGGGGAGGGGGGGTCAACTTGGATTTTGAAAAAAATAGGTCAGGAAGCAATAGACATGTTATGGTAGTGGTAGCTAGCTGTTGGGCAGTAGGCACCAAGGGGTGGGGAGCTGGAAAACAACGATAAACAGGGAAGTCAGGCTAGAAATGACGACCCAGATCACCTATAACCAGAACAGCAAATCTCATTACAGTGCTAGTTAAAACATCAGTATTTATAAACCTTCCTCATGCCCTCCTCTGCAGAGCTGCTTTTGCTTACGATCTACAATCCACATGAAAAAGCTGTTGGCGTTGCAAGGCTACTTTGAATGTTTAAGAAATGCAGATTAAAAGCATTGTTCTGCGCATCTGAGGTGTGGCAGCACACCCAGGGCACTCACACACGCCTAAGCAGGGTGAAGCTTACCTAGAAGCCCAAACATATGATAAATCCAACTTCCACTAAACAAAATCGAACAAAACTTTATGGAAATTCAGCGGCATTCCTGAATAAAAGTCTACTAACAATTGTGCCTAACTGCAACTAGTTACCCTTTCATTAAGGAAGGTCAAAGTGGTCAAAAACAAGCTAAAAAACAAAAAGAGGAGTTCTTCCAGTTTAAACCTCTACAGAAAAAGGACTGCTACTGTCTTGGCTCCAACTTAGATGCCGTAACAAGTAAGATCATAAGCACTGCTGTACATGCAAGACATTAGCTAATTTTATTATCCACAATTCTACTGTCTATTATAGTTCACCAGACAAGCTCCTGAGTATGTACTCTCGCATCCAATTAATTTTTGTCAAGTTAATAATACGTCAGATTTGCAGGGAACCCGACATTTTGAAACGATCTCATAAGCTGCAGTAACCTAATTAACACTGCCATCCTCTGGCAGGCAGAGAGAAAACCCACTTAACCAAACGGAGAAGTCACCCGCACCATTTTCAATAAAAGTTGCTGCATGTATTATCAAGGCTCCTCCTAAATTAAGAGGTTAAGCATTTTTTGCTATTCAAGTGCAGCACAATCATTTCCATATTATATTTAACATGGCCAGAGAACTTGGTCATTTTGCCTACTTTACGTTTTAAAACTTAAGAAAGATGAAGATTACTGAAGATGGTAAACTGAAGTCCTGTTTTAAAAGGATTTCATCTTTTCAACGTGCAAGTTAGTCAAAAGACTCTGGCAGCCTGTTTCCTATATAATAAAAAACAAACTGTCACCTCCACTATTTTGTTTAGAAAACATACAACAAAAAGAAAAAAGACAAACAAAATGCCGAAAAGACAAACCAAATGCCATGAATTAGAAGCCCGGGTATCAATCTGCAAGTCATTTGAGTGCACAGAAGCAACTAGCAACTTTTTGTCTGCTTTTTTAATACTATCAGTCATTTTCACAAAGCACCAAATCTGTTACAGAAACGTGATACAGAATCATCTAGGTGCTTTTGAATCCACAGAGGCAGAGCTTTGAATCCAAGGGAGGATTCTGCAAAAAACATGCAGCATTTGCACAGAGAAGTAATCCCCTTGAAATATTTCATTTTCTGCTGTATGACTTTTTAATCATTTCTATGGGGAATGCTGAGATCAAGACTATTACAAAGATGAATTCTAACAGGCCAGGACTAGAATGATGTTTAAAATAATCAGTTACTTTCTCCCCCAAAACTTTTTCTAGCCAGCGATGAGGTAGATGTCATGGCATCACCGAGAGCTGAAGGCAGACTTTTTCATGCACGTACTTTCTGGGAATCACAGCACTGCATTGCTCGTGTCATTACATGAATGAACAATATGTAACACCTTCGCAAAATCTCACCTGCTCTTGGTCACGGTATAGCAATCAAGCCAGCAGAGAAAAGGCAAGCTCAAAAAGAAGAACCCCTTACGTAAACTTCCCATGACGTTCAGAGGAAAAATAAAAAAGCTACTGGAATTCCTCATGCAAAATGCATAAAGGGCCCAGGGGAAAAATACTGAAAATTGTTTTTCTAAATGATAATCCTCAGTAAGGAACGATCGTTATTCAGTCTTATCTCATAGAATAGGAAAAAGAAACCACACTGAAACATAAGAGCAAGGTGTTGAGTAAATAAAACTCTGTTATTGCACGATAAGTGGAGGAACCTGGACTTAAACAGCTACGCTCTGTAGGTTCTAATATATTTCAATTTCTTAGAAAGAGTCTCTTCAAAATGCAATGCAAAAGAGCAACATACCTTGGATTTTGCTTCTTAGATATTTCAGAAGTTCCTGGGTGCCTTTCTTTTAAAAAAAAAAAAAAAGGTCAATCAGGACGTGGCAGCGAGCGTTCACAGAGCTGTTGATAATGAAGGACAGTTCCAGCCATGCAGCTGGAGCCCACAGCACTGCTGACTAGAAAAGTCACCTAACACTTCCCATAGAAAAACCCTCTTTGCAGCAGCTTATGCAGTTGCTTATTTACAATTTTGTTTATTCCAGCTGAAAATTTCCAATCCCGTGTCACTCCTCAGGCTCCACACTTTTAGCTTTTTATCGAACGTAGTTACCCAGTTCTAAGAGCAAGGAAAAAATGTTCAAATAAATTTAATCTTCTCTTTAAAAAGGTCTAAAACAATTATGCTTTGGAGAAGGCATTTAACATTTGTCAAGGAAGCTGACTGTTCAGCATTCCCATAACTTTTTATGTCCAGAATTATAAACTCTGGCAAAAACATTGCCGTTTACATAGTGTGCATGGATTTTTAACAGCTGGACTCTAATCATTTGACATTCAGTCCTCTCCTAGCAACTTCTACTGGTCAAACACAGTTACTATCTGCATAATCTATAAGTAATTAAGCACAATCTCACCCAGCCCATTTGTTTTAGGATAAAGCTGTTTTCTTCACAATTTTACATGCTTCTCTCTGATGCTTTAAAACCAGGGACTGACCTCAAGCACTGAATATGAATTAAAGTTTCTCATTCTAGCTGACAACTGTATTAGACACAGTAAGAGACTGGCTGGTGTGAACACAGCGGGGATAAAGCAAACGTGGTAAGCGGGGAAGGAAGGAAGTCTCGCAAGGAACCTGGTGAGGTAACAAAAGACAAAAGACCGAGAAAGAGAGGCCGAGGGAGACTGGGACTGACTGCAGGCACGGCTAGGTGTGGCACGTGCTGAGCTGAGCAAGACAACAGAAGCCAATACGGAAGAACCTGGAAACTTTCAGGGAAAAGACAGAGATCAAACAGAAAGCTGAGTGACAGTCTCGTGGCTTGCATGGAGAGGAAAGCAGACAGTAAGAGAAGGCTCAACAGCCAGGTGATGGTATGTTCCACAAAGAAGAGACTAGGATTTAACAGAAGACCACTGGAAATTAATCAAGAAACAAGAATGGGTTTGGGACTTGAGTAAGAGGTCTGAGGAAAAGGCAAAGAGGAGATAGAGCAGGGATGGACAAGAGAAGAATCGGTGCCTGCTAGACTATCCTTACCCCCCTATACTTAATCTCAGTATTCACCTGCGACTAAGAAGTGCCTGGGGAACCCTACAAGCTTTACCAATTACTCCTCTAAATCAAGCATAAAAAAGTCTAGCTAGGCATATAAAATTCCAGTTATATGAATTTACAGTGTTGGTAATGGATCAAGACAATGCAAGTATAAAATCTCATAATGGAATCCTTGTACCTGTCATTTGCTACAAATTTGAAATATACTCAAGAAATTACACAGATCTCTGCTCTTACATTTGAAAGACAGCAAATCCCCAGAAGCGAGGGAGTACCAGAACTAAAGCAGGCAGACAACCCTAACCCAGACTCCTTTGCGTGTACATTTTAAGCCAACTTTGAGCTCTGGAACAATGTACAACTTCCATCCCCTGGACCCCTGCTCATTCATGTAGTGCATACAATGCTCACTTAATCAGATACACAATGTTTTCCCTCTTCTGACAGATATTACAAAACTTCCATTTCAACGGAGAGTCTTCCGTGTTGCTTATTTTTAGAGAATCCCAGTGCTTTGTAAACACCGATTCTGTAACACAAGCGAAACCACAGAAAGAACATATATCCCCAACAAGAAGAGGGGCCTGCTGGGGAAAAAATAAAAGGGAATTCTATAGTAGCAGCAGCAGTGCCCTCCCGGCTGCCCTACGTACTTGTTTTCTCACGCACAACTCACACCTCCAATCTGCCAGTTACCTACCGAGAGAACGCAGATATGAGGTGTAGGTTATCCCTAAGAAAATGTAGTACATCAGATTGTCATTGCTCAAAATGCATCTGCCACCAAATGCGCTTTGCAAACTGAATCCTAGGTCCTGAATTCAGGCAAGTAGGAAATGAAAAACAGAAACCCATGCTCATCTAGGAAAAGCCTGATGTAAAGTACTCGCCTAGCACCGCCATGAACTGCGACTGCACCAGGATCAGGCAGCAGACAGCTGCCTTATCCTTTTTCTCCCCAGACATCCGTTCCTTCATTTGCAATATGTAACTTCTGTCGCAAATCAGAAACAGGTCCTATAAAGCAATGACCTCCTGTATTCCACAGTTGTCATGGTCTTGTGCGCTGCATCAGACTCCAGTGGAAAGAGTGCCCGAATCACAAAACACACACAGAAGAGACAGGTTAAAGTTGCACAGGCTACTTGAAATCTGGATGTTTTCCAATCTTCTTTCAATGTTTTGGCCACACAATTTGGACAACGTACATATGGAATGCAACTAAACTTCATATACTGTCTATAGAGCTTACTTGCAGAAGGTCTCTTCGAATGGTTCGCAAAGGATTTCCCTCTAATGCCAGGAATTTCAACTCAGGAAGGTTCCCCAATGTATAAGGCAATCTGCAAATGAAAACAACTCACTTCAAAGCAGCTTCAGAACAATTCCTGAAGAGTTAGCAATGGTTTGTCAATGGCCCGGTATTCTGAAGCTCGGGTTTAACCAAAAAGAACGTATCACATTTAAGCAAGGCACAGTTTGATCATAGCAATTACACAATACGGAAAGGGTTCATTCATTTTATGACTGAGCCCTTTTTTAACTACATTTTACAAAGCAAAATACATCAGCTACAGAACTAGTTGCCATTAGATGTCATTAGCTATGCCTCATCACAGACATAATGCGGTTTTTAATATTACCTACTGATATCATTGTTGGTGAGGTCAAGTCGCTCCAGCTTCTGAAGGAGAGTAATTTCATCAGGAACTGATTTTATCTTGTTGTCTCTAAGTTCCAATACAGAGAGAGAACTCAGATGCTTCAGATTCTCTGCATTTAATATTTCGATCTGATTTTCACCAGCATGTAATTCCTACGGAAACAAAGATCACCCACAGTTACATTACTCTAGTAAAATTACTTTCTAATTTACTGACCTCCTAAATCATGACATTGGCAAAAACATACAATGATGCAGAAAAAATACAGATCTTGATTCCCCTTCATCAGCACATGAAACATCAAAGCCTCCAAAGATCCAGAGGCAGGAGTCTGAACTTAGCTTTTTTGAAACCATCACAGAACACTCAGCTTTGAGTTCCATTTCCAAGCTAGGAATAAATGTACTTCACTTTTGTCAAGAACCTGTCAATGATTTCTTTCCTCAAGACGTTTCTTAAATTGCAAGATATAGGAAGTTGAGAGGGCAGCCCTCCATCTTCCTGCTGGAAACGTTTCACTTATGCATTAACTGAATGGTTCTATAGACCAAAGAGTGTAGACGTGCTGCAGTAAGACACTGAACTTCACACACCAACGCAAATTTTGTTAGAAAACACTGAAACCGTTTGGGATTTTAACTGGTAGGTTCAGAGTTATGCAGAACGGAAGTATCGGCATTCTCTGATGGATTCGTTCACTGGAAACCACACAGCGATACGAGCATTCAAGCAGCCCAATCATTTTTCTATTAGTTGAGTAACAAATTTCTTATGTTCTGAGGCAGGCGATTTTCAATTTTAAACATAGCAGGAATTAAGGCTACAAAATATCTGGAAGGAAAAAAAAAATTACACTTTCTCTGCAGTTACTAAGAAAAAAGTGATAATAAACGAAGCAAATTTATCCAGCAAATGTCCCTAGAGATAAAAAATAACCGTTGCAGCCAATACTAGATCTAGTTTTTCAGACATTCCTCTTCTAAGTATTTGTTTTCCAAATCTGAAGACAAATCTGTCTTCCAAATGACCTTAAGATTGACCAATGTGGACAGTAAGAGCAACTGCAAATGGGGATGTATTAAATGGAGTTCTAAACACAGAACTGTCAACTTTTGATCACAGCAATTCACAAAAATTTATGTTTAAAGGAACAGTCATTATTTCAAAAGTTTACAGCAAACACATTTACAATATACCATTTCAAACCTTACCTTCAGTAATTTGCATGAGGGAAATTCTGGTAAGGAGCGTAATTTATTTTTTCTCAGATAAAGTTGTTCCAAAGATGCCATAGTTGCCAATTTTGAAGGTACGGTTTCCAGGTAGTTTTTAGTACAATCCAGTTGTCTTAGGCCTACAGAAGTAAGAGTGCAAGTGACAAATGAAAAAAAAAAAAAAACCAAGAGAAAAGAAAAGAAGTTTTCTACAGAAGCTTTAATATCCTGGTTTTAAAAATAAATGTAACAACATTCTGCCAATCAGAATTTTGGAAGAAATCAAATCAGTTAGCATCAACATTTCTGAGAACAAGGCATCTGCTTTTCATTTGTTTTTCACAGGGCGTTCTGGAATGCTTTCAACGACACTGCCAGGTACCAGCTCTTGTTCAGAGTACGGGACTGGAGGGAACAAGAAAGGGTCTAATATTGTAGACCATCTCACAAAGATCTGCAGGTAACTTCTATAGCGTTCATAAAAGCCGGCAGTCTAAGACCAGTTCCCAGAGATCTGCCACAGCTATTAACATATTCGTTTCCTACCAACCACTGGTCAGCTTGATATTTAACATTAAAACATTAGAATTCAATTTTATCACTCTGTAATATATGGGGGTTTTCTCTGCAGTAATTTCAGCTCTCTCTCATTTGCACCTTATTTGCCACTCAAAATATGCAATAAAGTAAAAAAAATTGTCAAATTGCTTATTGCAGTCTTAACGCTAACAGCTTCTAAGCAGAACAATATTAATCCTTACACTTTTTCAATTGTTCCCTGTCCCATTTACTGAGAAATACGAACCATAAGAGGACTCAAGTTTGATATACACTAGCTGTAGCTGGTTTTTTTTAAATAATTCTGAACTAATATTCTTGAGAATATGGTAGCTCTTTAAGAATGTTATTTTCTAAATCCTGAATAATACACACTACATTTCTGAATGCAACTACAGAACTGGCCATATGGCATTCAGCAATCTGAAGAAAATAATTTACTTTTCATCGCACTGATATCTGCAGGCAGGTTCTTGAGTTGATTACAAGCCAAGTTTAGTCGCACTAAGTTAATGAGCAAAGCAAAACTCGTCGGAATGTCTGTGAGGTGGTTGTTGGACAGATCCTGGAGATTAAAAAGAGAGAGAAAGAGAGCAAGAGAGAGACATTAGAAATAGAGATGTGTAAAATATCCCACGAGTACTGCTACTGCGAAGTTAATTACTGGCAGAACATTAAAATTAGATGGCTGACATCTTCAGGATCTCCCTGGTAGAAATGTGAATGGAAGAAACAAGTCTCCTGTGACTGACAGGTCACAAGTGACTTGATTTTTCTGAAAATATTTGGCAAACCAAGAGCCAAACTTGGTTTCAAACCAACAAACAAACCCCGCCATGTAGTAACTGACAGCCTATGTAAGTCATTAGGATATTCACAAAGTTCTGCCATCTAAGCTATGGTTTTGTTAATTAGCAGTAGCAAAACATGCATAAATCAGCCTTTGTGCATAAATAAAGTATTTTTCAAAAATTTGTAATTTACTAATTCTTCTAAATTGACAAGCTGTCCAAATCCATCCGGCAAGTGACTCAGCTCATTGTGATGAAGAAGCAGGCTCTTCAAATGTGACAACTGCATCAACTCCTCTGGGATACTTTTCAGTTTGTTGTGGCTAGTATTAAAACACAGAACACAAAGGGAAAAACCGATTACTAAGTAGTTTCAAGAACGTAACTGCATAAGGAACACTACTGTTATATCCAACGCTATCTGAACTAGAGTTACAACATTTCTATCAGTCAGATTGCCTTGGCCACACACGGCCTGTTGAAACACAAACTCTTCAGACCCTAGAGCAAGGACAAAGCATAGCCAGGATCAGATACACTGGATATCCTGTGCTGGCACAAATCGTTAATTACATCTGCAGCGAGACAGGCTTCTGCNACTCTTCAGACCCTAGAGCGAGGACAAAGCATAGCCAGGATCAGATACACTGGATATCCTGTGCTGGCACAAATCGTTAATTACATCTGCAGCGAGACAGGCTTCTGCAAAACATTTTCATGCTGCAGCATGCACATACGCTCGCTGTTCAAGATACGGTCACCTTTAAGAAAAGCCCGTCTCCTACAACTGTTACAGCCCTCTACAATGGATTCATTTCTAGGATAAATTAATTATGTTCATTTATTTCATAAACAATCTTCGTCTGACTTTAGAGTATTCCAGGTGGATCTTACATTCTTTCATTTCACATAGTTCACACACAGTGGCAGCACACCCTCTTTCTCCCTGTCCGCAAATTTACAAAATTACTCCAGTAAACAGAAGATGAACTTTCCAGCATGAACCAGATCTATAGAATTATTTCCACTGTATATTATTAACAACAAAAAATATTTTTGTTCCTTTAAAACACAACTGCCAGGCTGAGGCTCACGAATGTAGATACTGCTTTTGTGTGAGTATCCAAAATACCACTGTCTTCACTTTCCAAGCCAGACGGTGACTTTGAGTATCAGTGAGAAGAATTTTAACAAACCTAAGACCATCAGTTTTGATCCAAAACTTGAACGATTCTCTAGATACTAACATTCTCGAGTTAAAACTCTGAAATTGATTTTCTCAAAGGAAATTTCATCTACTGCAATCTCTTAATTCACACTGTGAAAGTCACTGCAATATTTCTCATGTTCCAGTTTTGTAACATGTACTCACCTGACATCAAGCTTCTGAAGGTTTTCTAACTGTCCTAAAGCAGAAGGAAGTGATGTCAGTTGATTATCATGCACCTGGAAAATAAAGTTTTTTAGAATACCGTTATTAATTTGTACCTTGAAGGTCATGTTTCCCTACAAGGGAAACAAATCAAGCTAACCTAATACACAGGATAATTTTGAATAAAAGTAATGGTTATGTACATGCCTCAATGCAATTACCAGTAGCAGCACTGCAATGGCCAAAATGTCAAAATTCTGTTGAATTGATAGTAAACGCCAAGAGATTAGATATAAAGGATGGCATACGCGCGGGAAAGGCGGTTGCATCCAGTAACAGCTCTTCCTTCAGTGTCCGTAATAAAATTTCCTAGACCTTTCTACAGAACAGGACCCACTACGGGCGTATAAACTGGTATACTATCAGTGACCCGTAACAATACTTTCTTTACCCTGAGAACACATCAATGCCACTTTCTACACATCCACCATTGCAGGGAAATGGAAACCAAAGATCTAAGACCAAGTTTTCCCACCTCCTACAGAGAGAGCACAGTCCATGACGGGTACAGATCCCACCACAACGGGGTCACTGTACTTACATCCAGAACAGCGAGCGCAGGCAGCAGCCCGACATCCTCAGACAGGCACTGCAGTTTGTTTGAGGCAAGTATCAGCTTGGTCAGATCCGTCTGCTCCCACCAGCGATCCGCAGCACCGAAAGAGAGATTTTGATGAGCTTCCTCTGGAGTATCCAAATTTATCCGCCACACGTGTTGAGGCACTACATAGACAAACACACACGCGTCAGCTAAATGCACCGCCACGGTGCTTTTCATATATACATACACACCTCCGGTCAACTTCTAGGGACGTTTTTCCAGCGCTGGCATAACAAGCTGACGGAAATCCGCCAGCAAAAGCCAAAAGGGAGCTGAGCTGCTATCAGACGGCTGCACACAGCCACGCTGTCGATCCCCCTGTCCGCTCCCTGCCCTGCCCGGACGCCTGCGAAGCGCCCAGCCCAAACGCGAGGCACACCACGAACAGCGGCCCCCGGCGAGCGCGGCGCCTGCCCCCTCAGCTGAAGAGCCCCGGGGTTTTCAGGCGAGCCGAGGGCTCGGCCCGGGGGCAGCCGCTTTCCCCGGCCTCGCCTTCCAGCGGGGCAGCAAACCCGGCTTCGCGTGGCCGAGGTGC
>VZSC01012471.1:17834-49477 GCA_013398225.1 Steatornis caripensis
AGGCAGCGATTTACGGCGTGCGCTGACACGCGGGATTCCGCCCGCCGAACGCCCGTTTGTCTGTGGGAACCGTTTGTTCCAGGGCTGGCTCGCTAACCCCCGCTTAACCTCCACAGCTGTAGGCGATGTGTGGACGGTTGGCCACAAAACTAAAATTTTGATATAAACGCGCATTCCTCACAACGAATTCTGTGCAAAATGGGCGGGTGATTGCTGATGTACAAACAATGCGCGTTTTTTACGTTAGCTAGGTGTTCACATTGATTTTGGTCATGTCAGTTTGATTTGTTTTACGGAACCTAACGTCATTATAGGTGGATCTTTTGCACGTGTGTTACAGGAGGAGAAAGGTTTCTTTCTGCCGTGGTGAACAAGGATGGTTTGATTGGAGAAAAATCAAACAAGAACGTAGACAATTATTTTTAATACCCAAGACTATTTGCAGGTTTTTTTTTGTTTTAGGGGGGAAAAAGCATTTTTTTTGTTTTTAATCCCTGAGTGTNGTGTGTTACGGGAGGAGAAAGGTTTCTTTCTGCCGTGGTGAACAAGGATGGTTTGATTGGAGAAAAATCAAACAAGAACGTAGACAATTATTTTTAATACCCAAGACTATTTGCAGGTTTTTTTTTGTTTTAGGGGGGAAAAAGCATTTTTTTTGTTTTTAATCCCTGAGTGTTCTCCTAGCGCAGAACCAGAAACCTTCACCCGTCCTGCTAGCTCGTCATATATGCAAATTCCGGAACAGCATTTCTGGTGTTCTTGCAGTTTCTTGCTTTGGGTTGGATTTTGGCAGTTTCATGTTGGAAATTGAAGCATAGAAGGAAATGGAATGTGTGTGGAACTGGAATGGAGGGGCGGTCCCAGACGTGAGAGTTATGCTGTTAGTAGCTGGGATAACTCCACTCAAATGGCGGAACCGTTAACGGTTGGTGGCCAGCAAAGGAACTCATCGTTAAACAGATGCGGTTATGTGATGTGCTGCTTCGTATTTTACTGTTTTGTCCAGTTTTTAAGGAAGGCTATTACAGGTGCATTCTGTTTCTGAGACTTTGTAGTTTTAGATACACATTAACTAATCTGTTAAAAGATTACTTTCGTGGTATCAGAATGAAGTGCTCTACAAAAAAAAAATCCCCAAAGCCCAGCCCAGCAACTCTCCTTTTACCATACTCCAGGCTGTCTGTGCGTTCTTAATTTGTCTCCTTTGCGCAAATGTGCAGTGAAATACCGGCCCCACCAGCCCCTGCTCAGGACCAGCATCGGGTCTGTCTCAGGGTTGTGCACTGGAGAGAAGTCTGTGGTGGATGTGTTGTAGAGCTGGGCTATGGGAAGAGATGGCTTTGGGGAGATCTGTGTTGTACCCTTGTGTCTGTAACGTTTGACACTAGTAAATGCCGGTCTTCGGGGCAGACTTACTGGTTCGTATCGTGGTGTAAGTTTGTTTCAGCAAAAAGGCCTTGCTCTTGCATCTTGACTGCCGACTTCTGCCAGGATCCTTTGTTCTGGCACTGGTGTTCTTGTCACTGCACCTGGGTCGTTTTGTTGGTGTAGAAAAGTACTGAGGTGGCTGCCTTTACAGCTGCATGGCTGAAGGCTGTGCAACGAGGGAGAAAAGGCAGCGAGATGCAAGTAACTCCAGTAACCCAGGTGCCTCAAACTGGATAACCACAAATTACCTAAACCTTTGGTCTGAATTTCTTTTGTATTTCAAAGCCCTAAATGAGGGAGGAGGATAATAGTTCTTTGTCTTGTAGGGATATTGTGAAGATTTCTTGGTACTTAAGAAAAAGTTATAACTTTAGAAAAGCCACTGAAGAAACTAATACAGAACAGGAAATACGGTATAACTAAATAGGCCTGGCACAGAAAGTGTAGAAAATACTGAATAGCTCTTGAAGTGAACATTATCGTATACCTTCGTTCTCGAATATATGTCTTAGTGGAAAAATGGCCTTTTTTAAAGCTGTTGTGCAGTTGATACTAGCCCGGGCACTTTTTTGGACTGGGGTTAATTTTTAACCTCACTATTTTAAGGAGGTTTTGTGTCATTTCCTTTGTGTTGGTGTCCGTACAGAGATGCCAAGGGCTCTGGCACCTCTAGACCCGCTGCGGACCCTCCGCAGGGAGCTGATCGTGGGAGGCTTTAGAGTCTCCGATTTCATTTCACACTGCAGAGCAGTGTATTTTCTAGTAGTGGCAGGCTCTTTGATCTGTTTTTTCTAAAACCTTTTCTATTCCTTCTCTTTAAAACTTCAGGCTTTTCCCTGCCAATAGTGTTCACCCATTTTTTGAGGGGTACAGGATAGAAATTATAATCTGTAAATCCTCTCCATAATCTGAATCTCTTTATGTCCCAGATTATACTGGAATTCTTTCTTGCATATGGTATTTCTGAGTAATCAGTTCCATTTGCATTGCTCTGCCTCCTTATTTGATCTTTCTTCCCCATCACTCTGATTCTGCTGTCTGCTGTAGAGAAGTTTCTTATTCTCCAGGGCTACAAAATGTTTATTTATTATCTTCTGGCCAATAATAAGGTTTATGTAAGTGGCAGAAATATCCCTTAACAAAAATTGGATTTAATTTTTAAGATGCTGATTGCAATACGAGGGAACTTTGGTGGAGCGAGTAGTTAGAGGTTATGATATGAAGGTTGGGTTTCCCTGTTTATCTGCTGTATTTCAGAAAATACTGTGCTTCAGAATGGGTGCGTTGTTCAGGCACCAACCACAGCGAATTGTCGTGTGTCTCGGCATCTGTTGGCGTGATGTCTGAGAGAGAATTACTAGACTTTTCGATCTTTGGTGAACAAGGATAATGATGGCCTTTTTTTGGTAACTGTTGAGAACATTCTGTTCTTGAATTGCGCTCAGCCACAGCTTGGATTTTAGAGTGACTGGAAATACATTTTTAAAAATGAAATACACTGATTTATATTAAAAGCCAGGCTGCATAAGCATAGCCTTACATATTTTCAGCCATTTTTGTAGGTTCAGCGAGCTGTACAGTTTAATACGTACTGTTGCTCATGCATATAAACAATATCTGCTCTGTTTAATGTTGCCATGTTATCGCAGACATTTTAAGAATGTTTGAAAATATTGTACTGCATTTATGTAATAAATGGTTTAATTTTTTCAGAACTTGGATCAGTGTACTGTTCAGGTATGCCCTAACTCCTTGATCTACTTTTCTTTAAAATTTTACTGCTGTGATTTTATTAAACACTGGCTGCTAAGGCTTCTTTGGATTTCATGTTTTTATGCCAAGGGGTTAAGGAAGGGCACAGTTTTGGCAAGCTGTTGTGTCTTCGTAGATACAAAAGATGTTGAATATAGTGAATGTTTCTAATTTTAATATTTTAAAAGCTGCAGTACGCTGGCTCCCGTCTAGTTTTGAACGTCAGGTTAAATTTAAAGCGTATTAAAGTGTGATCTGATAGACATTTAGGGCAGTTCTTGAGTTTGTGTAACTTGCGCGTTGGGCTGAGCCTATGCACAGTGGTGGTGAAGGTTAGATAGTGTTTTGTCGTTTGCGCCAACAGGAGTGGATCTTGGATGTTTTCCTTGTTGATGTCGAAGTCATTCTCCTGAATCCTGACAGCTCTCTGCGCTTGCAGTGCTTAAAGCCTTGATCAACGTTATTCAACCCAAATAAAATTGTTTTGACAGTGGGATGCACTTGAAAGAGCTAGTCTTGTAACTGTTTCTGGGAATCTCGTTAGTAAAGGTAGATCTTTGTCATGAAGAACTAGGAAATACTTTTCAGAGCTGCCTCTCCAGGCTAATTTGTACCTCTGGTGCTTCAGGGCAGAACCGAACAGCACGCGTACCCTGGCCTCATTTAGCAACTAGGGACTAGGACTTGCTGCTACTTCAGTACCTGCCCTGCACCTTCTGGAGGCGGCTTTTGACTCGTCTGCTGCCCAGTTGTGTCTGCGTAACAGTTTTTCTTGCTGTGTTTTTGTACATCTGATTAAAGCAAAATCTGTGCCATTTTCAGGATATATGGGCTTGTAAAACCCACTCTGGACCTTTACCTGGTTGATTCTGCCTCTGTTTTGGGGGGGTTTGGTTTGGGTTTGTTTTATTTCAGGGAAGGGGAAGGGAGGCACAGTTGTATGGCCTACAATTCTTTCCTGTTGTTGTAGGAAGTACGTATTTCTGTTTTTTCCAAGTGACTCAGAACTGCTGCATTTTCTTTCGCGTTTTCCGCGTCTGGGATTTTTTACGCAGCCCTGCTGGCGGGCGCTCGGTTTAAGCTGTGGTGTAGGTACAGACCTGTCTTGGAAGGCGGTTTGCTGATCGGTTGTTTAGGAACTTTTCAGCCATTAGTGAGATTTCAACTGTAGTGTTGCCTACCTGAGCTTCTGGAATTTCTTTGTGCTTAGTTCTGTTGCTGCTGAGTGATAGACACATGCTCAGTGATGTACATCCCCTCAGAACCTGGCAGTTCCTGTGTGTATGAGAAACAGCATGATGAAGTTTGGTCTAAAGCTTTTATGAAATTGTGTTGATGAGTAAAAACCTAGTGGTCTTCTAATCATTACCCTCTTTGTTTCATAATTTGCCTTAATAAATAACTTGAGGCCTAAAGCAGAGAGTGTAAAATTGTGGGGTTTGTTAACTTGTGCGGCATACATACTAGGTAGCTTTTTCTCTTTCTTGAGCGAAGTTTTTCTTTGTCTCGTTCCCTTCTCACAGACAGGTCATGAAAACTAATTTGCATTTAGGTGACCGGTCGTAGATAACATTGTACATAATAGAATTAATGTCCAGTTGCAAATGAGGCAATAAAACTTAATTCTGCAATTTCACAGTGAATTGGCTTCATTCGGTGTAATTCCGTGTCTGCGGTTGTGCGAAATGATGTTTAGTGCAAAACCTGAGATCGTGTTCTTGCATAGAGAAGTACTGCGTAGTCAGTCTCCCGTGACTTCTGAGCTTAGTGAAAGTGGAGAGACAATAGAAGTTACCAGTTTCATGCTGTCAGACTTGCTTCCATCTAAATAATTTATTTCTTTCTTTTTCAGTGATTCTCCTTTGCCTGTTTCATCGCGGGTCTGTTTTGTAAAGTTCCATGATCCTGACTCGGCAGTTGTGGCCCAGCATCTGACAAACACTGTATTCGTTGACAGAGCGTTGATAGTCGTACCATATGCAGAAGGTTTGTGACTTGTTTAATGGCCTATGAAGCCACCGTATGATGGCATTTTATTCCAGTATAGCTCACAAAAACGAGAATTAGTAAAATGTCAAACATATAAGATATTAACATTTTGAAACCCTTGGTATATTGCCGTTGACCCATGGATTAAGTAATTTTTTTGTCTACTGACACTGAATGAAAGTGGAAAGTTTACCTCTTACTGGTTTTACGTGTCTTTAAGTTGAGGATATTAACTTTTTAGGCAGAATTATTTGCAAATTTTGCTCTTTACCGGTCTCAGTGAGACGCTTTCCTAAACAGACTTACGCAAACAGGTCAATGTCTTAAGGAAATTTTGCCTTAATAATTAAGAGTTTGCCACTTTCACATAGGCATAAATCTCTTAATGAGAATGGTTTATCCCTGCCTGAGAGTGCATGGGAGAGTAGATTAACATTTCTTTGAGATAACGCTGCCACTGCATTCAGTTGGGAACTTCCCTGAGGAGGCACTCGCTCTCATTGAGAAGTCCGGTATACCAAGGGTTTGAATAATTACGGTTTAATTTGAAAGTGAAATCTTCCAAGAGGTGCCAGATGGGCACTGGTACTAGTTTTTTATTCCAAGTTTTCTTTCTATATCCTTGATATATTTTACAGAATTTCACTAAATAATAAACTCTTCTCTCTGTTATTTGTGTGTGTGATTTTTGTAGTGGAGAAGGCAAATGCAAAGCCCTTCCAGATGACTGAAAAACAGTGGGTCCTCTGCAGCTACAGGGGATTCTAGACATTAACTAAAGGCCAGCAAGCACTCAAGTCCCCAAGTGTTTTCCTGGTGTAACCACTTGTTAACTACATTTTCTCTTCTTCTTTTTATTTTTACATTTTAGGGTGTTACAGTAATTTGAAAGGCAATGAGCAGGGTTTTTGGAACTTACCTTAGAAACAAAGTGCTGAGAAGACACCTCTTCTTACAGAAGTCTTATTAAACTCTTCTAGACTTGCTTTAGAAGTAATTGATTTCCATTGTACTGTTTCTTGATTTACTTCTGAAATAATGGATTTTCCCAGTTCGTTTGAATTAAGTAAAATCTCTGCAGGTTAAGCCATACTACAGTAATAAATTTGGTACGTGGCCTGGGTTCAGAGCTATAAGTAAGACATTGTAATGCTGTAGGCTGTCTTTTGAGGCCTGGGGAGCTGTCTTATCCTTGTGTTCCTTAAAAGATACAAAAACTGAACTTCTAGAATGTAGGACTCCGCAGCATGACCTTTGATTGAGACGTGCTGCTGTTTGAGAGTGCAGAACATGTTCTGAAATGGCCATTGAGTTACTGCTTCTGCTTTCGCTAGTTTAGGTGTAATAGCATAGTCGAAAGGCATCTTGTCCTTATCGTTGTATTAAAGCACGATACAGCAACAGTCCCACTGAGCTGGTACTGAAACGCTCTTCGAGGCCCATGGTGAGGAGTGTTAGTGTTTAACTTTTCCCATAAGGATAAAAACATTTTTCTCTTTGTCAGTCTGACTTTGTCCATTGTGCTTGATGGTGGATAAATCTGGCGCATAGAGAAATCCGCCCAGTAGTTTTGGTTCAGATTGTGTAAAGAAAATAATACAGTAGAACATTTTAATGGGCCTGTTTAAATCGAGGAGTTCCTCATGGGCTGTTTCTCATGGTGTTCTGGCGGTTCAGAATGTTGATGGGTTTGGCATAACGATGTGGTGTATCACAAGAGAGATGCTCAGCCAGTAAAGTTATGCCCCCTGGTTTCGTAATCGTATGCTTTTGTCCCTGTACTGGAGTAGAATTTTCCCCGCCAGTGCATACTGCCAGGGTCCCAATTCAACAAGCTATTTAAGCGCGATACAGCAAGATTCTTAAAACCACAGCGAAATTGCTCATGTGCTTAAAGCCAGGCATCATATGCTTAACGACTGTGCTGAACTGGGCCCTTTTGTCTTTTATTTTCTATTGTGATAATTCTGTATTAATATTGCCTGTCACTGAAGTAAATGTTTATTGTCTGTTTAGTGCAATAATTATCCCCTATATCACAAGTGCACTCCAGTTTTAGCGTGCACAGACATTTTGGTGTTGGCTGTTGCTTTGTGTTATAGAACTATACACAAAGTCTACGGTAAGGTTTAGTATTTGTAATTTTCACTGTGATATTCCTAGATTTGGAAGGAACTCTTAAGATTAAAGATGGCTGGGGGGGGTATTTAGGTTCTTTGGTTAATGTTTGTTTCTTTTGTCTGTTTCTTTTTCTTTCATTTCTACACATTCATGCAGTATTTCATGGTTCTAACAAAGCAGCAGTAAAAAAAACTCTTGAAGCATGAAAATTAACTGGTGAGGGGCCTCATTGCTTTTTTTAAAATTATAGTTTATTTAATACTTTTTTTAAAAAAAAAAGATTAGAGGATCAGATGCATGAATTTTTTTTTAATGGATGCAGATCTTCTATGAGGTGTCTCAAGATAAGTCTGAGGATTTGTATTTAGATGCCAGAAATGTTGTAGTTGCACTAATTTGAAATGTTTAGATATAATTTATAAATATCCTCTGAGACATAATTTTGCATGCAAAATTACCCCATAATCTCTCTGTAGGTATGTTAATATATTTGTGCATTAATGCCCTTTATCTAAATGACCTTTTTCCCCCCCTCTCCCTCCATAACTTTTGGTATCTAAATTGATGACAGCTCAATGACACAAGCAAGATAACAGTGCTGTGTATTATACATTTGTTTATATTATCGGCACTTCTCAGTATAGGTGGAAGGAACCATTACCTTTATTTAACAGTGGTTTTTCTTTTTTGTTGTTGTGTTTTACAGTTCTTTTCCCTGGTTCAGCCTGAACTATATACCAGGCCCTGCTGAAAATACCACCCAACAGTTTTCTTCTGCAGCTTATCCAGTTTCTCTTAAGTGCCCTGTACATATTGTATGTTTTATGATGAGATGCAGTTTCTTAATATGTATTACAGAAACACTACTGGTATTTGCAACTATATAGTAAAATTGTTTTATTGAACTCTCATTTTGGGGGCTTGGGCACATTAACAAATTAATCCATCTGTATAGGGCTTTTGCTGTTGGATAGAATAAAAATACCTACATAATTACTTGTTTCGTAGTAGGACCCTTAAATTGTATGTGCAGAGCAGGCAGTGAAATAAGACGCTTGTCTTAGTTGGCTGCAAGATTTTGGGCCAGAAGTTTCTTCTGAAATGGCAGTATGTAGCAGCATTCTTGGTACAATAAGCATGGCACATACTGGAACAAATGCATTTTACTGCGCAGGTAAGGAATGTGCCACAATATACTGTATGTATGCACCCACAGACACACATACACAGCGTGTATTTCAAGATCTGCAGAGACTTTCATTTTCATTTGACAAGTCAGCAAAAGCCCTACGCTTGGTTCAGCAAAAAATATTTCCATACCTTCTCTTTAAGTTTTACAAAATTTGTATGGTAGGTGTAAAAGAAAACATAGTGAACTGTACCATATTATTAACCCCTAAATCAAACTTTTTTTGTCTTGTGTATCTTGATTTTTCTGTGTGCTTTATAGTGAAGCAGCCGACACGAGTCGTTGTTCATAAAACAGCTTTTGAAAGTTGAGAGCACACCCCCGGAGAACCGACTGTGCTTGCTTACGTTTGGTTCATGACTTAAAAATCGAGTACAGGTGATGAAATCTTGGCAGTGTTAACAAAAAAGTAGTGTGTATTGTGCTATTTTTTTGCTCTAGAAACTTAACCATTTGTAGAGAAAAAGGAACAGTCAAATTTTCACACATTGAAGTTTCATTCTGACAAAAAAAATTAATGATAAATATTAATAGACATCAAGCTTTGTATTTTAGCCAACATAAGTACTTTCAACAAACTCAGGTGGTGTATCAGGGAGACATTTTCTGGGTGTTTTTGTGTATTTTCTGCCTTTGAAATGGAATGCATTCTAATGCAAGTCTGTTTCTCTGCAGGAGTTATTCCTGATGAGACTAAGGCTTTGTCTCTCTTGGCACCAGCTAATGCTGTGGCAGGTCTGCTGCCCGGAGGTGGACTCCTGCCTACTCCCAACCCACTTTCTCAGGTACGCTTTCCAGTTAGGCTGGAGTCAAAGGGAACGTTGAGATGGCTCTGTTACATTCTCACTGTCTGTTGGTTTTTTTCAGGACAAATAGACTGATGTGCTAACATTCCTAGAACGTTTTAGTTTATATGCCTCGATGGATTGTTGCAGCTATCCTATACGAACTGCAGCAGAACGGTGATAAGCTGCTAGATGGGGTGCTTGTATTTGCCTAGTATGCCGCTTCTGGTATCTCAGGGGCTCTGTGTTTGTATCTCTCCTTACCCCTCTTTTGTCCATTGACCGCTTAGACAGATTTGACAAGCAGTAGAGATCTTGTAGAGTTTAAAATTGTGAAGTTCAAGCAGTTGACATGCCATGGAGATACCTTCCGTTAACACGCCAGCTGAGGGGAAAAATTATAGCCTGCCTTTGCTTGTTGTCTAAATACACACAGATTTGTGTGGCGGATGAACAGTAAGAATAGTATGCTGCGGAAAAACTCAGTCCAAGCACATGCGCTATTAGAGAATAAAGTACAAGAGGCAAATTAATAAGAATAAAGCTTCATTAATTCTGCAGTTCTCGAATCTACTTCTTCAGCTTGTGCTTAGCTCTTCTTTGTGTAGTTATGATTTCTGATTGCATGAAAGATACACTTGCCATTGAGTTGTTCAGGAGGTCTCTTTAACCGTATGTAGGGGGCAAAGTCTAAAGTTTAACTTCGAAACTTGAGGAAAGGGATGGAAGAAACAAATATAGTCATAAAGGTTTCTTCCACCAAAAACTGTATATGTGTATAAATTCCTGAAAATGGTTATTGAACCACCTTAATTTTAGTTGTTGCTCTGAATCCCAGCCTCCTCCCGGTCCACTCACTGGTAGAATTTAACACACCTGTTTTATGGAAAATTGCGGTGGGGGGTCATTTTTTTCCAAGACATTCTTGAAAGCTTGTTACGTAGCTCCTTTTGAGTGTTACTGGGAGTTGGGCATCTAACTCGGTAAAAATGCCTTAGAGCTGTAGTTTGTGTTAACAAAATCCGTGTGTGGAGGTGTGGCTTTTTCTTTTGAGACTGCAGGGAAAGCCCTGTATGGTTTCAAGAGACCAGCTAATATAAAAACTCACCGTCAAAAAGTGGAAGGTCCTGCTCTCTTGCTCTTGACTACGTGCTCTTGCTGCTGTTTTTAGGTGGGCTCTGGATACTTTTGTGAGCTTGATGCAGACAGCACATAAATAAGTTCTCTGACAGCTCAGTAGGTGGAATTGGTTGACAAATGAATCTGGAGTGCCCGAGCAGTTGGAAAGCAGGCAGTGAGGAGGAAGGAAGGGAGGGCAAGACCCCACAGCAACAGCACAGCATTTGAGTAACAGGATCACGTGGGTTTTGGCACAGTGTGCGTTCTGTTTTAGTGTCTGTTTTGATCACCTCACTTGAAATGGCCAGAAAATGAGGTTCTTTCATGAGGCTTCTAGACTGATTTAAGAAATTCAGACCTGCGCTGTCATCTTTCTTATTCTTCCATTAGGTTTTCAACCCATTTGCCAGTTTTAACCAGATTTGAGAAGTTTGCAGAGATGTAATAACGTTATATTGTCTTTTAACGTAAAACTTGTTATTTGCAACTCTAAACTGGTGTCAATGTGCAGTAGTTGGCTCAGAAACTTTTCAATGGATTTTCATTTTAACACTGGAAAAGAATTTTGTTTTAAACTATTTCTTGAATGTAGTGGAATGCTTTACTCTTTTTACTACCCACCCCCCCCATCCCTTACCTGTTGAAATGCAGAGGAAACAGAGCTTCATTTTAGAATTATTGGGGGGAAAAAAATCTTTCATATACTAGGCTTTGGAATACCTTAGTAAGGAAAACTGAAATAGTCTCACTGACCTTAGTACAATGTTTCCTGTAGCTAGAAGCCTAAGTAAACCCAGTTCAAGTTTTCCCCTTGTCTCCTGCTTGAGAATCTTGATCTGGCAGGCTTTTGTCAGTTGAGCAGGCTTTGTCTAATCTCTGTCTTTGTTACAGATTGGTGCTGTTCCTTTAGCTGCTTTAGGAGCTCCTGCTCTTGATCCTGCCCTAGCTGCTCTGGGGCTTCCTGGAGCGAACTTAAACTCTCAGGTATGTCACACATTCTAAGGTTGTCTTTATTGTCCCAAGCACGTATGTAATTTGACGAGCGTACGTGATGCTCTCGGTGCTGACTGGTATATTAAATAACAAGCTGAAGATCTGGAAATACTATACTTAGGTTTGAGGACGTGTTAACAAAATACTACTTGCTTGGCTCAGTCTAGTCTGTGCAGGCTGCTGGCTCTTTAAACTTCTTAGAATTGGTATGGAATGCAGTCTTTGTTTCTTGGTGTAGCAGCTTTATATATGAACGCTTTTCTTCTGTGAACCTCTTTTCTGTTTTAAAAGTAATTTTCATTTATATCAGTTTGACAGCCACTGTCTGAAAAATCCAGTGATTGATTTTTCTGAGCACCTGTTTAGAATAAATAGTATCTGTAGGAATATCAAATTGAATGCCAAAAGGACCTAAAAAGCAATTTGGGGCTAGTAGTGCAAGATTTCAAATATGTGTCATTATCAGGCTATGAACCTGTCTTGTACTTACAGTAAAAAAAAAAAAAAAATCGTTTGACTTCTAAATTTTGTAGGTGTAGAACAGACTGAGGAGACCTCGTTAGACTGTAGTCTTTTTAAAACTGAATAAAAAAGGACTTCAAGGCCTAAATAATAGGGAGTGGAATATTGAGTTAATATTTAAGATAGAAGGACCAGATACTGTACAGAGGACACGTTTTACGGGTACAAGTAGTAGTAATAATTTAATGCATTGCGAAGAAGTCCATCATTTAGCATTCTCTTTGTGCTTGCCATGTGTAGTAGCAAGCAAATAATGGTGATAATGAAATAACAAATGGGGAAAAAAGCATTCTAAATGCATGCTAGAACAATATAAATTGGGTATGGTGGGGGGTCGTTTTCTTTGTCCATTAAGCCAGCTGATTGCAACAAACTGTTTGGGTTCAGCGTGTGGCTGCCTCTGTATGAAGAAAATTGGTGAGGACTAAACATTTTGTTGTTAGTACGCTGCTGGTACAGGAAGCGACCATTTATACTAATACCTGGATTTTTCTAAGAGCTGTAAAACACATTTTTTTGTGGAATTTTGGAGTAAGAAAAGCTTTCGCTCGTTGTTCATAAGTTGACATTGAGGACTTCCCGTGGACAGGTAGCTTAGTTCTCTAACAAGGTTTCTGTTCTCTTGAAGTAACAGAGAATTAACCTGTAAATATCAGAAGTGTAGTTTAATTTCAGGTGCTTTGATTCTGTCCAGGAAGCGGCCTGTGTTTGACTGTTGTGGGAAAAAAAAGGTGCCTGAGCACCACTGACGTGGTGATGTTCACACCTTCACCACCATCCATCCACGAGCTGTAAAACAGAACGATACGCCTTTTCGTCTAACTTGTTTGGGGCTGTGTTTTGGTTTGTTTTTTTTCACCTGTAGACACTTTTTGCTTTAGCCACCGCTGAGGGTACATTCGAGGAAGATAATCTTCTTAAGCATGCACATCTTCCATCGTGGTATTAACTTTTTTTTTTCCCCCCCTCACAGTCTCTTGCGGCAGATCAGCTACTAAAACTTATGAGCACAGTGGATCCAAAGTAAGCATCAGCATTTACAAATATTTATATTGCAGTACCCTTGATCTTGGAAATATCTGTTGTGATTCAGTATCGAATCTTTGTCCTGCTGGGTCTAATTAAGGTTGGAGAAAAGTAGTGTCATGGGGAACTTGTGCAGACTCTTTTCTGCAGTAGAGAGAGGAGGAGGGAATTAAGATTACTCAGCCTTGCATCTACGGAATAACACCAATTAATCTCTGGGATTTCATTTTGCTAGAGACAGAAGCTTGGTTTTTCATATGTCATTTTTGTCACTTCTGTGTCTGTAATGTAAAGGTGCAGCTGGCACCTTACATCCTGCGAGGTTGGAATGGAAGGGCTGTGGTTGAGAAGGCGCCGAGACCAGCAACTGTTGTAAAAGACAATAATAAAAGAGCCTGTGTATGTTACAGCTGTCAGAAGAGAACAGAAGACAGCATGTCTTATTACTTGGTAGAAAAAAGGCACAAGTAACAGTAAGCACATTTGCCAATTTTTATGTCAGTCTTCAGAAAAAGGTTGGTTTTGTTCAAAATGGTATGGCGTAGGGACAGCGAGTAGGGAAGGTAGCTGCTGTGTTAGCTAAACAGACTTCTTCCAACCCTGTTTGGCTGTTCCAGTATCTTTAAATTAAGTCTGAGCCATCTGATCTATACGAGGGAGTAAAGCTATATGTGTGATCTAGCTTTGTTTTTAATACTGTTCTGGCATACTATTCTCTATTTTAAATTGACGTTTCTGAAAGCAGGGGATGCATAACTGATGGAACCAAATAGTTACCCCAGGTAATGGAACAGCTCAGCATCAGTCAGGTGTGTTGGGTATTCCTGGTTGGCGTCAAAGCCACCTTGTAGAACACATCTTTGGAACTTTAAATTTCATCGCTGCAGGCTTCTCAGTATAGCTTGTAGAACTGGGAACTGCCTTTCTCCTGTGTAACACACGGGTTCCTGTGGAGTTGCTCTTTCAGGTGATGAGAATTGAAATTGCATTGTATGAAAATGTTGTGAAAGGTGTCATTAGAAACATAACTGTGCGAAACAGTACAAGTGTCCAGCTATTTACAGTTTACTTGAGTTCTAAGAGCTGCGCGTGGTAGCATCTTGTGCCGCTGTTTTTAGCACAGATAGCGCATCTTGGCCTGACTGCTCTGTTACCCAAATGGTGACAAAACACAGGCAGATTCTGATTCTCTCAGATCAGTCGCTTTGAATAGGCTGCAGATGGACGATGGAGGCACGTATTTCTTGCGTTCAGCAATAGGGAATCTCTAAAATTCTTCTTTATTTCCCAGGTTGAACCATGTAGCCGCAGGTCTTGTTTCACCAAGTCTGAAATCGGATACCTCCAGTAAAGAAATAGAAGAAGCTATGAAAAGAGTACGAGAAGCACAGTCATTAATTTCTGCTGCTATAGAGCCAGGTAATTTAAAATCCTGGAATACTTCGTTCAATTCAACATGTTGTTTTGACGTGGTCTATGATAAAAGCTAATGGTCTGCAGAATACTGAATTAATGCTTTCATGTTCTGTAGTGACTTAATTTCTAGTTGGCAGGTTTTGCATTGTCCTGCAGTGTGAACGCTGCATGTGCCCTGCAGAATGACACAGGGAATTAATCACCTGTCGTTTTTCCCAAAATTCGCTTGATTTGAAGACAGCAAAGTGCTTGAGCTTCCCCCGATGGAAGTTCATACTGCCATCTCGGAGATGTTGTGGGAAACAGCCAGAGGCTTAACCGCTTGGCATCCTAGTGGTGTTTGTTCTTGGGGGTGATTCCCTTTCTTTGAATTCCTAATCTTTGGAAGTTTGTAAATAATTAAATTTATTTCAGTAGATTTTATTTTAGAACGCGGTGCAGCAGTTCATCTACAAATGTCAGATCCACCGAATCTGAGAAACAGCGTTGAACACTGAAAATACAGTTTTGCAGCCTCCTGATAATTTTCGGGAAAGAACTGAGCTCCGGTTCTTCTATTATACCAGAAAAATGTGCTGATTGTTTGGCTTGAGCCTTTTTGTGGGAATTTCCGAACAGTAATTTGAGAGATTCTTTAGCCCTTCACAAAACAGCAGATTCTGAGAGTTTAACAAGACTTCCCATTGCCCTGCAGCTACCATTTTTTAACTGACTTAAATTAAAAATTTTCTGAGCTTTAATGTCTTCAGTTTTCCATAGAACTTTATGTTGGTTTTATGCCACATGTGTGTCTTTGTCACGTGTTCATTCTTCCCTTTTCCTCAAAAGCTGAAACATGGGTACGGCTTAACCTAAGGGATATTTTGACATTTGACGTTTTCTTTGTATCTTTTTTCTTTATATGTTTCTTCACTTATATCTATAGTGTGTGGCCCGACTTCCTTGCCTTCATAAAATCCTTTTTGAGTACTGAAATAACATAGTTTTTTTTACTGTGCTCTTCCTTTCTAACTCCAGACAAAAAAGATGAAAAACGAAGGCATTCAAGGTCAAGATCACGCTCAAGGAGGAGGAGGACACCTTCTTCATCTAGACACAGGTAGTTAGTTTAGTTGCTTTTAAAGAAAACCCCACTTAGCTGAAAGAATTCCTTAAAAAGTACTTCTTGAAAGTGACGCTTCGCTCGTGGAGGCTGACAGAAGGAAGGATGCAGATGGTCTGAAGAAAGCTGAGGCTGGGATTTGGCTACACTGTAGTGTGAGGTGGAGGCCCACCTTTGATTTTGTAGAAAGGGTGCGAGAGCGATGATGGCAAAAAATACCTCAAACTGTTGCAGAAAGAACTTCAGGAACTGTAAGAATGGGACAGCAGCTGACATGGCCTCCTTTCCTAGTAGCGTTTGGGCTCTGGTTCTGTCTCACACAAGAAGCAACTTACTGGTTTCGTGCCAGTTGAGAAGCATCGTAGCACAGGGCAGCTTGGTTTTACACAACCCTCGCTACTACGAACGCATCTAAGCCGTCATAGGCTGTCTGTTTTCCTTAAACCTCTGTTCTTTCCTCAGTCTCTTTCCAGTGTGCTCATGTGGTGATGATAATTTGTCTTAAGACCAAGTACTGGGAGACTTCTCTGAGCACTGTTACTTATGTACGTTAAACGTGCATTTATGTACATTAAACTGTTGGGCTGTTTGCTTCTAGTGTGTGCAGCAAATTCAGCTTAGTGGAAGTATCTGGGGCAAAAGTTTTTCAAGCATTTTCTAGGTTATGATTTACTTGGAGATCGGGTCTGGTGAAGTTCCCTGACGAGAGATCTTAGCATTGTCCTGCCTAAACAGAAGGACGTTTGCCTGATGGACGCTGTTGGCTCGTCAGCTCCAATTAGACAGTGCACGCCGGTGGCCTGTGCAGAACATTTGAATTGGGGCCTTCCCATTAGTGCTGTCTTCACGTTTGAATGTGACTTACCAGTTGTCCTCCACAACAGGATGGTTATTTTCTTACAAGGGGAGTAGTGAGAGCTGATCCTTTGACACTTAGCATTTGTGCACTTCCTTTTTCTGTTTCCTTGTTGGACTCAACATGACTCCTTTGCTGGCTTCTATATTCTTTTTTCTGTTTTCTGTGGCATTGTGCATTATCATACTGTTAGCACTGAGCAGATGGATTCTGAGTAGTATTTCACAATTTCATATCTTTAACTCCTGTGTACAATGTGTTACTGGTAGACGGTCAAGAAGCAGATCAAGGAGAAGGTCCCATTCAAAATCAAGAAGCAGGAGGCGATCTAAAAGTCCAAGGCGAAGAAGATCTCATTCCAGAGAGAGAAGCAGAAGGTCTAGGAGCACATCCAAAACCAGGTAATTGCTCCAACAAATTTATTCTATTTGGTAGAAATTAAATTCTTAAATTTTGGTACTTAATTTAAAAAAAAAAACCCTCCGAACAAACAAAAAACCTAAGGCAAAATGAGCCAGTCACTTTTTTTAAAGTCACAGTCTCCTGTAACATCTTACAGACTGTATTACACTTGCTCTGTGCACAGTTAGTTCCGTACAAACGTGTAACAAGCTTTTCCGAGGAGTCAGCAGGTGCAGCAGGCATTAGGTGAGTCGCCCGGTAGCTGGACAGTTTGGAAAGCAGGAAATGCGAGCATCTGGACTTGTGGGTTTTGTGCCCTTTGTACACAGACACTGTGAAAGAGCTGTTCTTTTATTTTCCTGTAGATAATTGTAATCTTTGTTTCCGGTAATATAATGTGACTGGCCCCAGAAGACACTAAACAGTATGTGCCATCCGCTGTAGTTACCGTGTCTTCGTTCATTTTCTTACGTAGCAAAAGCAGCGAATGCTACTTGAACAGTTTGAAAATGACTTAAACTTAAAATCTGTGCTTTACTCACAGGGATAAAAAGAAGGAAGAGAAGGAAAAGAAACGTTCTAAAACTCCCCCCAAAAGCTACAGCACAACTAGACGATCAAGAAGCACAAGCAGGTACCGTAACAGGAAAGCCTTCCTTGGTTTCCAGCACGCTTTATCCGCTTTAATAGAAAGAACATTCTTGTAGGAATAGGATGATGCTGCTGTTGTGGTTAGGCTGGGTATGTGCAGAAGTGTATGCACACTCTCTCTCCCTGTGTCTGTAAGGCGCTTTTTTTTCCCCCCGGTACTGTAGTTTTCTGGAGGGATTGTTTGGGCTTAGAATAGTTTCTGCTTGCTCTGTATCAAAGAGAGTGATGCTTTGAGGTCGCTGTTAAACTTTTTCCTGATCTATGGAATAAATACATGCAAAATGTGTGCCATTCCTTTCTAAAAAAACTTCCAGAATTAACATGCGATAGTAACGAGCAAACTGGTTTGTTTCTGTTTGCAAAAAGAGTCGCTATCCCTAACGGAGTCTAAGCAAGTTGTTCGTGAAGGCGGAGGTAGAACAGGAAACAGCTTACTCTGCCGATCAGCGACTAGGGGGCCTGGCCGCACTGCCGACAGTAAATACCCACTTTGAATTGCGCATGTTTACGACCTTTGGAGCAGTGCTGGCTCTGGAGCCAGAGGTGTAGTTGTAGCTTTTATTTTTTTTCTTAATTAAAAAAAAGAGCTTTGATCTCTTTCCTGCAGAGAAAGACGACGTAGAAGAAGCAGGAGTGGAACGCGATCCCCTAAAAAACCCCGTTCTCCTAAAAGGAAGATGTCCCGGTCCCCATCTCCAAGAAGGTCAGTCAGCCTCTCGGCTAAAAAAAACCCCCAAAAACCCCAACGGTGTCTGAGTGGAAAATTCCCAAGAGGTGAACTATAGCAAAGCTCGCAGAGGGATTGTTTTGAAGATGGGGTCTTTGGCTCATTCCTTATACCTGGCCCGTAGGTTGACTTCTTGAGAGCGATTGGATCCCTGCTGGCGCTTTTATCATAACTTAATCGGCTTCAAGCATGGAGCTTCTCCATTAGTGCCCAAGAACTCCAGCTGGGAGGCATCCCAGGGGTGAGGAGTAGGAGTCACCAGAGTCCCCAGCCCGTTTGGCTCGGTACAGTAGGCGTGAACTGACTTCTGAGTGGGCCTGGCCACTGCGTGAGCCTCTCTGCCTGAACGGGGAGCTTGAGGCTGTAGTGTTGCTGTTCTTACCGTGGCCTTTCTTAGACTTCCCTTTGCGGTGGTTGCGTTCGATCCAGAGCTAAGAAACTGGGCCATTTGGTTGTTTTCTGAAAGCGAATGGTGTCTGCTATTTCTGTCTTTAGGTTTGTGTTGAACGATGGGCAACGGTCTGGGCGCAGTCTGTGTTCTAGTTACGGAATGGTGTGATTGTCATTTTCATTCTTCTATGTGCTTTATCTTTGTAGACATAAAAAGGAAAAAAAGAAGGATAAAGACAAGGAGAGGAGTAGAGATGAGAGGGAGCGGTCGACAAGCAAGAAAAAAAAAAGCAAAGACAAAGAGAAGGATCGAGAACGGAAATCTGAGAGTGATAAAGATGTGAAAGTATGTTTAAAAACCTGCGTAACTTGGCTGCCTGCGCCGTAGTTGCTAACCTTAAACCAGCGGGGGCTCTGAAAGCGAGTTTTAATTTACTTTTTTTATCTCGGCAAAGCAGGTCACAAGGGATTATGACGAAGAAGAGCAAGGATATGACAGCGAGAAGGAGAAAAAGGAAGAAAAGAAAATGGCAGATTCTTCGTCCCCTAAAGTAAAGGAGTCTGCCACGGATAAAGGAAGCGGAGATTCAGCAAGGGAATCCAAAGTAAACGGGGACGACCATCACGAAGAGGACATGGATATGAGTGACTGAGTTTTGCCTTTGCAGCGAACGCAGCTGCAGACGTGCATCAGTGTCATTCCTGTGTGATTCTTTTATGCTGTACTCGTTAATCCTAAATCTAGATGTATACAGCTCTAAGCTATACATGGTTTGTAAATCTCCTGATACTAACTCCCGTCAAAAGCTTTCTAGAAAGGTAACCATTCTTGTTACGGCCGACAGGGATTGCGTAGCCAAGCAATTTTTACTAACTTGGTGATGCTTCAAGCAAAAGTAAAAAGCTGCATGCATCTACAGCAGGCATGGACTGTTTGTTGTATGATCTCCTTTAGTAAATCAGCTCACTTATGATAGTGTTTCTAGAGTTTGATTCATTGCAGTAATAGAGCAGTGTAGGGAATGCACTGACCGCATGGTGATTGTGGCAGAAACATCCTAAATGTTCCAAAACCCAACCACGTACGGTGGATCTACGCAAGGGTCTTAAGTGTGACTACGTGGGGGAAAAAAAAAAAATTGACAGTACATCTGAAAATAAGCATCGTGGTATAGATAGGTTTTTGGTTTTGGTTTTTTTTTTTTTTAGCCATGTGGCTCTGGGGTTGGTTGGTTCATTTTGTTTTTTCCCGGTGGGTTTTGTTTTGTTTTGACAGAGTTAAAATGCACTGACCTTTTTGAGGGCTTTTTATAATCCGTCGGTTCAGATCCATCTCAGGCAAGTCGGAATGGTTCTTAACTTTATTTCTGGAGCCTTGGGCAGAGAAAATCTCTGCTTGGTCAGTGCCCAGTGATTAGAGGTTGATTTGTGCAGTTTCCATAATCCAGGTCCGTTGTATTTGTTAAACACGGTGCAGAAAGGTAGTGCATTTTAAAATTGACCTTGGTATGCTTTTAAAAGCAAGTCTACTTGATAACATACTTTTTACTTGATCTCAAGTTGTATAAACTAATAAATTTGTGTTTACTGTCACTGCAGTAGTAATCTTATGCACACAGTGATTCCATGTTATATGCAAAGTAGTTAGGCAAGCTGTTTCCTTAGTTACAGAAGTTCAAGAGCTTTTACTTTTGTGCAGGTAAGAAGACAAAAGTAGGCTGCAGTCTGTGCCATGTTGATGTACAGTTTCTGAAATTGTTTTACAAAACTTTGATAATAAAACCCTTAAACTTACACTCGTGTTCCTGTAGGACACTGCTGGTATTTATTTGCACCACTCAATGTGTGAAAGGTCACCTCGCTCATTTAGAGTGTACGTTTTAATTCATCTGCCCATTTTAAAAAGACCATAACACCTCCATCCACTCCTTAGAAACTGGGAGGGTGGTGACAAAGCGGCTGAGCCTGCCCTTTTAGCTCTGGTTGAGTGTGTTACCCTAAGGGAACTTAGTTTGCTTCTGGGGGGAACGGAGGGAATGGGCTCGAGTGGGAATCTCAGAGGCATTATGGGACAAGGACTGTTCAAAAGAAGTATGGATTTATAAAAGTTTTCTGTATTTCCATGAGAGATGAACATTCAGCTTGTCGGGACAGGAAGGGAACACTAGCAGAAACAGGAAGCAGCGCATGCTTTGTGCGTATAAAGCAGCTGGTACCAGCCTCGTTTAAAGAGGTCAGTTTTGGAAGGGAACTGTAAGTGGGGCTTGAACTTCGTGAATCCGGCGCATCAAACATCCGCCTGTCTGGGCTGTCCTGCCCCAGGCGCCGTGGAACTTGCCCTTTAGACATGCGATGTCATTTTTAGTGTAGAAATGTAAATTTTTACTAACTGTAGTATTTCATCAAGGCAGAGAGGTATGCGTCATACAAGCCCTTCTAGGCTTTTATTCCTAGTGGAGAGTGAGGGATGGTTCTCATAATAAAATTAAAAACAGACACGCAGCCAAGGTGGGCCGTGTGGTCAGGGAGGTGCCTTTTGCGTTGTCATCAGGGTATTTGTATGTGAAGTACAAAAACATAAACTGATTTATAGTAATAAGGTGAACCTCCTTGATCCATAGACCTTGTTCTTGTGAAAGTCATTCAATAAGTGCTGTGACGAAGGAGCAAGTCAGGGTACTGAGCTCAAGACGGTAAATCCAGGGCTGTGTGTCATTAAATTAACATGTTTCTAGTTTATTTTACTAACCATGTCTTGGGTAGGAGCTCTGTACCTCCAGCTGCCTGAGGCCCAGCACAAACTGGAGAAACAGGAGTGTGGTTTCAGACCGCGCTTGCTAATGCCGCAGCGATACCCTGATGCTCAGTGCATCGCCTTGCAGGGTCCACGCGCTGCTGAGCCCGCAGGAGGTGGCTGTGGAGCCTGTGGGCCCTGACTGCGTGCTGTTACTGACGCGCCCCACTCCTCGAGCCTGCACCGGAGCTTCCTCTCCCAGGTGTACGTATGCCACGTTGCATGGTTGGGAGCGCTGAGCTGGAAGAACAACAACTTTAATTTGAAGTTGGTTTGCTGATTACTATGAAGCATAGGCTGCCCTGCCTCTTGAGGTGGGGCCTTCCACGGCCTGGAAGGCACCTCTGTGTTACTAAAGCACTTCCCTCCTAGTTGCAACTGCGCCTGGCCTCTGACATCCTTACAGGTGGCTTTCAGAGGGGTCATCTGCTGTTCTTCCACTGCACATGGAGGCAGCACCCCTTCGTGCTGGCTGGCTGGGGCCCCGAGAAAAGATGCTCTGAAGTGCGGTGTGTGAGGAACGTTAGGGGTGCGGGGCCGCGCTCTGCTCCCCCTGGGTCCTGGTTTGGGCCAGGACAGAACCAATTTTCTTTTAGTAATTTTACTTTTTAGTTCAGTCTCTCCTGAGCAGCTGCACTCTCTGACATTCACTGCATGTTTTTCCAGACAGTGGCCACTTCTAGCAGTGACATCGGTCATCGGTCATATTGGTCAGCGGTGGGGTGGAGCTCGATAGCGGTTTTGTACTTATTTGTATATATTGCATTATTATTACAATACATTATTATTGTAGTTAGATTAAAGCTGTTCTAACTTTTCCAACCCATAAGTGTCTTTCCCTTTTCTCTTTCCCCCCTTTTGAGGAGGGAGGGTGTTAACAAGGAGCATCTGCCGTCCCTTGAACAGCCAGCCCAGCTTTAAACTGTGAAACCCTGCCTGGTGGGAGGCTGTAGCCAGAGCTGGGCAACTGGTTTCAGACTGACCCTGAAGTTGTTGGAAGGCAGGCGGCAGGAACCACGGGTAACACGCGCTGCGGGGGCACGGTTGTTAAAGCCCATGCGAGGACAGTAAATGCTGCAGGAGCTACTGCTTCTGCCACCGGAGACCCCAAAACCCAGAACGTTTTAGTATGAAATAGGATTCATTTTTCCTTGCGCGTCATTGGCCTTACACTTGCTGTCGCCAGATTTCATCACCCTCCGCTCGGCTCCCTGGCTGGTCCTCCCGCACATCAGCATCAAGGCGGCCAAAAGTGCCTTCCCTCTGCTCTTGAGGAACGAGACACCTTTTCCTCTAGAATGAAACTAAAAATGTTCAGCACTGATTTTGTTCCAGCTCCTCAGGGGCTCCATCAGCATGCAGCGCATTCTGCAGTCTTTCGTTTGGAATGAAAGTATGTGCCCAGCGTTAAACGAGAACAAAGTACCGCGATCCAGCTGCAGAAAGCTACGGCCTGACGCTGGGGAACTCCGTGTCGCTAGCTGGGCCCGTTGTACGCGGAGAACTTGCCCTATGCGAAAGAAAGACATCTTGCCCGCTCGTACCTTCACAGTAACCAAGCTCTAAGTCCCTCGCAGGTGCTGTCCCGCTCGTTTTAGAAGTGCTTCATCAGCACCAGCCAGGCTCGTGGTTCCCTGCTGCAGCGTAGCAACATCAACGCTACGACGGCACAGCTTGCTGAAATAATCCTCCTTTTTAACTGGTAAATTTTAAGCACTTTCTGTGACTCTGAACACGAGTTCTTGTATTTATAAAGGGTGAGGAGATTTTAAAAGTTAGCAAATCCTTAACTGTAGAGGAACATCCTGGTCTCTGCTCTGCAGGCTCATCGTCGGATGCTTGCAGGAGGGCAGATGCTAAGTTTAAAAAAAAAAAAAAACAACAAACCAAACCAAACCCAAAAAACCTTCTATGAGGCAAAATGCAACTTTAGAAGTTGCGGGTTTTGCTCTCCACATCACCCACGGTTCTTCTGTGAGACTACCAGTTGCCACAGCTTGTGAGTTCAGTGAGTTCAGTTCTGCATTTAGGAGATACAACCCTTACTCCTGTGTGTAATTACTGACCGGCTCGGCAAACTGAACTGGACAGTCCCGATAAAATGCCGGTGCTTCGCCGAGGGCAGGGAACAGCGCTGCACAGAAAATGCAGGGGGTTATTTAGAAACCGACCCACAGAACGCCCCTGCAGAACGTAACAGCGCGATCTCAGCCCTCCCAGGGAACCCCGGCTCGGAAACGCGCAGCCACAGCTCCCACAGCGTTAGACTTGGTTCTCGCACACTGATTCAGAAACTGCTCAAACAGCGTATTTTGGTCTTTATTCTAACAAATGGTACAACCAAAAATTACTACGAGTGAAGGTAAATTAAAAACATGGCCCAGACAACTAGTAAAATGCAAAAAAGTGACGCTGTTTCCACGATAATTACAAATTGTAAGGAAAATAAATGTGAAACTGCAGCATTACAGGAGCTTTGTTAATACAGATTAAATAATGTCGTTATCCTTGCATGAATTACAAACTAAGAACAAACACATTTAAAAAACAGACAGTTGCTTTGAATATCAACTTAACAAGGTGGGTTTCCAGCACAAATATATCCAGAGTGTTCTGTAAGAAACAGCTTCAATACGTAAATCAAGAATTGCAGTAAAGTGAGTACAGTGACTGGAACAGCAGCTCCTTGCGAGGAAAAAGAAAATGCATTCCCTTTGCCACAAATTAAAGCAATATTGTGGAAGACCAGTAAACCAGTTTGGTTAAGAAACCACCCTAGGAATTCTTTCGCAACAATTTCTTATTTCAGTTTTCCAAAATTAACGGCTGCCTTTTAATACCTATTCATGAAAACCTCACAGCCATCAGAAAAAGAAAGGTAGCAGGTGGCGAGACGCCCCAGACCTCAGCGGGGGAGGTCGCTCCCCCGGCCCCAGGACAGAGGCCTCCTCCTCCTCTGCTCGCGCCCCAATGCCCGCCACGCGTCCCAGTGCGGCGATTCTTACCCAGCCCACGCAAGCGCCCTTGGCCACCCCGCGCGTGTCAGCCATCAGCGACGCCATACGCCTCAGCGGGTGCGCCTGGACACGCTCACGTTCCGGGGTGCCCTGCGCATGTGGCACAAGGCAAATCGCCAAGGTAAAGCCGACACCGTTCCCGCTGCACAGTGCTAAATGAGCACCCCCCCCGCCACCCCGTAACACCGCCGCAGGCAGGCACTCACTCTCCAGGGGACCTAACCCTCCCTTAGCACCCAACACGGCCTTCAGGAAAAGGGGAACAAGAACAGTTAAGTTCTGGTAGATCAATCCTGCTAGAAAAAATAAATTCCCAAAAGCTCTCTGAACAGGAGCTGGCCAGCGGTGAGGGACAGCGGTGTCACCTCCAGACCAGAAACACTTCCCCCGTCCGCAGCGCTGGCGTAGCTTCCGTGCAGACGCATCCGTGCCGCCAACCACGCGCTTTGTGTCAGCACAACACAAAAACCTCTGCAAGCAAGACGAGTTCTAGTGGGTAAAACGCCTGCACCCGCGCACACAGGATCGCCCCCTGAGGAACGGCGCTGCCGGGAGCCCATCCCGCCACGCCTGCGGATTGCTGCAGCTGGGCCACGACGCGAGGCCCTGCCGTAGCCTCAGCCTAACGTCCCTCCCGCGGCCTGCAGCGTATCCATCAGGAAACCGTGTCCCTGCGTTTCAAAACTCATCGCTAAGAACATTTCAGCCAGAAGACACGTCGCCAGAAGGTGGAAAGAAATGTACTGAGATACAGTTGACCGAGCCTGGCTTCACCAGGCTTCCAGGAATGTGGAAACGGCCGCTGAACCGGGAAGGACAATCTGGGGGAGCCCCACCACCCGGCTCCAGTCGGAAGAAAAGAAGTAGCAGGGTGCGTTCGTGGTAACGATGTAAAAAGACGACAGTCAGCCACCTTTGTGCCCACTCCTGGCTGCTGACGCGCTGAGACCAAGCCTTCGTATAGCAACCCGCTATAAAAAATTTCTGCAAATCTTAAAACGTATCCAAGTTAGCAGTTGGGTAATCATGAAGGTTAAAAAAAACCCCACAAAATCTGCAGCCAGAGTCCACGGAAATCACAGAAAACACTCGCACAAACTGCAGCGCGCTTTGAGTTGGACACCTCGCTCCCTGCCCGGAGATGCCGCGGGCTGCTGCGCAGGCGGATGGAGACCCACACGGCCCCGCTGCCGGGCGAGGCCACGCAAGCAGCTCTGTTCTATTTTTCAGCCCGAAGTCCAGTCCATTGCAGTCACCTAAACCACACCGCTCCAGCTGCGCGTGCTCCTTCCTACACCGGCAAGCTCTGCCATGGTAACCCGGCACAACCAGAAATGCAAATACGAAACACGCGGTTCCTTCCCTGCAATACCAGGAAAAAGGATTGCTGACATCCACCGTACAGAGAAACGCTCTGCTGCGTCTGCTGAATTCCCATGTAACTTGGTGCTCCCGCCCGGCACCTGCCCTCGCTGCAGCTTCCCAGCTGGCACCAGACCGCACCCCGCAGCCCCATGCACAGCACCCTACCCTGCAACGGGCGTCTGCAGAAGAGGGCGACAGGAGAAATGGGTGCTTGGCCCCGCTGATGCATGACCCTGACCTCCAGCCCTGACAGGATCATTCGGTGTCCACGGACATTCAGCCCTGCTCTCTCTCGGAAGGATCCCGGCTGTTCCCAAGGAGGCGCATGAGATGGCTGTCAGCTCACGCCAGAGGTGTAAAACACTCCAGGAATTAATCTTTACTTGGCAGAACAAGTTCTACCGTTCCTACCGAATGTTCAACATCTGCTACTAATACGGTACTTCAAAAGTAATTACAATTCTCCTTTTCCCTTTGCTCTTCCTCCCGTATAGTTTTCTTTTCAATTTGACTTTGAGTCAGTAACCCCAGCACATCGATCACAGGCTGTAACTACGACTCACCTGTGAGACTCACAGGTTCGCAGCGGTGCTGGACGAGGATCGACCCCAGCTCTGTTTTCAGTCTCTCTCTACTTTGCTGATCGCAATCCACTGGGGCTCCGCCAACAGGGCGGATACCGCGCTTCTCCAGAGCCGCCTCTTCGGGTCGTACGCAGATGGACTGCAGAGGTTTTGAAAGAACGTCTGCTTCAGACGCGTGCTTCCACGTTCTGTCGATGCGCCTGACAAGTCAGCTTTTATTGCCTTGTGATAAGCCACCTCCATTTATCACCCGCATGGTTAGTTAGGTGGGTTACCTTTACTAAGCATTGATGATACTCTTTATTATAAAGTTTGATGCTTAACTCTATTGATTTCCAGAAAAAGTTTTAACTACAGTGCACAAAGAATATAATTTTGAAAATATTTACATTTTTGTACAATTACACCACAGCACTTTAATCTGAATTTCTTAGTACAAACCAATAGCACCATTAGCCTTTTGCACAAATTCTTTCTAACAAACCAAAAAGCTGGATTATTGTCAAATTAGGAGACTGGAACCACTCGGAATGAGAATAAGCTCAAGAAGTGCTTCTAGGGGAAGGTGTCCCTGCCCACGGCAGCTGGGCTGGGACTCGCTGGTCTTTACGGTCCCTTCCAACCCAACCTGTTCTATGACCCTACCAAGCCAGAGTACTGAACCTCCTGCCTACTCAAAATATGAAGAGGAAGGAAATTAATCTGGGACCATCCTCAGCATTTGCAAAGGCGGCCTTCCAACGTGCGCCCCGTTCAATGTGCACTACAATTAAACTAACTTCCAGAGAAATTTTTTCTTAGACAAAGATTGAGTGCTTGAGCTCACTGTTCTAGCAACTCGTAACACCCTGTGCTCTCGAGCGGCTGCTGACTACGTATACGAGATAACCTGGTTGAAGCTCAACCATTATGGAGCAAGTCTCCTCGGTGAATGCGACAGAAGAAGAAAAGTGACAACTTGTAGCTACTGACCCTCCGAGCATGCCGATCACCACAGCACCACGGGCGCAGCAGGGACTTCCAAGCCAGTACGATGCAGAGAAGCGAGGCGCAGAGGCGGCGAAAAGAAGATTAACAAACAGCTCAGTGACGAAATTAACGGTTCAGAGACATGGATAGCACCACAATGGACCGCACTAAGGTGCTAGAGGAGGTACCTTGCTCCCTGCAGAGCGAATGCTATTTCTGAAGTGTATTGCAGTATGAAGATGCAATTGTTTAATGGTTACCGTTTGGTTCGTTCATCTACAGCAAATGCATTCCTTCTAATATACGTTCAACTAACATTCAAATTACTGAACTATACATAATGATACATAGTTTACAATTCGTGAAAACGAAGCTTGAAAGAATATAGTATGGTCAGTCACCTTAAGTACGGTGGGATGTTTTAGAGGGCTAATATCCAGCTAAGACATTTCAACTTTTATGCTAATGGTCCAAGAGTGCTTTTTGTATCACCAAGAAATGTAGAAAATTTAAAAACGAATGACAGTCCTCACAGCTGTTGAGTATTCTCAGGGCCATCGAGGCGTCAGACTACCACGCTTGCGGTACTGGATGTATAAAAGTGTGAACGACACATCAGGAGACTTGCTGTAAATCAGGAACTAGATTAGACGCCCACTATAGCGTGTATCAGCACATCAGGCATTTGATGCACATTCCCTTTTCTTCCGGATTACTAAGTTGATCCCTTCCTTTATGACCCACTTTTCTATCTCTATCTGTGGGCTATTTGCATCCGTTTGCTTTCACTGTGGTACGCTGGTGCTGTTATTCACCATTAACCTTCCAGTTTAGTTAGAGATCAGGAAAACGGCTGGGGTCCTCCTTGTAGTCGTCGGGAACAGTGAAGATGGATTCATCAAATTCATCGTAACGGAACTCCTGAAAAGTCACAGTGGCTGTGATGGTGGGAAATACAGGAATATCTAGACAGGAAGCAAAATGGTATAATGAAGAGCAAAGAAACGCAGGCTTACCAATCACCACCAGCTGTTACTTAAAGATTTGTAGCTTCAGACTTGCTGAAGACGTAGAAGCTTGTTTAGTACTCTACACAGCGGTGATTCAAAGCTCCTAAAAAAGGGGGCGGTTTTAAGAAGTTATTTCAGAACGTACTCAGAAACCCTGAGCGCGGAAACAACACCCAACTCAATACACCGTCCAAAAAACTGTTAATGTATTATTAACTCGTCAGTTTAGAAATAATGTATTATTAACTTTGCCTTTCCTGATGCAGACTGACGACAGGGAAACCAAGGTGCTGTGGACAGACAGATGCATCTGTTAAGACAGAGGACGTTGGCCTGAAGGTGGTGCAAGATAAAATAACCTTGCCACACAGAGGCTGCAGCCGAGCAAATCTACATGGGAAGATGAACCTTTTTAATGTTTGCTTAAAACACAACCCTCTGCCAATGAGAACCGAGGCTGAGCACTGAAGAGCTGCCCTCAATAAAGCTGGCGTGCCCAGGAACTCACTGAGCCGAGCAAAAATTCAATCCTCAATAACCAGAGCCGTGCAAATACGTCAGGAGGCAGAACACAGTCTGTTCAGAACCGTCTCGCTTAAACAGCTTACCGGTATGCAAGAAATCCTGTAACACTTAGAAACGGTGCTATCGCTTCTTGGCAGTTTATACTGTGAGAATCTACACCACACAGAAACTGCTTTATCCATTGCCGTCTGTTAGGAGTGTAATAGTTTTCTATTTATTTCTAAGTCAAAAATCTATCACCAGTAATCCGTGAGGAAAAAGAAATGCAAAAATGCTACAAAATACTTAACTCGTGACTGAGATGATCCTTTAACGCAAGGATAATTCAGCGCATCTACACCACTCTCAGAGCATTGGGAAAACGCAAATTACAGAGCGCTCTTCCTGACCACGACCATGTTCACCTTCCAGCTGCAGACTTTCTACCTAATGTTACTTCCACTAACTTAACTGCCTTGTCCTGAAATCTACAGCAAGGCTCTCTTAGGTAAGAGAGTTCTTTTCCAAAACTCAACAGGAGGTTTTGAACATACTGCATGAATAAGCACATGCATTTTGGAAGTATAAAGCCGCAAGAGCTGTTGTAGTCACCTTACCTAATTTTACAGGGAAGCCTGGTGGAAGCTTCATTTGAACAAATTCTCTAAGTTTGTTAAAGTGCTTGAAGGGTGCAATTACTTCTAAAACATTCAACAATCTGAAAAGGAAAACAGATTTCGTTACAAATTCTCATTTCACAAGCTTTCCCTCTAGAAAAGATAAAAACGACCCAAATAGCAAGGTGATAAAAAAGGAGCTGAAAAATTACATCACGCGTGTACATATCTATCCCCTCCGAGCTTCAGTATCGGCATCTTCACATGCCAGTTCTCAGTGATCCATACCGTATTACCGCAGGCGTGCAAATAAACATCACAATATTAATTTCTTGTCCTCATTTTACATGAGAGGCTGAAGCATAGAGCCCCACACCCTCTTCTCCATGGACAGGAACCTGGCATGGACTTGTACTGGCTTAGTGGACACAACTCTCTTCTAAAACTTGTTATGGGTAAAAATGTTTTGGAATCCTGTAGAATCAGGCACCTCAGTACTGTGACAAGTTCATGATAAACCTCTGGGCTTAGCGAGCAAGGTAAGCGCTCGGGTCTCCCAATAACAGGCACACCAGCACTGAGGTCTCAAATTTTAACAGTTTACTCACTTCACAGCGTGACTTCATTCGCATGTTTTAAACTGCCAAATTCCCGTATCTGAATACATGGAGAATTGTGCAGTTCATAAACACATTGAAACATATAAATAACACTCAGGGCCAATAACTTTGACTTACGATTCAATTCCTAGGGGAAATTCCTGGCTCATAGCTATCGTGGCTTTAAAGGTTTTCTTGCTTTCTTTGCAGACCAGCTCTCTACCCAGATGAGGAGCTCTGTAAGGCAGACGGGAGACAGACAAAGTCAGTTTTTCTCTCAGTGAAACCTTGGTTTTAAAGGAAGAAAGGAAGACCCAGGTTTGAAGATGTCAGTCCAGAATCCCTACAGTAAAGCAAATCCTTTAAAAGCTGTGCCTAGTAAAGATGAGTTAGTAACCATCTTAATTTAGACTGCTATGAGTTCTACTAAAGCGGCAGACAAGATAAAGCAGTTAGGGAAACGGCTTAAGAAAAATCTTTAAATAATTCCTCATAAACATTGTATTAAATAAACACTACAGAAAGACACAACAACTACCCAGAAATACATAGAGCTGATTTCAGGTGTTAATTAAAATAGCCTACAGGTGAACAAAGCATCAAGTTGAACTAGAAAAAGGTTACTTTGCTTTCAGCCTAAAATACGAAACAACCTCAGAGAAAGAGGAAAGGTTACTCTACTATCACTAGTAGGCAATACTGGAGAACACAGGACAGAAAGTTCTGTTATAAGAGAGGAACAGACAGGTAACAAGTAAGAGAACAAATCTTTTTCTCTTCCGCTTTGTATTAGCTAGGACCCTAGATTTCCCATTAAACGCCCTTCAGTTAACCAGATTACTAAACAAAGCAAAATCTTATATACGTACATAATTCTGTCCCAAAAGTAACAGCTGCTCAAGCATAACCTATTTATTCTGCTTGAATATTCATTCTCTCTCAAATACATTAAAAATTAAATCGGTTAAAAAACCCCCAAACAGATCCACGTGCATTTTTAGTAAGCCTGCACTGTAATATCATCATACTCCCTGCTAACATCAGACCGCAGGCTAGTCAAGTATCTTTGGGGAAAGGACTTTTATTGTTGTTACTGATGCGACACACTCGGTACATTTTTTGCTGCTTCTACATTCAGCAGCTAGACAGCATGCAGTCCTAGAACACAAACTCAACTGCTTGCATCTCCTACAAATGAAGCTACTGTAAATTAACTTCAGTTATAGCTGCTCGCTCCCTAGTTACACACCTAGAGGAGAGTATCTTGCAAAGATCTAGCCAGAACTAGGACACCTGTATGTCCTTGTACTCCAGAAGCGTGCGTTTTTGTACGCTGCCACTGCTACTAGAGCCTCATTAAATCATAACATTTTATTTTAAACATGGTGAATTGGATTATTTATTACTATCGTAAGTAAAGATAAATGAATTACAGCAATGAATTTATCAGAAAAATCTTCCTTAAAAAAGCAGCCAGCTTAGATGTGCGTATTTTCAAAATGTTTAAATTTCAAGCCAGGGGTATCGGGTGCCCATCCAATATTTTCATAACTAGTCGATGCAATAATACTGTTTATGTAGACAGGTACCAGCTTCCCAGCCAGCCTACTGAAGAATGTTAAACATCTGAGACCTCAAACCCAATGTTCCTTAGAAACAAGAAACAAAAAGTACCCGCACAAACTACAGTAACACACAACCCCCCCCCCCCCCAAA
>VZSC01012471.1:49640-69206 GCA_013398225.1 Steatornis caripensis
CCCAAAACTCAATCCGACAACCCCAAACCAATAATCTAAAGGTGCCTCTGGAAGTTAACGTCAATAAACCAAAACTACTTACTTGCCATTTTCAGCAGATATGTACTCTTCCCATGTAATTGTATTGGGTGATGGCGGAGTAAGTGACTGCCGTCTGACAGGCTGTTCAGAAAAACATGTTTATCTTGCCTTATATTCTCTTAGGATATTGCCGTTCAAAAGATACAACTGTGCTTCAATTCTACGAAGGACAGCAATACAGTCTGTCCAGTTTGTAGATGAAACTTCACCGATCTCCTGCTCTCATAGCCTCCATCTAGGTATTTGGCCTCAAATCGTATTTTACATAGAAGCTAGCTGCTTTAATACTTCTGTTAATCCGTCAATTCAAGTGTCTGAACGACACGTAACAAGGCATAAGCTAATACAGAAATAAATAAATCATTTTCACAAGGCTCTATGTGTGTTCCCAGATGATGTCTGGCTCATTCTGAATAGCTCTTGATTTCATGATAATAACAGGCTTAGTCCATTTTAACGAAGCTGACGGAAAACGCGATTGAAAATAAAACCAGAAAGGCATTCCCAGCAATTAACTTCTTTGAGACCAAACGTTTAAGTGATCTGCCACAGCCAAAACCATCATCTTTTACGAAGAGACAAATTAAGACTGAAATATCCAATTTAATCACAGAAATTCTTCAATGTGTGCACTAATCCAGACAATTCATTAACGTATCACCACGATTATACTTGTAGGTCATATTCATTATTTTAAAATTAAGACAATCAAAACAGAATTAAAACATTATCTATAGATTTTGCTGAATGACTGGTGTGAAAGATTATTTGCCTACGCAAAAATTCACATACTGTGAAGAGTCACTTAAGTATACCTCAAAGTTTTGTTCCATCAAGTTGCCGCCTTTACTCAGGCTCTCCATGATAGCTTTATTTCGAAGAATATCCTCCTCGCTGAGATGTTCTCTTCTTTTCCTTGATTCTAGTACAAGTCCATTAACCAAGTAGAAATCTGCCAAAAAGTTTCCTACTCGCTCCTGCACGAAAGGAATCGGACATTAGCGACTCACAGAAGATAAAAAAAAGAACTTTAAATTCTTGTATATCCAAATAACTGCACTTCAGTTCAGTAACTTCAGGACTGGAATGTTGTCATTTACACAGGCAGCCACACGACCTACCAGCAGACAATCCCGGTGAAGTATGTACAGCACAAATGCAAGAACTCCACGAGGAACAGATCAATGGAAACTTTAAGACAGAAAGATTGTTGAAGAATTTAAAAGTGGCCAAGCGAAATCTGACTAAAATCCCCTTCAACAGCAAGCTGTGTAAAGGATAATTTACACATGTAGAATACGGATTTGGTATTCAAAAGTTAAAAAGTTCTGAAACGCTAGCTCAGACAAAAGCTTGTGACGAATGGTGCTACCTGGATGGATCCAGATGAAAAGAAAATCCTTCAGAGCTAGTCACAAGACCGCTGCTTCCTACTCAATGAAGTTACGATGGCGGCCGTTTCAATTTTTTCCACAGCTGAGAACTCATACCTCAGTCAGACTGATAACACGGACAGGAACACCCAAAGGAAACTACCCAGAACACCCCCATCTTCCTGCACTTCTCTGACACGGGAGCGCACGGAGTCCTTGCTGCATGCCCTGGAATGAACGTGCAGAGACCACACGCTCCTACAGCGAAGTAATTCTCAGTACAGTCTGTTCTCGCCGCTGCCCAACAGCTACAACAGCTTGTTATCCTTCTTCCAGACTACTTTATTCACATGAAGGCAGTCCATCACATACATTCTAAGCAGTCAAACTAGTGACAATTGGGAAGACATTTTTCCTCCCTCCTGAACATCATACTCTTCTACTCCTTATTTCCCCCCCAACCGCATCATCATAGGGCTGTCTGAACTACTTTGTCTCCAGTAATGCAGTCTGCAAAGTTTCCTTTCAGCTTACTGTTTTGTCTTCTCGAAAAAGCCATCCCGTTTGGGCACGTGTGAAGGTAATTGATTTGGTTGATAACGTTGCTGAGTAAATATCACTGCTCATCAAAATGTCAACCTCTTCTTCTGTTTCCATCTCAGATTCCTAGAAGAAAAATTCCCAAATACTGAACAGAACTTAAAAATAATTAGTTCTTCTAAAAAAAAAAAAATAAAAAAATCAGTAAACCTTCTCCTTTGGAATTTTTCCCAGAACGAGCATTTCCTGAGTTCTCAAACTGTTTCACAGAAACTCTGGCCAAACGGTTACCAAATAGTTTAATCTTAAATATTAATGCAAACAAAGCATCCAAGTGTGATTTACCCAGAAACTCAGCAGCCGCAGCCTTTCCGCAGGCAAAGATCCATACGCTTAAGTGACTGGTGGGTACAGGTTCAATGCGTTGGACCCTTGCATTGATAACAACTAAACTGGCCACAGAGCGACTAAACGGATGCAAAGCAATGGCAAGCAAGTGTGGAAACCCACCCGAGGACACCTAAATTAAACCCTGGAAACATTAGAAGTAGCATGCATCATAACTTAATACATATTTGCCTAGTCAGAATGACAGAAGATTGTTCCAACAGATTCACACCGGAGCTTTCTCCTCATTTAGAAGTCTGTATTCAAAGGCGCCGTTTCTCACAACACAAACTTTTACGTTGCCTATACCGCTTAAGTTAGAACAGCCGAACAAAAAATTCTCTGGTTTGCATTTCTTCGGAGCTTGTTTGGGTCTTTTTGAGGGGCACATTTTGTTTAATAAACTAAGTTCAACTTCGGATGTGAAGCGAAAGCTTGAGATATTTCACACCCTACATTCACATGGATCTTTACCTCATGATGTATTCGCTGGTAAACTTTTTGTTCATTGTCTAAAACAACAAAAGATTCAGAGGGTGCAGCATCACCATTAAAAATGAAGCTTAAATCCCCTCGTTGGCACTTCATGTCGGTAAAGTCTATGAGAGTTGTGTCCAGCCTGTGAAAAGACACCAATACTTTAAAAGAAGTTACCCATGAACACTCAAATACACTGGTAAGTTCGGTTTGCAAGCAGAAGCTTTTTTTTTTCCTAAATCACAACCAACCACACTAAGGCCTAAGTTTTCGTGGAATTTTGTAAGCAAAGTCTGGATAATAAAAAAATGCCACAAATGAAAAAAAAAATGCTATTAAGTTTCACATTATAACATCTCTAGCATTATAAACACATTCCAAGCTATCCTGATGCTAACTTCAGAGGAAAAGGTAAAGTTCTCTTCAGAAAACTTTATTTCAAAACTGCCAGCGTGAGGAAGTGACAGAATTTATACAGCCAGTGTGTGCTGCACACTGAGAAATACAACTACTCCACGCGATCAGCATCCTATTCTACAAGAAGCAGCCACTGATTTGAGTAACAATATTAAGACACGACCTGAATTACGAAGAGGGCTAAGAAACAGACGGATTTTTTCTTTCACTTATTTTAGTTGCCATTTCTATTCTTCCCCTCGCCAACACAAAAGAAATGCTTCTGCTGACCTAAATACCGAGAAGACGGAGCCAAGGACAAAGATCTTTTTGGCAATTCATAACCGCTAGCCCTAGAATATTTACTTCTTTAACAAAGATGGTTAAAGGACCTGGATTTAGTGACCACTTCAGCTCTAAGCGGCGATTGCTTAATACTCATCATATATTGGCCTCTGATTTCAAGAAAGAATCTGTAGTTATTTCCACTCAGTGCCAATCTCGTACACACAGAGCACACAGAAATGAGAAGGAAAAAAAAATGGTCTCAGACTCAAACTTGACCTAAAAAGTCAGCTTGCACGCCTATGTTAACAGCTTTAATAGAACAAACTTTTCTACAGATTTAATCTTCTGAATCATGTTTCTGACTTTGTTTTAGACTTCGGAACCTAAAGCCAGAAAAGACATTTGAATCCAAAACCGAAAATAAATCAGTTAAAGAGCTGAGCTTGGAAAGACTCCTGGAGGCATTCTCTTGAGTGTGCGAACCTGTCACATGTATTGTTTTAAAAAGAGAAACTATAGCACTTTTTTACTGCACAGACTGGGGCAGCAACATGTCTCCACAAAATACCGAGAGCTCATTTATTTGTGATTGTGTTAAAAATACCAAATCCCTGTTTTTCAATTCATCACTGTCATGGCTGGTAGGCAACGCCTTACACAGCTTAACTGCTTTTGCTTTGTATTTCAAGTGACTCAGGAACTGAAGTTAAATCCAGATCAATAGAGAAAAAAAGACAGTCTGAAGGTCAAACCTCTTCTTGCCTCTGAACGCCAACGTACAAACACAACGCTGTTTCACACATGTTTGCAGACTCCTCAGTGATTTCAGCGTTTCCACTAACATGCAGGTATTCAAGACTCTGATAGCACACACTGTAAAATCCGTCCTTACCTGATATTTATACCTTGTTTGTGTATTTTACATGCATCAGAAGGCAGAATTCGGGAAAGTAAAGGCACTAAAAGTAGAGAGAGAGGACGACATTAGGACATGGGGGTTCCTCTGCAAAGCATTTCTATTAAAACTATACATCAGTTTGAATGTCGGTGTATTTCAATACAAATACAGCACACCCATTTTCCATCTTAATCTCAATACAAACACAACTGACTAATACCAGGGTTATTTCTATTCAGTGACTGCAAAACTGATTTGTAATTGCACAGACTACTTTCAGCATCAGGACATAATTTAAAATGTCCTCAGCTGCAGCTAAATCACTTACAAATTCTCGTAACTTGTTTTCTAGCTGTTTGGAATTTTAATTCTATGGTCTGATAGTTTACTTACCTTTTGTACCAACTGAAAGCCTAGCTGCAATTCAAGCAGAAAAAAAAAAAATCCAACGCACTAAGCTCAAAACATCAAGCAAACATTAAACCACCAGAAGAACTGTGAGTCAGTATAGTATCACAAGACGGATGTACGAGACCACGGTGGTCCTTGTTCTAAGGCTGCAGTCTCATCACTAAGCAATGTCTTATCTTACTCCATGCCTAGCTCTACTCGCTTTTTTACACCGAGTCTTCCATGAACAAGTCCACTCACTAAATGTGCAGCACAGAGGAGGCCACCTACAACAATGAGGTGTTTGTTCCATATCTGTTCATTTGGTGGCAGCCTGGCTGCTCGTTCCTTCTCTGAATATTGGAAGAGGTCTATAGTGCAGCAAACACTTAAGTCAATGCCTATATGAAAGCACATACAATTGCAAACTTAAATTTAGCCCAGTAACAGAAGGTATCAATTGCGATATTTTGGCATGATTCACACATGTTGATTATCATTAATACGTTTTTGCTAATTTATTTAGATTTTTCTTCTACAGATAAGAGGAGGTAGAAACTGAGAAAACACGATACAGAGGGCTTGAAGAATCTACCGCATAGTTGCACATAACTGACAGTCACCATTCACAGTACAGGCTGAAATTTGGGAAATTAAACGCTTCAAGTCCAGTTACTCAACTAAATTGTTCAACCCACTGCTCTATAGTGACACCAATCAGACAGAGACAGTTTAGTATTTTACTCTTCTAATAATCAATTTTTTAAGTAAACAACAAAGTCATTCCCCTAATATTATGCCACTGGATTACAGAACAGAATTCAGCTCCAAAAATGAATAAGCAAAAATAATTCAAAAAGTTGCCTGTCCTTTCTTTGTGTCTTGAGAACTGGATCGTGAACTTTCCAACATGCAAACCAGAAGAGAATTTAAGTCCGAGAGAAGAAGCATGCTGAAGACTGATTATATTATCTCCCCATGACAGGAATATGCAATTGCTTACCCCAACTTTGAAAATCCCAGTGAAGCTCTAGATAGAAGTCACCTAGCTGGGATGAAAAGAAAAATGTATTAACAAGCTTTTCAGTCCAAATGACAACTGCAAAATTTGCTGAGGCAGAAGTTGCGTTTTGCCAAAAAAAGAAAACTTTTTCTCTGATGTTAGTATTCAAATCTATACTGAACCTAAACGTTTCTGAAGATTTAGCTAGAGTAGAATCAATAACGACAAAATTACCTAACTCATTCAACTTATCCGATTTTAATGAATTCTTTAAAATAATACTTTACACAGCTACTAACCTATGGATTGTAAAAGATTTATTGTAAGTATGTGTTTAGAGAAAGATTTATGGAGCTCTTCTCTTGCTTTGACTGATCACATCCAACTCCATGGAATTACATGTTCTGGCTTGAATTAATGAGGCAAGTTTCAGCTAGGAGTACTCACGTACACAAATTTCAATTTGCCTGCTAGAAATATGCTTAAATCACTATATAAAAATTCATCTACCTCCATAAAAACACGCCAGCCGAGTCCTTCAAACTGTATGCAAAGCAAATGTAAAGCAAGGGGCGACTTGATTAAAATTAGCAAATGTCGGTAATACACTGAGGTAGCCACATACTTCCAACTCCATGCAAGAAGCAAAATACGCAACTCTAGGTCAAGTCTTGCACGAGCAGGAATAAGGAACAGCAGAGCTGTTTTAGTAAGGCTGTGTCTGCTTTCTGTTTGCTCTCACACAAAAACTGAAAGCTTTTCACTTCTAGACAGACAGGAGGTTGTTCTTTTCCTCGATCAATGAAAATTTAGGAACATTGGTAGGGCGTACTCATAGAGCACGTAACTGACGCAGTTTAGCTCAACTTTTCAGATGTACGGTTTCATTAGCTTAAGATAAATAGTTGGTTTTCTACAAACCCATTCACATTTTACCACTTGCCTAGGCAGGAGAAGCTCACCCTACCTCAAGGGAAATGAACACCTGAGTTTTATAACCAGTTTTAGCACACCAACAGCAGTCTGAAACAGAAGCAACCGAGCTTTTCTTCTTCTTGGTTTCCCTAAACTGACGAATGTTCCACTGTGCTCAAGAAGAACTGGCTGTTGCATGTAGATGAAGAAAAAACCTCTTTCATTACTAAGCAAGAAAAGAAAGTGTCATTCGTGACTGGTGACTAAACAAAACCAGTAAACTAGTCACCAAAATAAAATATTTAAGAAAGCCTTAAAAAATCTAATGAAACAAAACCAGATTAAAAATACATTCTGTAAGGCGACCTGCAGGTCTGTCTTACATAAACCTTTATTCAAATTTCTAGAAGTTGAGAAGGGAGTATTCTCTTGAAAATACACATAATTCTGTGACCCCTTCAAATGGACACTGTAAGCCAAGATTGCTATTAAGAGCAAAAGAGATTTGTAAAAACAAGTAAAAAACTTTTTTACAGTTTGCCAAAGCGTCCATACTAAGAACATAAGCCACTGCTTTCCATCATGAGCTGTTTTTGTCAACACAACTGCCTTGAACTTACCTCTTTCAGGGCTTTTAATAATCGAGGTCGCTTTTCTTCAACACTTTCCCTGGACTGCTGTTTAAGCTTCCTTAGGAGTGCTGTAACTAAACAGATATTAACTGTAAGGTAAATCTATTCTATTTGTTTGTTAATTGCAGGTTAGTGTCATTATTTGACATCTTGAGGGGCAAAAAACCAAGCAAACGCAACATTTTGTCAGACTTTGGAGAAACTAACTTCAAGTAACAGTAATTATACATAGCCTACTCCGATCACAGCAGGAAGAACAGCCTCTATAATTATTTGTAATATAAAGTATACAATCACGTCAAGAGGTCTTTTACACATGTATTAGTAAACATGTGGGTACATGTGTACGTTACTGAACACGAGCCTATAGATTGCGTAACATCTACTCCCACCCAGAAAATTCTTTAGTAGTGAGGAGCTGACATGCTGAATGTTGTTAGTGTACTACAAACTCGTGCATTAATGTATCTACCTCTATATATAACATACAGTGAGTTTTCTGCTATGGGACATGGTAATAGCAAATACTTTTACACACTAGTGAGTAGCAGTAGAATAATTTTCCCTTTACTACTTCACAGCTGAAGTGAATTAGTAATCGCTAGATTTGCCTACTGGCCTGTCGAGATGCAACATAAAAGCAATATCCCATTGCCAACTGATAGATCAAATATACATGTAACCACATGGAGCAGTTCCAGTCAGATGATCCCGTCCAGCTAAAATCCATTCCGACCCTGTAACTTCCATTTTAAGTACAGAATAGCTTTTACAATCACTGTAAGTAAAATCTTAACTCTACTTAGCATTATGTATCCTAATGCAATTCCCTTCTTACCAAGGAAAGGGGCACATGTAAAGCTTGTCATATCGTATTTAGGTATAAAAAAGTTCAGCTAAGACAAACTTTTCAAAGAACTTAAACAGGAGCATTATAAAAAACCCTAGCTTGAAAACCTGTTTTCCTGTTCTGAATGAGGCCTCAGTTTTTGATTAATTGGGAAGCAGAGGTTCTTACTCATTTGTCTGTCTCCATAGCTGATGGCTTCTGCAAGAGGGCTCCATCCCTGAGCATTTTTCACCTTTACTGGAGCATTATGGGCTAACAGCAAGTGGGCACATTCTGTAACAAAACAGTAATAATTATTTACAGTGAACATCAAGGATGTAGCAATATCATTCATAACAAAAGAAACAATAATAAAGCAAAAAAAGTAGATATTCAATATATTAAACAGTTTATCAAAATACAGATCTGGATTCCGATTCAAACTTTAAATGAACAAAACACATTTATATAAGTACTTACAGCACTTCCTGGCTAAGTATTATCACTAAAAACATAATTGGTGATCAACCACCAATTATATAACCACTGAAGAAACGTCCCTTCTGCCTCCTACATTTTGCTTTTCATAAAGCTGTATTTCTGTATGTGCATATACACACACAAGTACGGAACAAGTATTTTGAAAACATCACATCAGCTCTCTCTACTTAACGCACGAAACCACGTACCAAGACACACTTCAGGGTCTTCCACGCGTGGAAGTTGCACACGGTTTTCCCCCTCTCTATCTCAACCCCCTTTGCCCAAAGGACAACGGTGAACCGATGTGCTAGAAATGTGCACGGAGTCACAGACTTGAGGCAACTCTCGAGAACCCCGCGTACACGGGAGGCAGAGAGGAAGCTGTGGCACTAACACATCCCTACGTGCCGTAACATCTCGTGGTCGCACGGCATCTAAAGCGGGCAAACAAGCACACTCTGACCTAGGGAAGCCTCAGAATATGTGCATAACCGGCTGTACACCAACCAACAGGTACTGTCGGACTAACAACGTGGATACCTGGAGCACTGATAACAGAGCACGCAATTCACAGTCCTGTGCTCCATCAGTACGGAGGGACACTCGCAATGCGCTACGTTTTTCGTCAACAGCATCAGTTGACACTGATGACACTATCCCTGACACTCAGCATGTGCACACTGTGCCAGTAAAGCAACGTTAACATCTCATTGCCACGCACTTTCCTAGGGGAGTCACAGCTCAACCTGCATTCCCCCCTCTGCATAAGGGTACGAGGGGATGGTGGAATGACGAATAATTCTTAAAACTAAGGAGAGAAGAAAGCTTTCAGTGCTTCCATATTTTGAATTAGCTGTCCTCATTTGAAACAGTGCTTCAGTTTCTAACTACAGAAAGGTTCCTCACCACATCTCATTAAGATCCACCTGACCCATCTGCAAACGGCAGAGCAGTACCAAGCTGGAGCTGTAGGCTGAAGAAATGCCTCATTACGAATAGGATGGGCAGGCATGACAGACAGAGGAACTTCCTGGATTATTCTTCTACTATAGGTGTTACAGGAAACCGTACTAGTCATTCCAGATGCAATAATCGTGAGTCACTGGCAAGCGCAGTGTTTGGAAAGGAAGAGATACTTCACTGGTGAATATACTATCTTTTGTGGTAAATACACAAAAGCCCTGACTACTTTGTCAGCAGAGAAAGGTATTTTATGGCTGCTTACATATAGCGCCTAACACAGTAACAACACTGTACAGTGAGCAGGCAAAGGAGCTTGCATTTATCAGCCAGATTATTACATTTGCAGTTAAACACACAGGATGTGAACTCACCCTGCACTTCAGAAAGGCCTGGCTCTAACGCTGCTGTATACGGCTGAAGAGTCTATATGCACCACCCCAGAGACCTGACCTTCGGTATCAGCGAGACAGGCTAACAAGGTGGGAAAGCACCTGGGGCTCCTGGTGGATCAACACCCATGCAGGATTCAAAGTNGGAGCTTGCATTTATCAGCCAGATTATTACATTTGCAGTTAAACACACAGGATGTGAACTCACCCTGCACTTCAGAAAGGCCTGGCTCTAACGCTGCTGTATACGGCTGAAGAGTCTATATGCACCACCCCAGAGACCTGACCTTCGGTATCAGCGAGACAGGCTAATAAGGTGGGAAAGCACCTGGGGTTCCTGGTGGATCAACACCCATGCAGGATTCAAAGTTGACACAGTAAACGCAGGTGCTGTGCTGGGTGTCACGCACAAATAGCCCTGCTCTCGGCGAGCCAGACAACGGCTCACCACACGCATCCTAAGGGATTTAGGGCTTTACACACGGGATGACTGACTACACGGAAAGAAGCCGACGCGTGACCAGCACACTGAAATCTAAAGCACGCAGCCAATGAGAGAAGGAGGAGAGGGAAGAAATGAGTCTCCTCTCCTCGCTGTGCTACACAGGAGGGTAACTCGTATTCAGGGAATCTGTCAGCNTGCTCTCAGCGAGCCAGACAACGGCTCACCACACGCATCCTAAGGGATTTAGGGCTTTACACACGGGATGACTGACTACATGGAAAGAAGCCGACGCGTGACCAGCACACTGAAATCTAAAGCACGCAGCCAATGAGAGAAGGAGGAGAGGGAAGAAATGCGTCTCCTCTCCTCGCTGTGCTACACAGGAGGGTAACTCGTATTCAGGGAATCTGTCAGCAATGGAAAGATTGCTTTTTATCCTAGAGCTGAAACAGAAAATAACCCTATTTTAAGAGAAACTCAGAATAAATATTCAACCATTCTGAATTAAAGTCGGTAAGCTCTTTTCTATCAGTTTTATCAGAAGAAGCATCTTTGATCAAAATTGTATTTATTAACGTGGTATGATACTGTTGTAGCTATATGGAAAGTGCCCCTTCATGACAGCTAACTGCCTTTTAACCAAACACACACAACCCCTTCTACATCCAGCAGTGCAAAACTCGTAACTATTAACTAATGACCATGACAAAGTAAAGCTTGAAACAAACACTGCAACAAGGCACAAGTCCTATACACAGCTGCTGGTCATTGCTTGAAAACACAGAGTAAGTAGTTAGAAAACTGAAGTCTACCTTACACAGAAAAACGCCTTATTTAAGACTGACAAATTACAGAAAGGCTTCTGTCTGTTTCCTGCTGTTGTTCCAAGCCTCTAGTCTAGGACTCTCGCTGGCAAACAGCGGTTCTGATAAAGCACCATTTTTCACAAGTTCAAAAAACCTCCCACCTGTGACTTACAGCAGGCAGGCACTCATAAAACATATCTGCCTCACTGCTGTCTCAAAAAGTTTTTCCGTATTGTCTTTTTCTTTTCTTCCCCCCTCCTCTTTTTGTTTAATTTAAAAACTATCACAGGTGTCCTGTTTCAGCTGCGATAGAGCTAATTTTCTTCCCAGTCGCTACAATAGCGCTATGTTTTGCCTTCAGTATGAGAAGAATGTTGGTAACACCCGGACGTTTTTAGTTGTTACCCAGAGATCAAGGACCCCGTGTTTTGCTCATGTACGGGTGCACAAGAAGACGGCAGGGAGCATAACCAAAACAACAGACCCAAACTGTGCAGCGGACTATTCCCTATCGCACAACGTCACGCTCAGTATATGGATGAGAGTTGGGCTGGGAAGGGCGTGCCCTGTTCCAGGATTGCGGTGTTTGGGATCTCTCTCTCCTCTGAAATCGCTCGCGGGAACGCGCTGGGCCTCGGTCGGTGGGTGGTGAGCAAGTGCACTGGGCGTAATTCATTGATGTATTCTATTATTACTACTATCATCATCATAATTATTATTCTTCCTATTATTTCATTTAGTATCATTATCATTACTATTTTATTCTATTTCAATTATTACATCACTTTTATCTCAACCTGCGAGTCTCCTTACTCCTACTCCTCCAACTCTCTTCCCCATCCCCCTGAGAGTGGCTGCGTGGTATTTAACAGTCTGCTGGGTTAAACCACAACAGCCTAGACCAATATTAGCAGATTCCGGCAAGCTCTACTGCTGCTGCTTCTGCGCAAGCCACCTCTCTGCCTTCTTCCTTCAAAAATCACCTCCCACTCTCAATTATCTTAGATCATGTCATAGGTATTACCAAAACGTCCTAAGACAGCTTATTGTATTTCCTGCATTCCCCTCTCCAATCTGCCAGGTGTGTCAGTTAACAGCAGCTCTCTCGTGGAGCAGCACCACGTTCCAGGCACAGGACTCATACGGCTGAATGAAACCAAGCCGTTCTTGTTTCAGTAGCGAAAAAGAATCTTACTGTCACAGAGACTGAACAATCACAATCCAGGTTTCTTCCCAGTCTTGAAACACGTCTACTTCTATACTTTCTATTTGAAGTAGAAACTGAAATCCTGTGCCTCAAAATTCTGCTGTAAAGAAATCCTTGAAGGGTATATGGAAAGATGAGAGCCAGCGTGAACGAAGAGGCTGCACAGAGCTCTGTAGGCTGTCCTGTGCCCCGCGCAGGGCGGTCTTGACGCACGAGGAAACAGTTAGGCAGTGGGCAGAAATTCCAATCAAGTGAGTGAAGGAGTATGCAAAAAGCAGGTGAGCAGTTACCCTTCCACTCAGAGTAATTTTATTCTAAAGGATGCTATTCTGATTCCCTTCACCACAACAAAACTAAACAGGTTTCGTCGACACCTCCAGTGAGATCGGCAACAAACACAAGTCATACGAATAACCAAAAAAGTGTTGACAAAGAGAAAGGGTATCGTCACACAAACAGAAATTAATAACCCTTCCGTACGGTGAATTAATTACAGAGTGAAATAGAGTTCCGCCTGGATCAAGTGCCCTGCCTACCCATACTGAGTATATCCCTCCGCTTCGGCTGCTTGGACACCAAAGGGGAAGCCAGCGTGCATCTGCTCGCCTCCACTGCTTAGAGTTGTTTCTCAATCTTCTATGATATTCCAAGTTTCGCAATTTCCTTCTAACTCTGCAAAAAGAGCGGACCCGGGCCCACCCACTGTTCTTGTTCTAGGCTCATGAAGAGTCCAACTGCTGCAAGTCCTGTCCACCCTACCCCATCTACTACATACCTCCTTGATTTTGGCCTAAAGAACAGCTCTGATTTCGTCTCCCACTTTTCTCCTTTAAATCTGCGTGGCATCTTCTTTTGAGAAAACCTCAACTTTGACCTAGCTCGAAACACAAGATCACATTCAGGAAAACTGAAGAATCTTTTTTTTCCTCTTGCCCCTAAGTCTTCGGGATAATTTAAGAGCTAACAAAAAACTTGATGGTTTTACCTACCTTTATGTCCCAACATCACAGCAAGATGCAAAGGAGTGTTTCCTAAAATAAATAATAGAAATAAAAAGATATTAAATTCAAGTTAACAGAATCCATTGCAATTCCTTCAGGTGCTTGCACATACAACTCAAACATTACGTGTTAAGAAAACTCAGTTACATGACTTGACCGAGGAACACACTAAAATACAGCAGAGCAGTTACATGTTTCTAAGGAAGCATTTGGAGCACACCTGTTAAAATAAATATATCCGAAACACATTTCGTGGGCCAAGAGAGCTTTTTTTAACGACATCCTGAAACTTATTCCAGCCGAAGAGGTCCAACTGTATCTTAACCCAAACCTCTATCCTTATGGTGGTCTGAAGAGTCCGGTATTTTACAAAGAATGACATATCTAGGTCAAAAGCTACTCAAAGATGTGTTCCTGATTGAAATTTTAAGAGCCTAATTTATTAATTTTTCAAAGATTAGTACAAAATCTTCCCTAATACAGCATAGGACAGATTGCAAAGTAACAGTAACTTTACTACATAAAAGCCGTTTGGCTATTTTAATGCCTTGCTTCTAGAGAAAGCTTCCGAGATTACCAGCAGATATTACAAGCATGACCCTAATTTCCTGGCTACGCATATGACACATTTTGTACTTCTGCTCTTAAATATGCACTGTAAGGTACTGAGCGTTGTTTTTCTGGATTAATGCTGCTACCAGAATTCTGACACGTTTTATTTATGCAGCTTAAGGACGCAAAATTCTTCCATTTAACTGTATCACTCTGCTGATATGTTTAAACATTTTCTTAGGGCAGTTAGCAGAAAAATTGCTGAAGAACAAATTTATCTTGCAATTATAACAAATGCACTTGATTTTAGGGTTATTTTACAGTATCATGTCAGTAATAAGTACTTGCTACACACAAAGGATGTTGTACTGTACATCTAAAAGATGCAATCTAAAACACCGAGAGGTTGCTATACAAAGTAATCGCCAGCATGCTATCATATTATGAAATCTCTGACCAAGACAGGCAAGCAAAGGCAGAGTTTCTAAGTGGTTTTGAATGAGCTATTCAAGATGCAGTACAAATTACTCTTGCGGGTCACCAGCAACATCACAGACAGCTACATCCTAGTTCATAATGCACACTCTAAGCTAACCTCAAATTTTCCATTAATAGATTTGGTAACATCCGTGAGCCAAATCACGATTTAGAATACAGGATGCAGCCATTCTTTGTTAAGTGAGTGAAATAACGACGTTATTGAGGAACAAACTTGAGAATGAGCCAAGCCACGTACTCAGAAAATTCAAATTATGCAAGCCAGGGATAAACGTTCTCCTCACCTAACCAAGCACTTCAAGGGGATAGATAGATATATATATACAGATATACAGATATATATATATATATATATTTATATATAAAAATAGCTCTACACTGTTTTCTCTTACATTAATAAACCTTAAAATCTAAAAAAACACTCCACCTTTCAAACAGTGAATAAAACAGAGCCAGACAGCTCCAGTAGCTATGGCAGCTCGGTATAACGGCAAGAAAACCAAAACGAAAGCTACCCAGGCCCCTGACAGCTTTCCTGAGGACTCTGTTGGATTTCATTCAGCCGATAAGCAGAAAGGGCAGTTGTGCCATAACACACATCATTCCAAAACTCCTCTGCACAAGGTTCTGAGCAACGTGAAGTCACTCCGGTGTTACCTCTGCTTTGAGCAGGAGGTCGGACTAGATCACCTCCAGAGAGCTCTTCCAGCACTGACTCAGTGATCCTCCTCAGGCCAAAAAGTGCACAACTCAAAAATTAGATAGGAAACGTGGATACAGCAGACGAGGGGGAGAGAAAGAGGAGCATGCACAAAAACAGACAGCACAGTAACTGATAAAGCACAGAAACTAGAATCTATCCATTCCAGAAGAAAAAAAGAAAAAAACAAAACCGCTGTTCATGAGGAAGCTGAAAAGAGGTTAACATCCTGCTTGCTGGTCTTGAGCCAGTAAGTCCCTGGCAAGGAGGAGTCTAAGGTTTAACAAATATCTGCCAGATAAAATAAAAGGTTAGCTGCTGTATACCAACGGGAGAGGAGCTACGCTCCTTAACTGGTGAGCCAGGAAAGCACCTGGGGTAAGAAGGAGAGGCAAGGCAAACCCAGAAAAGCGACACTTTAGAAAGAAACACTGCAGTTCGTACCATTACGGACTATGTGGCCAGTCAGGCCTTTTTCTCACTGCCCATGAACGCCTCTCCAGACACCCCTTAACCCAGACCAGCCAAGCTCAGGGAGCACGGACGCAACAGTGCTCGGCTACTTCGGAGAGCCGGCTGGAGCGTGGTGGCAGCGCTGCGGACGGAGCGGCCTAGCAACGTGTACGCAGCACACCAAGCCCTGTCCGCACCACAGTAAGCTCACGTACGCTTTTATTCCATCAAAATTCCACTCGTACTTTACAAAAGTACCTCCGTGACCCCCTCCCCAGAGGAAAGCAGCCTCAATAAGAGCCGAGACATAACGCTAGCTTCGGCACATCTGAAAATGAAACCTGGAAGAGCATTTTGCACAGTTCCACTGCTAACCATCCGTCTTAAGATCTGCTACGCCTGGGGAGGTCTTGGTGCTCTTTGGGCCAAACAAAATGGGTTTTATCAGTAGTAAATTTAACTCTGACTTATCAAAATAAGCCATCCATACTGTGTAAGGCTGTATGCCGCAAAAGGATGAAATTACGGTGAGGAATCACTCAGCTCACAGAATGCCTCCATGCAACCTTCAGGTTCCTCCCCCCTGCAGGAGAAAAGGAGGAGATGTTCAAGCAGAAAGACTCCTCTTTCGTCTAATCGTGGCCTTAAGCAGAGGTAAGCTTTTGCTCTGCCCAGGAAAACTAAGGGAAGACAAATGCCTTGGAAAAGATGGGACCAGTGCTGCCACAGTCTCCCATCCAGCAGCGACTGCCAACCATCAATACTGAGCAGCAGCGGCAGTACTTATCAGGGGCTGGAGCGGGTGGCAGCCCAAGGCTTTGCACACATTTCAGCTCAGAAACCCCGCTGGCTGGCAGGCACATCAGGACAAGGTAACTTCTGCTCCTTAGCGAGAGGTGGGATCTGAAAACACACACCCAGTCGCAGCGGCAGCCGAAACAGAGCCACGCTATCACGCTCTTGCTAGCACCTGGATGATAAAAGTCCCAGACTGAGAAATTAATTAGTATCAGTATTTACAGGATTCAAAGGTTGCTGCACCCTCAAGTTCCACCGATCCTAAAATACAAGCCATGTTTAGTCACTTCATCATGGCAAGTACAGCTGCGGCTCCTCTAGAGCATTTACTATCCAGAGCATACAGAATAATTCCAGGTAAAATCAGTCTGATGAGAAAAAACGGTGAACTTTCAACACTAATCATTTTTTCCTAGCCAGCGCACAGTGCAACGAAGCATTTCTGCCAGGATAGGAAAGAGGGCAGGAGGGCAGCTTCACTTCATTCGGTTGCATGGACAGTTTTAACAGCTTGAGGTTTTCAATGAACCCCACCGCAAGCCCCAACAGTAAGCATTAGGTTCCGTGAAAACAAGTAGATTTACACAAGACGGCTGCTGGACAGAGAGAGAAGGGTGCGAATACACAGCTGTGCTGTTCACCTGTGTAAGAGAGCTGCAATAAAAGGGGCACTGTAAATAATTAAGTGGTTGACGTGTAATTTTGATGACTTCCATGCAATTTAATCATAATGATAACGTGTTTGATACGACCATTTCTAGACACTGACTAGAATATTAACGGGCACGGTTGCAATCAAATTCATTCTCTTTCGGCATCAGCTTGATTCACCGTATGAAGAACTCTCGTGTTTCCCTTCCGCCTAAAACCAACTTCATCGACATGATGAGAAACGGGAAGCTTTGGGAAATGAGCACATACGCTTCCCTCCAAGTCATACGGCCTACAGGGCCTTATTCCAAGACAGCAGCGATACAGCAGTGCCTGAAGTCCTGCACGTGCACATCTGAGGCATGCAAACAGAAACTGTTTGCACCAAAAAGCACATTAAACATGGCCCTTGTGCACACGCGCGTGCACGTGTAGCTTTCAACCTTCCATTAGGCGGCCGGCACACCTACGGGGAAGCTGAGGCTGTTTTCCAAGAGTAATTCAGCAAGACTGGTCTATTCCAGAATAGAAACATGTATTCAGAAGAAAAACATTGTAAGCTCTTATATGCATATTATAGTAAAAATAAAAACAATCTGATAGGCATACATACATGCTTCTCCCAAGAAACTCATCACTTTTGGCACAATGATACCGACCTTCCAATGGGCAATGTTTTGAGATTAATTTAGAAAGCGTGGCAAGCTGCACTCAATTTACAGACACAGCCAGCGTTTGCTTTATCAGAACACCAAGAGTTTAACATTCTACAGGACTTTGCTTTTCTGCACTTAACCACACACTAAAAACCGGACTGAATTACAAACAATAACCGTTACTAGAAGTTCTTTCTCCCCTCTGTCACTTCCTTATCGTGTACAAGGATTCCTCTGGCTTACTTCTGAGTATATTTGTGAGCTGAAGTTATCTACCCCAAACAACTCACAGTCCAAATATGTAAACAAGTGACAGATGGATTCAGGCAGAAAGGAAACAATAACAAGGAAATACTAGTCAGGCCTTTGGTATGTGGAGACACCAAGGGTTTTGTTGTTGGGGTTTTTTTGAAAACTTAATAGCAAAGGAACACTTAAAGCGAAAACTTGGAGGAAGATAATGAGACAGAAATCCCCAAAGCGTTCCTACTGTGAACAGCACTGAGAAAGCAGAAAGACATTCACTGGAAATTATATATATATGCGCATACGTGTGCATATATATATATGTATTAAAAAAAGGACGGTGTCAATGTTTGTGATACGCGCTGAAGACGATGGTGCAGCAAAGACAGATCAGGAAGTGCCCTCAAAGTAAAGACATTACGCTTATGATGAGGAGTTACTTGATGGGGAATCGGAGGCGATGTAGGGGAGAAGCCAGCGGAAGGAATACACCGAGTGAACGTATTTCTTCCTGAGTCCATTGCTCTCATTCTACCAGTATCTGCTGTGATGTTTGGAACGAAGATGGCAGGATAAATATATCTGTAGCTATATTTGCAACAACGAACTTAGAAAAATGTTATGGCAGTTGTAAGAAATACTCTTCCCCACCCTGACTGAGAAAACCGCACACCTTAGTCTGTGTTTCGGAGTGCCTAGTGTTATCACGGACATGGCTTCTAATTTCCAACTACATTGCTCTTCCCATCATACCAATCCCAAAGACTGCCCTACCTTAACATAATTTTTTATTTTACATAACACAGTTAAGTAAAACAAAAGGGATCATTTATCTCTCAATCAGAAAAAGAACGGAACCGTACCCTTTAATCACAACTTCTCCAGACACCGCATATGCCCTAACTTAGCGTTCTCCAGCAGAAACGTATCGTGTTACTCTTGAAATAGGCAGGAAATGGAGAGATGCAAAACTAACCATGAAACTTAAGCTGACTTGACAGACTGATGTATTTTTTCAACAGTGTAAAATATTCCTCAAACTAAACACGTTATTTTAAAACGTCCCAGCAAGACGTAAAATATTTATGCATTACGGAGTAGCACGAGGATCGTATTTCTGCCTCCGCTGCCGCCACTCCTGCACCCAAAGCAAGCTCGCAGAGGAGTGCAGAACCAGATCTTGGCTGTTTTCAATCTCAGAGTGAAGGCGTTTAAGAAACAAATATATATATATTTTTTTGTTTTGGTTTGGTTTTTTGGCCTGGGAAATAAAAACCACAGACAGTTCCACCCACAGCCAAAGGAACCGCTCCTGAGCGCGCTCGTCATCTCCGAAAGCAAACAGGTGACAGTTCAGGCACTTTAAAAAAAATTAGTTTTGGGTTTGTTCTTTTTTTCTTTGAGGCAGCAGGTTTCTGGAGAAGCAGCACCGCGCGGCCCGAGGAAGCTCCCCCAGCCCCGCGCTGCCACAGCCGCCGGCACCGCGCCCACTCACACCCCGGGGACGCC
>VZSC01012471.1:83691-162064 GCA_013398225.1 Steatornis caripensis
GGGGGCCCTGCCAGCCCCCACCGCGCTGGGATCCTGGGATTCAGTAATCACTCCTCTCCCTGAAGCCAGTGGGAATTAGACTGGTGCTTTTAAATCACGTTTTATTGGGGCTTCTTCTTACTGTGCTTACCTTGTATTCAGAGTGCTTTCCTGTACTATTGTTTTTGTCACATATTCTGTCTGTCTCCATTCTCAGGTTTTTGTCTTTAAGGTGTTAAGTTTTATGTTAAGTTTTTGTGGTTTTTTTAGTTTCTCTACCTGTTGGTATTTTCTGTGTTGGATCACAGCCTTTCTGGATGGCTTGAAATGAACCAGAGTGCACACAAGCTCTAATCGGACGTATTCTTCTCATTTCATTTCAGCGTCCTTTGTCTCTGGGGGCTGACATTTGTATGTGTTCTGCAACCAAATACATGAACGGTAAGTATGTCACTCCTACGCAACGTGGGCTGGCTGTTTAAAAGCCACTCCGGCTGCAGGCAGTTCACAAAAGCCAGCGCCTGTCAGTAATTCTTAGATGGACTAATAGAGGAGATGGACCACTGAATAGACCATTAGTCTTCATAGCTCCTAAACTATCCCTGGGAGAAGGAATATTGACGTGGCTTCAGAGGTGTTTAGAGCCACGTTGGCCTTAATTCGACTACGACAAAGCGAGTGGCTTCAGTAGAAGGTAGCTGCCAGACATTATGTTGAGGTTCAAGGGAGGTTTCGTAGGGCTGTGTCGGTGCTTGTCCAAAAGCGCATTCACTGCGGTGTTTCCTGAACAGCCCATGCTTGGAGCTATCATGACTGTAGCTGTGCTGTAACCGCACGTCCCTGATGGTGCAGATAGAAGCGGAAGTTTTCTGGCTGGCGTTCACTCTTGCTAAGACAGCAGCCAGGTGCCGCTTCATAGGTCACCCCTGATTCCTGTGCAACGTCCTGCTTTCCAGCAGTTAGCGGCGGCAGGCGTGGGACGTGCCTGGGGGCATGCGTGCAGTACATGGCAGAGCACACTGCTGACCAGAGCTTTAGAAAAAGCTGAAATCTGCCTTGTGATTCATGCGCGGCGCACAAAGGACGGCTGTGGCAATGAGAAGGAACCCAGTGTCTGTCAAAAATGTATTGGCACCGAGAAAATGGGGGTCCTGGAGCCCATGGAGCGCCTGATTCTATTCTTGTCTTCTTTCATTTTTAGGGCATAGTGATGTTGTAATGGGACTCGTGTCAGTAAACTCCGATGATCTCTACGAAAGGCTCAAATTCTTACAAAACTGTAAGTAGTCGATACAGGACATACTGTGGAATTAATTGTATTCAAATACACTCGCTCATAATGGGAAGCGTGTTGCATGCACGCAGGAATGAAATCTATCTAGAGATGTAGCTGAGGCACTTACCTTTGCAGAAGTGTAAATGACTGGAGAGAAGGCGGTAGCACAGATGTAAAGAACCTGAATTCTCTTCCCTGCCTTTCACCAGGACATAGGGTGGCCTTATGCAAACACGATAGCTTCCTGTATGCCTCTGTGGCTTCCTGGAGCCATGTGCTGATGAGGCACGGAGAGCTCTGCCTGTGCTCTGGGCATCATGCGCGGAGGTGGGGGACGTGGCACGTCCTGAAAGCACCAGATGCAGAGCGGCTGCGGTCAGTCTGCCACATGCGGCGCCTGCAGTTACGTGGGGCATCGCTGCTTACAACATCTCCCTTTAGGTTCTAGCTAAGACCGTGGCAAAAAGAGCACCATCGTTTCCTATATTTGCTTGACGTCGTACATGAGGAGGCATACAAACATGTAAATGATGCCTTTATCTAATTTCATCTAACTCGTGTCAAGTACATCAGGGGTTTTTTGGACCCATTCACACACCAGAGGATATGCCTAATGCAGAATTTTCTTATATAGGTTGATTTTAACAACTGTGCTGCCTCTTAATTGGAGTGAATAAATTCCTGTACGGTGTCTTGCCTGCCCTCTGTCTCCAACAGAAGGAATGAAGCTATATTGTGTCTAATAGATGTAAGCTGTGAGTTTGTTAATCTAGCTCATTAATTTTCTTCCCTCGTGTGTGAGATGAGGAAGACAGATTGCATCAGATGCCTTTCTACTCGTCTTGTTCTAACTTTAGAAATTTTGGAAATTAGGACCGTATTTAGTTCTACTCAAAAAAACCCCAGCCTTGTGTTTTATGTGGCATTTTGTTTCAATTCCTGTAGCTCTCGGAGCTATTCCATCTCCCTTTGACTGTTACCTATGCAACCGTGGTTTGAAGACCCTACAAATCCGGATGAAACAACATTTCAGCAACGCGTTAGCTGTCGCTCGATTTCTTGAGTCAGATTCCCGGGTGGAGAAAGTAATTTTCCCAGGTAGGTTGGCAAGACTTCAGAGCGGGTGACGTCTCGGAGAGAGGCTGGCTTTGGGGACTGTAATACTACGTGCCGTTTGTGCGCTCTTCACATCTGGTGACTCCGGCTTAGGTGTCCGCCTTGGCAACGGGCTGTTTGTACGCAGCTGAAGGTGAGCTGCTTTGAAGTGATGGTAATTAACTTAAAGCAACTTCTACAAATTTCAGGCTTGCCTTCACACCCTCAGCATGAGTTGATCAAGCGGCAGTGTACCGGCTGTCCGGGGATGGTAACCTTTTACATTAAAGGAAATCTCAAACATGCGGCTACCTTTCTCAAGAATTTAAAGGTAAATGACGATGAATGCGTATTACCTTAGAGGGCCTTGAGTTGTCCTCCTGAGGGTCATAATGGAAGGAAGTGGTTTTTCTTGGGGCGGGGAGAGTCTCTCTACTTGCAGGGCTCCTAAAGTCTTTTGGGTGTAACCATCTCTAAATGATGGATTATTTGTAAACGGGAGGCTCATGAGAGGGAAGAATAGGATGTCTCAGCTCATTTGAAGTATTTGTTTACACAGTAGGGTGTAGTATATCCAGGTTACCCCAGGCGTTGCTTCTAATAAAGGGCCTGCGTACCGGCCTTTTGTGAAATTACCTGTAGTATTTGAAAGCAGAGAAGCTGTGGCTGTTGTGATGCTGTTGTAATATTTCAAAGTACTCATCGGGAGAGAAAAAACACTGAGAAATGACGTGAATCATAAAGCAAAGAGGGAGTCCCTCCGGTTGGAGAGTAGTTGCTCATTTATTTTACCTGAACCATAGGCTTTTGCTTCTGTCTTTGTAATGTGTTAATTCTGCCTGTACTCTTTAATGTGTTTGCTAGTCTTGATCCCGGGTCAATTGGCATCCTGCTCTTGTGTTTTTGCTGTTTTGCTCTTGGAAAAACAAATCAGCAGTAATCAGTGACAAAGGTATTAGAACTTCCTTCTCCTCCCGATGGTTCTTACTTGCCAGCTAATGTAATCGACTGAAAATTAATTTACTAAAAATAGGATTTTCCTACAAAATAGCCTTTTACGTGAAACAGAGCATTTAATTCTGGCAGAGGAGATCCACCAGCTTTGACAAAAAGCATCAGAGAGTACGTTCCGGAAGTCTGTGGAGTATATACTCCTTATGAGGATATTCACTTGAGCCCTTTGACTTGGATAACCATCAGTTTGTCACTAGGTTGGTCCAAAAGCAAAACCATTTTCTTGAGCCAGGCTGAGAAGAGGATTCTTTGGTTGATAGGTTTAGTTGGTTGGATTTGGGTTTTTTTAAAGGAAAAAAAGTCAGTATGAGCGAATGCTGAGGGCAGTAAGTGCATTCACAAAAGACAGATCGTGAATCCGTGTTTGAGTGCAGTTGGCTCTCTAGGGAGCCTTTTTGTCATCCAGGAGTACACATCTGTAATTCAGCGCTAAAAAAACCCTTAACCAACAGTGAGCATTTCACAAACACTAGTCCTGTTAGGCACTGAGAAATTTAGGCTGGTTTTCAAAATACTAAACTAACCGCCAGACCCGAGCAGGGAGTGAAAAAATCTGTGCAGCCTTAGGAGAATCTTAAATGTTTGGGTTTTTTCCCCATCAAGTCTGCGGTTTGCCAGCCTGAAAAGCATAGGTGTTAAATATGAGCAGTGGTGAGTGACGCTGAAAGAAGAGTGTGTCAGGATAGGATAGAATCACTTAAACCTTAACTGAAGTTTTTGAGATCTGAGTCTTGCTTTGTTCAGGCAGCGTGCTCCGTCCTTCCTCCGAACAGAGGGGAAACTCGCATGGTGCCGGGGCAGAACCTGCTCCCTCCTCTTGGGCATTTTCCCGTCTGCTCTTCCGCCGTGCTTGCCAGTAGTAGGAGCTACTCCTGAGTTATATTTGCTCAACATGGGCATATTTTAATTTCAGTTTTATATCGGTGTCTCTTCAGAGCCTTTTCAGGGCAAGCTTGTTCTAAATCTTAATAGTTCTTACCTGCTAAATGCACACTTTCCCCCCTAATTAAAGCTAACACCTTTCATAATATAAAAGTTATTATAGAAAAAAATAGACGCCCCCCACCCCAAACACTAAACATTCCTTTTTCCTTAGCTGTCTCTTTCTAAGCATTCATAACCTTATGCTTCTTACATTAACTTCTGTTTATATTTTCCCGTAGATTTTTACACTGGCTGAGAGTCTGGGAGGATATGAAAGCCTAGCAGAGCATCCGTAAGTCATTCTTCATCTTAAAAGTCTCAAAAAGCTGCAGAGCAACAAAGAAGTTTCTGATCTATTTTTAAGGGAGTTCTAAAATTGTTCTAGTGCACAAAGCTAAGATACTTTGCATACAACCAAAATTCAAGGGTGGTGTGTTGTGTAGCACAAAACCCAGCGGCTACTCCCCAAGTGAGTGTGCCTTCTGTGAATATGAGAACGCAGTGATGAAAGCATTTCCACGCTTCCTTGTTTGAACGGGGAGACTGAGCCGCGATTTGTTGCTATGATAACAAATGCAAGAAACCAGCGTGCGTTTGAATAAATAGCATTGAGCCGATTTGGTCGTGGGGGTGAGGAAGGAGGTCTGCCGTTCTGCCCGCTTACACAAGAGGGCATGTTCAGTGTGCGACACCGAACTGCATCTGTCTCCATGTCCCGTAAATTGCATGGGGATTTTAGCAATATTTGGCTGCCCCTGTCTAGGTTAAAAGGCTAAAAATAGGATTTTTATGGAATGAGGTTATTTTACTTAAATCCAACTTGCTTTTCAAAAAGACATATGGAAAGTTATGACTAAACTGGCATGCTAAATCACTTCAGTTACTCATTTGGGAGTAACAGCAAATCTTAAACCGCTCAAGCAGTTGACTAGTGGACATCAGTGACCGCGCGTGTAGGGAAAATAGCTTCTTACTTTCATCCTCCGTAGCTGGAGAGAATAAACTCTTCGGTGGAAGTGGTGGAGTTTGACAAGTGACCTGAGAAACCAGAAGTTAAAACCAAGAAAATAATCTGGAGATTTTATACAGGAGATTGTATACCATAGCTGTTTCTCCACATGCTTAAAGCAGAGCTTGTAGATACTCTTTTTTTTAGGGAAGAAAACCAAAAAAATCTTGAATGGAAGAGGAATAGGATTTTTTTTCCCTCCTTGTTCGTTTCCACATTGTTAAGTATCCACTTTTTATTTAGCATTTGTATCTTGGAAATACTGCATGGAAACGCCGGGAGGTACAAGTCAGTGACTCGTCTGCAGTTTGCGTGATTTACAGTAACTGATGATGGGGTCTCTCCATCTGCGGTGGAACGCAAAAGGCGTAAAATCTTGGTGGAAGTTCAGGGGATGCTGGCAGGAAACCGACTTGTTTGGTCTTTACCGACAGAAGCAAAAACTTCTCAGAACAAAGGCTATTTTTTTTTCCTTCCAGGGCCATCATGACTCACTCTTCCGTGCCTAAAGAAGATAGAGAAGCCCTTGGAATCACTGATACATTAATTCGCCTGTCAGTTGGTTTGGAAGATGAAGGAGATTTACTGGAAGACCTCGATCAAGCTCTGAAAGCTGCAGTAAGTGGGTTGTTACCTTAGTGCCGCCACTCTCAAAACAGTTTCCCCTCTAGCCCCCTGCCTTTCTCACTAAGCTGTCTGCTGGTAGTTCTTACGTCACTTAGTTTTTAAACTGCTCATAAGCGCAGGTTGCAGAGCATTTGTGCGGTTTCAAGGCTTTCATCGTTGGGGTTCTCTGTGCAGCAAGGTTTACCACCCTTGTCATTCACATGGATTCCTATAGCAGAGAGGAGGTCCCCGGCATCCGGGCGACGGGGATGGCTGATAAAGGGGGGGTCTCACACAGGCATCCAAGTGTGTAGTGTGTGCTTTGGATTTTTCACGTCCTAGTTTTAGAGAGGGTTGAAATATATTAAGGCGCTTCAAGAAAAGAGGAGACAGCAAGTCCAGTGTTTGGGTAACGCTATTCCCTTTAAAAGCACTACTTCTCCTCCTCTACCCACAGTTCTGTATTTCAGACGATAGATTAAAATTGTTCTTTACACGTGGTAATTAACGTGATGCCACGCAGCGCCTTCTCTTCTCAAGGCAGGTCACCTGAAATACGTGAGGTGTGTACGCGTTTGTGTACGAGCACACGCGCACGCGTGTGTGCCGGGTAGAGGCTGGTTAAATGCGTGTTGTCTTTTGGTCCTGCATGGGTTTGTGCTATGGTTTGGATGCGCTAATGCTGTGACTAAAGGAACAGTGGGGGTTTTTTTGCATGTAATTTTTAAAATCTTTTTTTTTTAATACTGGAAAGGATTAGTCGTAACTGAAAAATAGGAAGTATGAGCACTTAACTTGGAGCTGGGGCATCAGCCTGATCGCCTTTGGCAGCTGCAGACTTGCAGTTTGCTGTGCCAGTATTTCACCGCAGTGTGCCTCGTCGTACTGTGCTTTGTGCCTGTCATGCTGTGACTTTATCGAGGGCGTTGCCAATGCCTTTGGTTTCTGCAGTTGCAGATAACTTACTAGGTGAGTTTCCCAGATGATCCTAGGAAGCAGGCCACATCGTGTGAGAGGTCCTTTCTTTTTCCCAGAAGGAGGTCCCTGACTTTTCGGTACGCAGGAGAATTCCTCTTGATGGGAAATCTCATGGCAGCTTTAGATCTGAATGTGTGAGCAAGGGAACCAGGTGCCTCAAGTCTACCAGGCGCTCTGCCTCAACCTCCGATTTTGTCTGTTCTCCAGAACTTCAGTGGAAGACTGAAAACCTTCCAACCTTCATAAGCGTAATTATGCGTTGGGGAGAGGAAGGAGAATTTCCTCGCAATCTTGGTGGGCAACAGAGCCCAGAGATATTGCTGCCAGAGCAAAGTGCCAGCAAATGCTGTTGGAGATCTCAGGATACCCGTTGCTCAAGGATGCGTACTAGGTCTTTGGTCCTTGTTGCAAGCTTAGTTTTTGTTCTCGGGAGCTGCCAGCTACTGTCACACAATCCCATCCGTAAAATCTGTTATTCTGTCTTTACAACTTTAGGTTCCGTTCCCAGCTGTCCTGTTTGCCTGATACAGAACCTCACGCCTGGGAAGTCAAACCCTTTGCGTTACACAATCTAAACATACTCCTAGTCTGTTTGTATCCACTTGATCACACGTTGCTCTCATACGGGCAAGCGTAGGTATTAGACGTGCTGCTACGAGGCAGTGAGAACGTTTCATCAGGACAGCACGCTCTCTGCCACGCCGTGGGGTGGGCAAGGGGGTCAAAGAGAAGGAGACAAACCAAGCACTGCAGCAAGGCACACGCTTGAAAGGGGCTTCGGCAAGTATTGGAATAAAGATTAATAAATAACCACACTAAAGAAGCACGATTTGCCTTCTTCCCTTCTCCCGACTTGTACTTCCGCGCTGTAGGAGCCCCATAACTCTCGTTGGTTTGTCTGTTTGCGTTCTTTGAGTGGGAATTCTGCAGATTTGGTGACTCCTCAGTAGTCCTCGCAGTGCCAAGGACAGTGTTCACAGGCTTTGGTGGACCTTGAGTCAGCTCCAGGTCAACGGCCGAGGCAGAACTAGCTTCGGCACTACCTTGTTCTCCTCCACCACTGCTGCGTCCCCGCAGGCACCCGCATCCCCCCAAAAGTATTAAAAAAATAAAGGTGTTTGAAATAGAGTTTGGTCTGTGTGAGAGAACGCGGTGGTATTGGCGAGTGAAGTATAAATTTGAGTCCTGCAGCAGATGTGTGGTAGTTTGATGTACTGTATGGACAGGAAATTTTTTGTCCTTCTGTTTTTCCCCCTCTCTTTATTTTTGGAGGGGGCTGTTTTTCTTTTGTTTGATGGGAGGGAGTATTAGCAACAGTAACTGCTTGTATTTCTATATGCCAGCACAGAGCATGACGATAAACTAATGCTAAAATGTGTCTTATTTATGAAAAGAAAAAAAGAAAAGTACGTGGTCGATATGGGTGCATAGCGTAATTCTCTCTCATTTTTCCTTCTCGTTGCAGTTTGCAGACCATAAGGCTTGACATTTAAAACCGGAACTTGAAATTGAATGTTGAAATGGCTGAAGAAGATGACGTGGAAAGCCAAATTGCTAATGATTTTCCTTTGACTTGCCTTTGAGAATTTAAATCCGCTCAGTCCAGTGCTGGATTCCCCGGGAGTTCTCACGTTGTGCCCTTACATTCATTCTGCTGCTGCGTGGCCGCACGTGGGATGTGCGCTGCTGGCGCCCAGCCTGCGCTCTCCTGCGCGTCCCTTTCTGTTGTGTTGTAATCCTTTGGCTTTGGAATTTATGGAGTCAGTGAGTTGTGTTTGAGAGCAGCCATGGTGCGCACTCGGGAATATCACCCCAGTTCTCTCGGTGGGGATCAGCGTTTCTCACTTGCCGGGCTGGTGCTGCAGGGGTGGTGGGGTCGGAACGGTTCGTTTCTGTTAACTGCTCCTCAGGATGTGTGGTTAATTTTTCTCAGATATCTCTTCTAATCCAATAGTCCAACTTAAAAACTGTTGATTTACCTTAGATTTTTTTTTTTTCCCGTTAGATTGGAAATGTGGTTAAGTGCTTTTTCTCCTGCTGGTATTTTATGGCGTATTGAAAATGAAGCGAAATCCAATACCTGGTAAACAAGGGTAACTTTCTAAACAGGATTCTTTCCCTTTTTAAAAAACAAAAAGTAATGTCAACTGTGGTAACGATTTGATTTATATTTGGAATTGGAATAATTTTAATTAAAATAAGCTTTGAATTTCCCTGATGCATTACTTGTTTTGATGTTTGCACATACTGCTTGCCTTCAAAATCAGACGGTGAAACGACCCTGGATTTGTTTAAATTTTCCCTTGGGAGAACGATGTCCTTGATGTTTTCACTTTTGTCAAGAAAAAAAGATTCAAATTTTAATGTGTAGCAACATGTCATGCAGCATTCAGGCAAGGAATGCTCAGGCACGTCTGTCGCTGCTTGCTTGGGGTGAGCGGCTGCCTGAAGCACCTGCAAGGCCTCACCTCCTCTGAGCAGGTCTCAGCCCTCCTGCCCGCTTCCCCGCGCCTTAGCTACGTGTCCGTGCCGAGGAACCGCAAAAGAGGCACAAGCGCCGCAGCCGTTTGTTACAAGACCGACTACGCAGATCTTTCTCGGTGAAAGCATTTAGCTTTCCCAAACTAAATGAAAATTAGACTTTCTGGGGGTGCCTTTTTGTTTCGGATTGAGAGCTGACATGAAACACGAGCTCAGCGGCTTTCACTTGGCGGCTGATTAAAAGCTGCCTTAGGTTGTGGTGCGAACATACCGCGAGTGGGACACGGCACGTGAGACACGAGGGCGGTAGCCGCGACATGAGGGCGGTAGCCGGTGCCAGTTGCCGTGAGCGCCGGTGGTACCCCGAGCAGGGATAACTCTCCTCTGCTGTCGCTGTAGGAGAACTGAGCCCTCGGGGTTCTGCACAGCCCAGGCAGGGTCTGAGCGCCAGATGGAAACGAACGTGTTTCATCTGGCCCTCGAAGCGGTCATTTCAAGTTGTTCTTGGCTAACCTGTCTGTGTGGTAAGTGAAACCTCGCGGGTAGCTTTTTATTAACTTCTACAGGATGAATATTGTCACCGTGCTGTCCGGATCTCTTTCTGGCTCTAAGCATAAGCAGCACATCGGCGTTCATTTCTGTGGAAAGACTTCAGCAAATAAGCTTTTGTATATATAATTATGAGTACAGCTTTAAAAACCTTGACAAGCTCCAGATTAATTGTGTTGGCACTTGTGCAGGCACGTGGCACGTCAGGGAGGCTGGCGGCTGAGTGGGAGAGTGGGAGAGTGGGAAGGGGCTGCGGCGGGGGAGATCCGCCGGCAGATGCATCCGACGGGTGAGAGAGCGGCGGAGGACACCAGCTGCAGCGCGGGCAGCGCGCCGAGACCCTAGGGCCGGGTTTTGGGATGCCGGAGCAGGTCAGAAGTGGTGGGCTGCGCCTTGCAGTGTGGGCATGCTGAACCGGTGTCGCGGTGCATTGGCCCGCTCTCTCAGAGAGGAACTGGCGTGGACGGTGCCCAAGCGTGTCTGCTTGCAGCTGTCCGCAGAGCCGCCCGGCCTCGCGTGGCCCAGCGCAGCCGCTGAGCGCAGGCAGAGTTTCAATACGCAAAGACTTCTATTTGTTGTAATTAAAATTAAGACTGTGCTTTCTGCAGCAGGTCAATACAGCATTTGGGTGCAAAGACAGAGTACAAAGGTAATCCTATCAACTGCCGAGGCGCTGTGCCTTCGGAGCAGCAAAGAATTACGTGCATCGACACTCAAACGGAATGCTCTTGATTATCTGGAATGTTTAAATAGAGATTAACTCTTGGGAAAACAGGTGAAGGTATGCATGGCCGACAGACACCTCGTTCACTCACTTGCATCGCTGAGTGTATCATAAAAGCACGTGCAAAACGAGTCAGGTGCTATAGGGGACGTAGGCTGGTGGGCGGTGCGGCAAGGAGGAGCTCTGGTTATTTTTTGATAAAGCCCACGACTGGTGATGAAGAGCCTCAAAGGCATCGTGGTGTCTTGCGCGAGCGAGGGACTCTCCCCGCTCCAGCGAAAACCGTCTTCCACGTTAATCTCTCTCTTAAATTTTCATGTTTGTGTTTACTTCTTTGACTAAAGATCTGATCTAATGTCTGTGCTCCCAGACCGGATGGTTTTTGTAGGGTCTTCACTAACGTGGATGTGATGAGCGATGAACACGGGCGGTTTCAGAAAGGATAAAGTGGAGATGTGCCTGTGCCTGGGAGGAACCGCTGGGGAGACGCGAATGTCCCCGGGGCCGTACGCACCCTTAGGTGGCAGTGACGGGCTGGGAGCCCCGGGCTGAGCGAAGCCACGCAAGGTGAGCCGCTTGTTTTTCCCCTTCCCAGGAGATCAGGAACCAGAAGCAATTTTTTCCATTACTCTTTATTCATCTGAATATCCTCGCACAACGTTTCCAAATTAGATCACAAACGTAAATAAGATTTCACTGAAATGTCGAAGGCAGGAGCTGAAGTAATGCCTGCGCTTGGTTCGTGGCTGGGCACAGAGGGCAGAGCCGAGCCCCGGGGGGCTGTGGGTCTGGGCTGTGGGGGGGGACGAGAAATCAGCACCAACCGGTCCTGGGGCAGGGAGCGGCGGTGGTGCTGGGCTGGGTCCGGCCGTCCCGGTACGACCTGCGGTCTTGATGTGGCTCCTTTCGGTGGGGCTGAGCTGACCCCTTCCAGTCTTGCTCTGGCTCAGGGGGTATTTCTCGTCTTGCAGTCAAGTCAACAAGCTTGAAGTGTTGCTCCGTAAAACAGCTTTGCAGTCAGGGTACCCTTCCTTCTGCTGAGGTTTTCCCAGGTCTAGCGCACGAATGTGAGCGCTCTGCCGACCGCAGCTGCTGTCTTCACGTGAGCCGCTCGCGAGGGCGACCCTCTGAAGAACCACGATGCAAGGGGTGCGGAGATCGGCTTTTGTGCCGGCTCAGCCGGCTCTGCCGGGGCCGCCGNAACGTGAGCGCTCTGCCAACCGCAGCTGCTGTCTTCACGTGAGCCGCTCGCGAGGGCGACCCTCTGAAGAACCACGATGCGAGGGGTGCGGAGATCGGCTTTTGTGCCGGCTCAGCCGGCTCTGCCGGGGCCGCCGTCGACACCAGGGCGGGCAGGACACTGCCCCTCGCGGCATGGTCAGTGAGGTTGCTGGGTGTCGTGGGCAACAGTTCGGTTTTCGGTTTGGGTTTTCGCATTCCTCCAAAATGTGGGCTGCTGTCACACCAGGTCAGCAGCTGGTAAAAGCCAGTCCATAGCAAGTCTCTCGGACGCGTGTGTTTTTCTAGGAGCTGTGCGGCCGCTATGTTGTGCAACAAGCTGCGGGTCGCGGTGTGGGAACGGTTGGTCTTCGAGTGCTTGCGAAGGGGCACGAGTGTCTGCTTTCTGTCAGAATAACCTCACCACGAAATGAATAGCTTGTGTGTTTCTGAATTCTTTGGCTGCTGCCTTCTGCAGCCACGTGTTTCCTTTATATCGCTTATTTGGGGAAAGGACAGCGGAAACTGCCAGTAGCTAACTTCTCAAGGAATGGTTCAATGATTTTCCTAACGCGCAATATTGGCCTGAAGTTGCCGTAAGGTTCTCCTCCCTGCGACGGGGGGCTGGCCGTGCCTTGGACCTGCCAGAAACTGGTGTCCTTACGGGCAGGGCTTCACGTGAGTGGTGGGAGGATGCCACAAGCTGGTTATACATCCGAACGGAAGGTAATCCTCTGAGAGCTTCCCTAAATATCCCTTCTTTCGGTGGCTTTCCTGGAGTCATCCCACCTGCCTCCTCTCACGGGCTGACGCCAGATCCGTCATGCATTTCACATACCACATTCTTTCCCAAGTTAAAAGGACGCTTTTCATCCTTTGATTAGATTTTGCAGATGTGGATTCAGATCACATTACACTTCAAGGGGAATTTCTTTTTCTTATGTTGAGGCCCAGACCACGCTTGTATTGAATAAAGATTACATTTAGTTCCCTGGAAAAATAATTGTATAGCGCTGAACCTAGAAATAAGGCCAACTAAACCGTGGCTGTTCCGAGAAACTGCAGCCTGCAAGGTGGCTTAATGGCGCGAGGGGGAAAGCGGAAGCGCTGCGGCGCGGTGGCTCCGGCACAACATCCCACCCGGCTCTTGCAGGTCTGGTCCTTGCCCTGTGAATTTGATGTGCCGCGAATCTGCGTGGTGGGGGTTGCCAAAGGTGAAATGGTCCTCATCCTTACGCTGGCGGGAATGCACTGAGGAGAGTCGGGGTCTCAGGAATAAATGAGACCTGAGCTGGCTTTTGACACGAAGCGCTCTGCCAGCGCCTGCCCATCCTCTTCTGCGGCGCACGGGCTCACTGGCCCGGTCAGAAAGCAAAAGGCAAACTTGAAAACCCCATGGAGCATAGCGTCGCCTGCTACGGACAAAACCAGGCACGCGCCTGCTCCTGTGCGCCGGCGCTGGCGGCACGCGCTTCGGAAGCGTTCCTCCACGGCGCCCGGGAGCGGGAGCAGCAGCTCACCGCTGCTCGACAAGCCTCCGCCGTGCCGGCTGCGAGGAAGGAGGTGGGTTCTGCTGGAAAAAGCAGAACGGAGGTCGCTTCGGTTTTGGCGCAGGTGATGCTCCTGCCTTGCGGGCTGCGGGGCTGTGCCCACCTTCCGCCTCTGCCGCGGGCGCTGCCGCTGGCGCACGCCTCGCCTGCTCTTTCCTGGGCTTCGCTGTAAGAGTTAGTGGCCTGTGCTTGAAATAAAATGCCACCTATGCAAATTCTGCTGAAAAACTTTGGACTAGAATGTCGTTTTGAGCTGTGTACAAGAGTGATCCCCATCTGTCGGGTTTCTGCCTTTTTTTGCCGTCCTGAAGGAGAGGAGGAGCTGCTCTTCCCGTACCAACCGGCCGCCTTGCCCCTGGAGGGCTATTTGGGGAAGGGAGTGCGCAGGCATCGCCATCCCAGATCACCCGGGGACGATGCTGGGAGCAGTCCGGGCACGCCGCGGGAGCTGCTGAGCAGCGTGGGACCGGGCGAGCGGTGGCATCCCCCGCGGGAGGTTTGGGGGCTTTCGCTCCCCGTCCCTGCAGCGCTGCGCAGAGGAGATGCGGCGCCTGGCTCCCAGTCCCCAGCGTTATAAATGGCAGCAAGTGCAGGAGTCAGCACCTCCTGCGCTCTTTTCCCAGCCTCAGATTCCCCTAACTCGAGCTTTTTTTGGCATCTATCGGCTGCAGTCGCAGTTGCAACCGTTTGATGAAGGGCTTTTTTGTTTTTCAGCCGTAGCACAGCCAAGAGCCGTACCGCATTAGTCAGAGCAATTCGTAGAAACTTCAGCTTTTACTTACAGGAAAGTTGCTGTAATTGAAATCTGCTATTTGTCACAATTATACAAACTTGTATATATAGAAAGCACCAAGAGATACTGTGCATACTTTCCGTTTCAGTGGAGACACTCGCCCGCTTTGCGCATTTGCAGACTGGCCCTTGCTGTCGCCACTGACCACGAACACAGGAATACGGAGACGCTCCGTCTTCTGCTGCTGCTGTATGTCCGGGTCAGGGCACGAGCTGGGAGATGGCGGTTCAGCGTCCTGCGTATTTACGGATTGAGCGGACTCGAAGGCGTTGACTCCAGCAAAGCAGATGCACTCTTGCGTTAGTACGGCTTCCTTAGCAGTGCAGGCATGTCTTTGTGAAACGCTAAATTGAGTTTGAGCCTGATAAGTGCTTCGTAATTTTTTTATCTGCTATCGTGTGCAGTAGCTGACTTACAAATGCAATTTTTGTTCTTCCCTTTTATCATCTTCCATTAGGAAAACACTGATTCTCTCATGCCTTGCTAAAAAGCCAGGTGTTGTAAAATGGAAACAGAGCCGCGGCTCTTGCCGTGCCAGCCTCACCGCGGCCAAACCCAGCTCAGGGTCCCCGCGATTCCCCTCTGCTCGGCTCGTACCGAAGGGAGGGCATCTCGGTCTCCGCAGACCCCCAGGTTGCTCCGGGCCGTTGCTGGGGTTGGAGCCGCATCCCTGTCCTGCCGGCTAGGGGTGTTGGAGCAGGGACAGGGATCGAAAGATTTTTCTCCCGAAGTTTTCAACTGTCATTTCTGGCCCTATACGCAACCACGAACGTTTATTTTTCCTCTATTGCATAACACGTTTTTCGCCTACTCTATCATATTCCTGCTTTATTAAACCAAAAGGCTGTGTAACTGCCCGCGCTTCCTCCCGTGCATTTATCTTCACAGGTGTTTGCACAGCGTCCCGCACCGCTGTCCCCGAGCCTTACCGACGCGGGCGTTCGCCTCGCCCCGCTCCCCTTCCTGCCCTTTGCGGGGCCTTGCTCTGCACCCCGAGAGGCAGCGGAGCCCTCCCCGGAGCCGGCGGCTGCTCCCCGCGGAGCAGGGAGCTTCCCCCCCTCGCCTCGGGAGGAAACAACGCCCTGGCTGCTGATTTCTTGCCCAAGAGTGCTGCTTCCCCCGAGCGCGCGCGCGCGTGCTTAATGGAAACGCTGGCTTTCTTGGCGAAAGTTTTCTGCTTCAGATGGGGGCTGTCGAGGCGTTGCCAAGGACAGAAGTGGAAAGAAAGGGAAAGATTTGACAAAAAAAGAGATGTTTTGAGCCTGACACCCTTCTCTGAACAAAATCCAGCGGCGCGGGGCTTTTTATCTCCCCGTGGAGTGGGAGCAGGCGCCTGCCTCCCCATCGCTGCCGCGGCACCAGCGGGTCCCCCGGCAGCCCTCCCGCAGCCCCCGGCTCCCCTTGCCCCCGGGGCTGCCCCGCTCGACTCATTTTCCCCTGCTCTAAGGGCGGGCGATGCTCTCACATCGCCAGCACAGCTTGCAGAAATGGGAGCAAGAACATATTTTTTTTTGCAAAATGAAGAAGGGACTTCAGCACGGGGACTCTCCCGGACCCTGCGGCACCGAGCCCTCTCCCGGTTGTGCACGCGATAGAAATCCCAGCCCGTCCCGCCAACGCACGAGCCGCACACCATTCAGGGTGGTGCGCCCTTGCAGCGCGGACCGGCCGTTTACAGAAAGATTAAAAAAAAAAAAAAAGAATCCAATTAGCAATGCTTATTAATTGAGAGTCTTTGATCTATTAACAACGGAAATTCATTTGCCGATCAACGTGCAGTACTCGAGTGACTGTGGACTAATGGCTGCAGGTATTGATATCGTTCAGAAATCACGAAGGATTCTGCAGTCATTTCGCCTCACTCTTTTAATTAGGTCGGTCGAGAGACCTTTTGGGTACGTTGCTTGCACGTGGAACGCTGAGCGAGCTGCTCTTAAAAAGCCTAAAAATCGCAAGTCTACGTTAGTGTCTAGAATTAATGGAGAAGCTGGAGTGCATGGCTAGAGTTTCGCCTATATCTTGACTAAATATCAAGGTTGTTTGGGATGAATAAATTAAATCTGAGCAGCTTTTTAGTTGGATGCAACGAGCGGGAGAACTTGAAGCTGCACTAATGTGGAGGTGGCCCTGGATGTCTGTCATTTTTGTCCTCTGTCCCTAGGGAACGCTGTGTTAATTTTTCGAGTGAAACTAAAAAAGGTCGTTTTCCTCTAGTTTTTTGTCTGGTGCTAAAACGGGTGGCTGCGGGAAGATCCCCTCCTGGGTCCTCGTCCTCCGAGGCGCAGCACAGATGCACGTACGGAACCGAGCCTGGGATAGCGGGGGTGCCGAAGGCACGGCTCCTCGGCGGCGGCGAGGTTTGCCAGGGCACCAGCAAGGACCGGGTCTCAGACAACGCTCCAGCTTCAGTGCAGCGCTGCAGCGGCACACGATTAATTCCTGAATTACCAGCCCTCCTTCGGAGAAGAATCTGGGGTTTTTCCTGCTTTATCATCCCTGCAATTATTAAAACGAGACAACTTTTGTTTAAGGGTGTTTCTAAAGTATGTAGAAGTATTTGTTGCGTCCCAAATTTGAGATTTTCGGAGGAGCACAAGAGAATGAAGATCACCAGTCCCCTGAGAACTCGGACACCTATGTTTCCGAGGATAATCTGTAAATCCAAGCTTAAACTGCATTTTAGTCCTAGAAAATGCGTTGCGGTCCTTTGTGGCAGCAATATTGATTCAAGGTACAACAGTGCAAAGTTCAGATTGTCTTCCGCACTCAAGACCAAATCCCGTCTGGTTTCTCAGACAGGTATTTTTCTTAACTGTCCGTGATCGGTTTATTTAGATTTGCAAAACCCTCGCTCTGGAGACCACTCTGTGCAGCTGCGACGAGCACGCTGGCAGTAGCAATTTCGTCTTGAATTCATCCTTTGGCAGATGAGCAGGAAAGGATCCTCCGGGGTCTCGTATGAGGAGTGGGAATATCCACTAATAAGTCTGATGCTTAAAATAGTCTGGTTAACAGGACAGTGAAACACTGATAAGGAATTTTATGGTCTGCTAATTGAACGGCCTGGTTTCAAAACCCCCCGGCACACTACAGAAGAAGGTAGCCAAGCCCTTTAACGGGTTGCGCTTTCCTTTGTTAAGGCAATTTATCCATTTGGACAAAATCCATTTTATAGGCAGTCCTACGGACGGCATTTCCTCTCCCAAGCATGCGAGGTGCTCTTTTACCTGTTAGAAATCACAGTGCCTGACGGCAATACGGGAGTTTCGGCGGAGTCTTCAAGTGACCTGCGGGTCTGCGCGTGCCGCTGGAGCGGGGCCACCGCGCCGGTTGCTGTATAGACGTACACCGCACCCCGATGGACCTCCATCCAGCGGGAGAGGGGAGCGGGACGAGGCCGTCGGAGCTGGTGGTGCTGGTGCCATCGCAGCTGGTGGTGCTGGTGCCATGGCAGAGCATCTGCAGATGAAGAGGTTTGGGTAGGAAAGTTTAGTAGTTAGGAGTTTTAAAAAATATTTCCAATCTGCCTGTATTTCCAGGATGCGTGCCGCGTTCGCACCAGGGCACAGTTGTTGACATCGTAATTACTGGCTTTGAGAGGCTTCGTGTGTTTCACAAGAGCAATATGAGATCTGTGAAGAAGGGAGCGAAATTCCATTGGAGTTGGGAATGATTTCCCAAGAGAGCGTGTCACAAAGGCCCCGAGAATGAAGACAATCTTTATATTTAGATTATGTTAATCATTTATCTCTTCTCCTCTTCTAGGCCTTCTTGAGGACAGATGAACGTAAAAGGAATTCTTTCTCTTGGACACATAGGGAAGAGCAGAAACAGATCAGTTCCCGCCACCAGTCATGCTTTCTGTTCCCAGGCTTCATGTCGGAATCGGTACGCCTGCTTTTGGTGAGGGGGGCTTGGGGGGTTTGGAGGACCGCGAGCAGGGGTGAGTTGAGCCCGGACCGTGTCGGGCACTGCCGTCCTGCAGCAATGGCACGGCCCCATCGGAGCTCGGTCCTGCCTCTGCTCTCCGCACGCGGCTTGCCCGCGAGGCCTAGAATTTTCTGAGATACATTTCAGGTGGTAAAACTCACTGTTAATCTCTAATGCTGAAATATGTGGTGGTGGTGGTGTCTATTGTATGTGAAAACCATACTGAAGTCTGTCTTCGGCTTTCTTTTTTTCCCTTGGAAACAAATTCCTTGCCGGCTCGGCCATTGGGCTCGGTGTAATTAACGAAAACTCCCCCTGAGACACAAAGAAACAAATGCCTCCATTTACAGCAAAGGTTGAATTCAATTTACTCCGTATTAAATCCATTCTTCAAAGAAAAATCCAAACAAAACCACTGCAGGATTTTTAGCGCAGGCGCCCGGTGCCGTGCATTCCCTACGTCCGCCATGCACGGAGCCAGAGCAGCTCCCCACGTCCCCTCGGAGGACGGCGTTTGTCCAGCCGTACATCTGTTCCTTATAAGAGGCAGTGTCGCCCCGGCCGTTGGGAACGGTGCCATCCGCTCCATTATTTTCTGCAGAGTATTGTTCACCCGAGCCGTCCATGTATGGATGTGCCTGTGCTGGGAGCCTAGTAATGAGCTGTGAGGGGACGTGCAGGGGAGGACGAGAGCTGATTTCATCAATTACCTACGTTACTGTAAGTGGACACGTACTATTTCATTACCTATCGAGAAATGAGTTTTATTGATCCCATTAATAAAGGAGATGAGGCTTTCTATTAGGAGGCTATGAAGCAGGTAATGAGGCAGCAGCTCTCCCCTGCCCTTGGATATTCAGGTACGTCGCTTCTCACCACCTCCTTGAGCGCCAATCCTTTTTGACACCAAATTTCCCCCTTCAGAAAAGGCACCTCATCAAAACCCGTCTCCTGCAATCTCCCCGCACATTTGTGTGCTCTCATTTACCTCTCTGCGAGCGCAGCAGCCGCGGAAGAGCATCCTTTCTGCCTTTGAGGCTTGAACCAGAGCCCTTTAATTTGACGACTGCTGTGGGAGCTGATAAAGCTGGAGCCAGATTTAGTCCTTCCAGGGCTCCTGTGAGCAGTCGAGCCCGGCGTGGGAGCGAGGGGCCTTTTGCAGTTGTATTTTGGAGCTGCTAAAAGGTCAGGGTGGGTGGCCAGCCAGAGGGTGCGGGGGTTTCACGCCTCCTGCGGTCGACCGGCCGTTCTTTCCCCGAAATGCGAGAATCCCCCGCGCTGCCGCCTGTCCGGACCCCCTTTGCCTGCTCGCCTGCGTTCCTGACCGTATCACCATCCTGCACGAGGTTCGGTAGCAACAGCAGCTCCCGCTGAAGGGAGCCCTGAGCACGGGGCCACGTTCCCGCTGCCGGTGGTGGCCGGGCCAGCAGCGGGGTGGCCCCGGGGGGTGACGTGCGGTGCGAGGTGCTCTGTTTGCGGGGACACCCCAGCACCGTGCCCTCCTTGCTGCAGGGGTAACCCCAACCCGAGCAGCGGGTCTAACTGCTGACAGGCGGGTTGTGCTGCCTAACGATGGCTCGGGATGGTGACATCGAACAATGTGGTATTAGATCGCTAACGAGGACGAGGGCAACAGCGAGCCTCCTTGGCTCATTGATTCCGGCGAGTGAATCCGTAAGGCTCCGTGAGACGGACGGGGTTGCTCCGTTGGAGTTGCCCCTACACATCAATCCGCAGCCGGTGGAGCTGGCAAACACCGGCGTGACAAACGCACTGCTAACACTCTGGATTAAGCACATTTTGCAGTGAAATACAGGAACGCTGATGGCTAGCACCCTGTCAAAGCCGTGTTTGGGATCCTGTTTGGAAAAAGTCCCTCGACATTTGGGAAGGTACGTGCAAATCCAGCCTTGGCCTTGCTGTGGCAGATTCGGGCTGTGGCAGAAATCCGGTTGCCCGCAGGGTTCGGTGCGGTATGGCCCTCGTGGCGGTACGCCGGCTGCGGTCCGCCCGCCCGCCCGCCGGCTGTTTTGGGTGGGTGCCATGAAGAGCCGGCCAGCTGAGAGGTGCCTGCGTGCCCTGGGCACGCGGGACCGTGATCCTTTCAGTTGTGCTCGGTTCTCAGACCATTCCCAGGATATTCCGTGGATTTCCTCCCGCGAAGGGCACTCATCGTACTGCCAATAGCACGGTAAAAGAGAAGCAGCTGTTAGAAGATGGATATTTAGTGCCAAAAGCAGCTTCCCTGCTCAGAAACCAGGTGGGCGAGGTGGAAAACGCGTGCTCGGTCCGATCGTGGCGCCCCATGGGGACCCCGCTTTGCCCAGCGGCCACAGCACCCCTACCCAGGGCACGTAAATATTCGCGGGGCGGAGAGGAATCCTTATCCCAGCATCTTTTGTATAAAACCTCTCACTTGTATTTGTTTCGCTACATTATGTTGAAATGAGGGAGTCGTTAGTGCATAGGAGACTCGCATGAAGTCTATTTATTTTAATACCTCACTGTCATTTTAAATCTTAGAGATATAATTTCCAGTCCTTCAGTTTCCTTTGTTCTAAATCCCAGTTTATGTTTTCTTTAAAAGGTTATGCTAACCCGAATCAAAAGCCCCACAAGTCAGTTTGCAAATTTTGCTGCCAGCCCTTAACGACCTGCTAAAAATAACGTGAATGATTCATCTCCTAATCTATGGAAACGGTAGTTGTTTGTTCTTGGCAGCTCTCTTGGGTTTGGTCTGGGCTGCAGGAGATGACAAGTATTGGCAAATCAAGGAATATTGAAGTGATTTTCCTTCTTTGCGTTTCAGGGGAATGCAGATGTTTTCTCGGGCCCGAGGTGGGTTTGCCGTGGCCGCGGGGGGTACCCACTGGGGAAGGTCTCAGGGCTTCTCGGACCCGCGCTCTGAGGTTTGGGCATGGACGCCTAACGCTAATAATGTTGGGTTGAGACAGAGGTTATTTAGACAGAAATGCTCTACGCCGTGTTTAAGAAGCCCCGCAATGCTCACTACTTTGTCGTCTTTTAATAGGGGCTGCTGAAATGTCCTAGTAAGAAAATACGGGCTATTGTAACAACTTCTTTTTAGCTGAAATCAACTCATCAGGTCTATTGGAGCCGTTTAGGTTGTAATTCCAAGCCTCCTGCAGACCTGCAGCACACTTTATGGCACAGGTTTCACAGCGCCAGCCCTTTTCTGACCCCTGCCACGCAGCGATGTGCAAAACGGCTTAAATTCTGCTCCTTTGCAAGCTGCAAATCCCCGCTTTTTCCAGAGGAGGGACTGGGAAAGCCCACCCCTCCCTCACGAGTTTGTGTTGTAACCACGGGCGACTTCGTTTTAATTGGATTTGGTTGGATTTGGTCAAAGAGGGACATGGGGTTAGCAAAGTGTACTTGGCCTGAGCGTAATATTTATCCCTCTGCCCATAACCCTTATTAGTTGTGCCTGGGGAACATTTACGTTAACTATTTTTATCTTTGCCGTGCTGGGATGCGACTGCGTTGCACACGAGCAGTCAGCTGTGTGCTGACCGGGGAGCTTATTGCTTGCTAAATGAGCATGAAAGCTTCTATATGAACGCCGTACGGCAAAGCTTCGACGGTGTGACCAGAGCAGCGCGAAACCGCCCGACCGAAACGGCGCTGCAAACCTATGCGGGGCTGAAATTTGTTTGCAAATTGTTTTGCGGCTGCTTACTGAAAATAAATAGGCTTTCAGAAATCTGCGGCGGTTTGTGAATGTCTCCTTAATGGGGGGGAAAAAAAAAGAGTCTATTTCCTCAAGTAACCAATTTACTCCCTGTAATTTAATCATCTCCGTGAATGTCAAACTGCCAGGGCTGTCAGGAGGAGGCTCTGCACCCGAGCCGGGGGGATGCTGAACCGGGTGGCGCGGGGCATCCCTGCGGGCTCCCGGCCGGTGCTGAGCCCGGCAGCTGTGCGCCAGGTGGGACTCGTAGCGTTTGAGCAATGCGGACCAGAAAAACACCACGGGGCAAGGTTATAGCCTAAGTCGTCTTCTTCACGAACGGTTATTTTTGCAGTTTAAACCAAAAGGCGACTCCGAATCCAAGGATTTGGAAAAAACGTGCCGTGTTTTTCCAGGCATACGGAAACGTGCCGTGTTTTTCCAGGCAGACGGAGCTGGGGGGTCTCGCCTGCAGTGCTTACAGTATTCCAATGAATGGAAAACGGTGTAAAGCCTGCGAAGTCAAAACATCCATTTGAAACCTTGTTTATTTAAAATGTGCTTTTCATCGCGGCACTGAGGAAGAATAAATTGGTTGTGTTTATCCGTATAACAAAAATATTTACCTCACTCCAGAACCTTGCCCGCTTCTCGGTGTCTGGCTCTGAGAGCTTGTCAGGAGGTTTCCTGCAGATTTTGGCATCTTCCTAGAGCCCGAAGTAGCCTGCAGGAGCAGCTGTTCGCAGCACGCGCGGCAGGGTAGAGCGAGCCGTGTCATTCGGCTTGCGACTTCGAGCGGCAGCAACTTGACCTCCCCCTCCGAGCATCTCCCCGTGTCACCGGGGACCCCCGTACGGGGGAAAGGTACCAGTCAGACGTGGCCATCACCATGTTCTGGGTCTTAATTACCAACGGCATGCTGGGGTTGTCCTCGGTCGTTGGGAAAAGGGAGCAGAAACGGGTGCAGAGACTGACGCGGAAGCGGTCTGGTGGTCTCTCTGGTTGGAGAGGAGTTCAGAGGTGTGCTGTGAATTTAATCTAGGCTGCCATGGGAAGAAAACAAGAGGAGATGAGATGTCAGAACATATCGGTCAACAGCGTGAAAGGCAGCTGGCGGGGAAAGGCAGCAGAGGATGTTTATGTGCTGTAGTCAGGACGTTGGTTCTCTTCTGGGTTTTCATGAAGAAAACATGCGAAAAAAAAAAGGAATTTGCATCAGGTGAAGACAGTGGTGGAAAAGCCACCAGAAAAAGAAAAGTTTTTATGATTGCTATCCCAGTCAGGTGGGGTCGGTCCCAGGCGTGCCCCAATTACTGTTTTCAGTAGTTGCTTCGATGGTGATGACCATTCTACAGGACGACATGAAGGACAGAAGATGTTTGTGGGCAACAAGCAGCTGCAGTCACTGCATTTGATGGGATCAGGCCTAAAATGATCTTGAAAAGTTGAGACGGTCCAGCCAAGGCCCATCAGTCAGACGAAACTAAGGCTTTAGCAGAAAAAAAGTCAAATCCATCCATTCTAGATGCGCAATAGCTTGGCAGACAGCAGAGCGGTATGCCGCGGTCCGGAGGGCCACGTCCTGAACAGGAGCAAGCAACTCTGCAAAAAAATCAAGTTTTATTCGGGAATTTGGACCGTTTCCTGCCTTTCCACAGCGGTGGTAATATTTCAGCTAAAATACCGTGTGCGGTTCTGAATGCCACGTCTCCAGAGAAATGCGGAAGAGCAGACGCAGTTTGGTGGGACGGCCAGGAGAGCTGTCCCGCGGGCGCAGTCACCCACGAGAAAGGCCAAGCGAGGTTTGGGGTATCCGGGGGGGGATGCGGAGCCTGCGGGGGATCCGTGGTCCCCACTGGGTCCTCCCCGCACCTGCACCCACGTGAGAGCCGGGGAGGAGCCTGAGGCTCCGGGGGAATCAAGCACTCGGTTGGGCCTTCCCTCTCTGAAGCGAGGGGAGCAGCGAAGTGTATTGACTTTAATTACAAGCCCGATGACTATGTGCCTCATTTGTTGACCTTAATTGTGTATAAACGTCTTATAAACCTTGGAGAAAACACCACAAAAAGAGTGCAGCTGCTGGTGACGGCACTCCCAGACCGCAGCGTGCGCTACAGATACAGGGAATGGTTTCTTATCACTAGGAGGGAGAAAAAGCACCACAAACCCACGTTCTTCTGTCCACAAAAGCTGAAGAGGCTCAGTAGCAAACGTGATGTATTTCAAGTGTGTAGTAGTGAGATGTTACGAGAGGCTGTGAACCCCAGGCGCCCCCGGCGCCAGCTGCATCGCCTGGCGACGTTCGTGCCTTCTGACCGCTGTTGGGAAAACGCTCGTTGGCTGCTCTGGTTTTTTGCTTCTTGCCAGCCCCAACAGCTGGAAAAAGTAGTGATTCTGGGCTGAGGGAGAGGGTAAGACGAGCCCAGCCTCAGACACGCTTTGTGCCAGGCCCTTGAAGAGGGTTTGGCTGACACTCCCCGCGCCACGGCTGGCTCTCGCTGTCTCCGAGTCTTCTGGTTGCTGCTCCAACGCGTGTGCTGAGTGCCCCTCACACAGAGACGGGGGCAAAGTCACCGCGGCTGCTGATGCTGGGAGAGGGGTGCCCAGGGCTGCGGTGGAGCCGTGAGTACGCTGGTGGCTGTTCAGGGCAAAAAGTGGGGGCTGAGCTATGAAGCTAAATTATGTGAAAATGGGCGTGTAGAGCTGAGCTGAGTTAGGGCAGGAGCAAGTTAACTGCCAGTACTGCTATTGCTAGCACTGGTATTGCTGATAAGGCTGTTTCCCGTGACGAAATGGTAATGTTCCTGGGCACGAGGCAGGATGTGGTAGGCAGCCTCAGGAATCAAAGACTGAGTAAAGTGGTCCGGCCTAAAAACCGTGAGATCTTGTAAAGAAAAGATTAGTCTCGTGATTTGGCAGGAGGAGTACATCTTGCTTTTGAACCTCTGGAGCTGGTAACGGTGCAGCTTTCACTGCATTGTCTCTACAAGCTCTTGACACAAAATTAGACTGTTTATTTGCTGCTGGGTCCAAAACAAAAAGGGAATTATGTTCCAAACCATACCGAGTCGCGTTTAACTCGCTGCTATCGCTAGAACCAAAACGTGGTGCGATTCTGCTCGAAACGCCCTTCTCTGACCCCCGGCAGCCGCGTGCCTGCTCCTTTCACATAACCAGTGAGCAATTTCTTCTGCCCAGTTGAGTTACAGTGTCAGCGTTCCGCAGATTTATGACTTGTAAGACCAGTTTGGTGTGCGGACCGTAACTCTATTGCAGTGACCGAGGGCGAAACTCCTTTTATAGCACTTAATGCCGAGCTCTTTGTGTTCGTCATGACAGCTGCATGTAGGAATCTTGGATTTATTTTATTTACTTTTCAGTGACTATTGTGTACTGTAACTCTTGCAGCTTGCTAGCCCTGCATTTTTGCAATCAGCTAACACTAACAAAAGTGAATCCGGCGACTTCTTGGCTTGTTAATGGGCCGTCACGCTCGGAACCTCCCCGCTGGAGCGGGTGGCTGGGAGGCGCTGAGGGAGGGCCGCTCGGCTTTGCACGTCGGCCTCTCCTGGCAGCTGTTCCCGACGTGTTTGGTGGACGTGTGAGGAGGCCGTGAGGAGAACGCGCTTTATAAAGGTGGTTACTTGTGGAGATTTCTTTCTTCTCTATGTCTCTAAAGGACTAATGAAATAAAACTGCACAGAAATGTATTACCCAGGGACTGGGGGACTGAGGAACAATTTTGTACCCGTTTGCAACCCATTCGAAATGGCATCCGCTTCCTGAATGAACACTTTCCGCCCAGTAAATGGGTGTGAAGCCGATGCGGCGCTGGGGACGTTCCCCCCACCCAGCTGCCCCGGTCTCGGCAGGGTCCCACCGCTCTCCTGTACCCGGCAGCAGCGCGAGGACGGCAGAAACCAGCTCCGCCGTGGTTCCTCCGCACTTGGGTGCTTCTGACGGTGCCCGCCGAGCCCGGTGCCTGGGTATCCAGCAAGCGGAACCATCCCCCTCAGGTCCTGCGTCCCTGGTGCAGAGGCGGGGGGCTCCGCGGGAACACTGCAGCCGGGTGGGTGTTGTACCGCGGTGGGGCCGCGTCGCCATGAGCTCCCTGGAGGTGCTTGTCCCCCAAGGACACTCCACCGGCAATATCACTGGGACAAGTCCTGCCAGCTCAGCCAAAGCTTTAACGGGGACGTTTCATTGCTGGCTGTGACGCTTCAGTGTGCGCCGAGTTGTGTGCGAGTGGCTCAGTTCTGTGTTGCCGTCCCTGGTTTCCAGGAACACCGGGCGGCCGACCCCTCGCGGCTCCCAGAGCGTTGCTTGTGCGCGCAGCTGGGGCGCACGAGGAGCTGGGGGAGCCCGCGCTTAATGCCCCAGGCGTTTCCTTGTTCATATTCGGTACGGATTTCTGAACTGGAAGAAAATGCTATTTCTTCTTTCCAGACTCAATGATGGAAAGCAAGAAGCTCAATCTCAGCACAACTTGCAGAAAATATATTAAATATTGACACTAATTAGATTAGCCTGGCTCAGTACAATATTGATATTAATTCAATTAGATGGAATTTAAGAGGAAACAATGTTTAACTTAATGCCCATAATAAATGAGGAGGAAGGTAGTGAAGCTTTCCTCCTCTGTTACAAAAAGGCAGATCAGAAAATAAATAATATGTTAGGCTCTGAAGAGGGATACCATTTCAGGAGGTGGGTGCGACCGCCCTTTCGGTGCGCGTCCCTGCACGCGAGCCGTCGGTGAGTCTGGCCGGGCGCTGTGGCGTGCTGCTGCCGAGCGGAGGACAGCCAGCCGCCCGCATCTCATGCGTAGCAGCTGGTCGTGGATGGATGAAGTAACAGAAAAAGGAACATCAGGGGAAAATGGGAGTAAGGCCAGTGGCTCCGTGCACAGCCCGAGCCTGCCGGGCTCCAAGCCCCCGTGGCCGCACATCCATCAGCCGTGGTTGCTACTAGCCCCGGAGAGCCCTGCGGCTGGGCTGCGCGGAGGATGAGCTCAGGCTGAAGGCAGGCTCTAGACCTTCTGGCGTCCTGATTTATCCTCCTGTGACAGTTGTTTTTCTCCTCCTTTTGGCTTTACGCCTTCCTCCCGATGAAGGTCTAGCAGACGGGAGCAAACAGGTCAGGGGAAGCAGCGGAGAGCATTCAGCCCGCAGCAAGTAGAAGCCCGCGGCAATGGCACCCCTGCCAAGAGCCCAACCGGCCCATCGTCATCCCACACAGCCCCTCTCGGCCTCCGCCGTGTTTTCTGGAAAAGGAAACACCAACTCTGTTATCGTGCAATGCCGCGACGGCANGCAGCAAGTAGGAGCCCGCGGCAATGGCACCCCTGCCAAGAGCCCAACCGGCCCATCGTCATCCCACACAGCCCCTCTCGGCCTCCGCCGTGTTTTCTGGAAAAGGAAACACCAACTCTGTTATCGTGCAATGCCGCGACGGCAGAAGCAGCTATCGTCCAGCTTTGCAGAAGCGCCTGGGTCCTCCCAGGAGCAGGACCACCCCTTGCCTGCCCGGGAAAGCGGGGTCCTGCCCCTCGTGCCGACAAACCCCCTGCCCGGGGCCAAGGGCGGTTTGGGGGATGCTCAGAGTGCTGGTCTTGGGGCAACCCTCACACGGGGGGATGCTCCTCCGGTGGGACCTCCTTCTCCAGGGGCTCCTTCTGCAGAGGCTCCATCTCCAGAGGCTCCTTCCCTTCGCTCAGCCAATCCTCCCCGCGCCTGGCTGGGCGGAAAGTGCTGCTGTTCCCCCGCCGTCTCCACTGCCCCGCAGCCGTGGCACTTGACATCCCGTCGGTAGTTTTGCTTGTTTGGTTACTTGGTTATTAGTGGATTTTATTAACTCTTTGGCACTTTTCAGAGGGAAATCTTTTTAGTTTCAGAGGGGGAAAGCTGTCCTTGGGGATTTTTCTTAGGCTAGGTTGAGTTCTGTGGTTTGGACAGAGATCCCACAAATAAATGGGTACGACCACAACTAATGGGGAAATAATTACGTCCTGTTTAATATTATCATCTCGTAACCGTGAAAACAGGACGTAGCTGCTCCCCTGCGCAGATTTTCTACAAGAGTATGATTTAACTCTACTCTTCTGCATCTCTGCCTCATCGAAAAACGACATGGTAATTAATACGGATATTAATTGTCACGGACCGTTGGCATTAGCTGCACGTGACCGCACAGAGACAGCAAGACGGAGATCCTGGGATTTGGCAGCAAGCAGGCGCGTTGCGAATCTGGCAGGCTGGAGGATTACTTGTCTTTTTAGCGTGAAAGCTATGTAGAAGTTCAAAGCCGTGAAAAGCAAAGCGATGGTAGGCGGGAATGATATTCACCCTCCAGCCAGGTGGTCACCTCTCAATCACTTCTGCCCCTGCAGCTGGAAGCCCGTAAGCCCGTCTCCTTTGGAGGACGGGGAGAGAGCAGGGACCCCGGAGGGAGGAGCGCCGCAGCAGAATTCGGATGATATATGGCTTGTTTCAAGATGGGATAATGTGTTTATCGTGGCTTTGTTGCTATAGCAGCAAGATTTTATTCCAGAGTTGTTGACTGAGGGAAGGAATTTCAGATGTCGGGTCTGAGAAGGGGTTTGCGGTGGTCCTGCGGTCAGCGGGCCCTGGGGGTGCGAAAGCGAGAGGTGAGAAGCAGTAGGGAAAAGGCTTGTTTCTGCTCCGGATCTGGATTCCTCCTGCAGCGCGGGGGACTCCAGGGATGTACCCAAAATGCCGCCGTGACTGCTGGGGTTTTTCAGAGCCCGTCCCTTCGGGGCTAGGCCGCGGGACCAGGCCGCCGTGCGTTAGAACAGCGAGCCGGGGGTGTCGGTGGCGCGAGAGCCGGCAGGGATGAGCAGAGGGAGCTGACAGAGTCAAGCCCTGCTCGGCAGAAATTCTCTTGGGATGGTTGGTGACACTTTGCAGGTGGTTTTTGTGGTAATACTGGAAAGGTGCCTGCTCAGCTCTTCCCTGAGATCCTTGGGAGAGAGTTCAGTTGTGTTCATTTTAATTTGCTTTGGGGGGGGGGCGGGGAAAGGACATTTTCCTTCCTGTCCCCATCTGCATAAAACCTCACGTAGGCAGCTGAAGTGGCTGCCCTGGATTCCCGTGCCTGTGCGGCCACGAGCAGGCGCCCCAGCTAACACGGGGCTACCGCTCTGGCTGGCTGCTGCAGGTTCAAGGATGCTCCCGGATCCTCCTGTTCCCGTGCGTTTGTACAGACGGGAGTCGTTTTGCCAATGGAATATGTGGAAAAATCATTTTTAGGTGCCTTTGGTTCGTCCAGCTTCTCTTTCAGGCCAAACGCAACGGAGTTTTTTTGTTTGGTTTATGCACGTGTAAATTTTTTCAGTGCAGCTAGCCACGGGACCTTTCCTTTGCTCGATGTTTTCCTTTGTTCGATCAGTCTTTTTAAAATTGGCTTCTGTAGGTATGAAGGGAATTGCCAAGCTCATCCTTAGACTACAGCAGCAGTACTCTTCTTGTAGCGCTGCACTTTGTTGTCACTGCTTTTATAAGCAGGCGATAAAGAGCTATTAAGTAGCTGCTCATTAAAAAGGTGGGACACTGTCATCGCCAAGTAAATCATCCCTATTGCTGTAAACATCCTTGTCTTACAGGCAAATAATGAACCAGTTAATGTATTACTAATTCTTTATGGGCTTGCTGATTGATCCCTCCCACTGACAACTAGCAGTAATTTTTAATAGGCAAGACTCAGAGTCAAATCCTTCTTTTGCTGACATTTTCCCGAGGTTTCCACTCCAGAACGCAGCACGGAGTTCCAGTTTGCGATGCCGTAAGCCGCTCCTCATGGGTGCGTGCTCTGCCAGCGCAGAGGCTAAGCCCTGCACGCTCCGGTGGGCAAGCGGAGGGGCCACGATAGGCAAGCTGGGGGCCTTCAGTATTTCAGCCTTGCTTTGCAGCTAGGAAAGCCCTGCACGCATCGGGGCTGGGTGGTAAGGTGTCGTGCCAGCGCCCGGGACGTTTCAGCGAGTGTCAGACACGATGCCACCTCTCCTTCGTCCGGGCTGACACCCTGAGCTGGGGTGGAGGCCTTACCATAACCCTCCTCCCAGGAATCCTGAACTGAAAAGTTTAAATAAATATGATGAGGGTACAAATGCTGTGTTATTGCTCCGCTCTGCAGAAGGCTGAGCTGGCTTTGGGCAAGTCTCTGAAAATTTGGTAGTGTGGTGGACGTAACGCTGCGTACAAACCACGGGCTCCTGTCGGTCTCTTGACCACTGGGCCTCGAAGCAACAACTTCCTCAATTATTTTGCTTAAATGAGAAAGAAAGACGTTCATACGCCGCAACGCAAACACACTCAGCAGAGCTACGGCTGGAGAGCAGTGAGATGTGATTTCCTGGGAAGGGCTTTTCCAGGCTGGAACGCTGCTGCGCTAAACCCCACGGGTGTCCCACAGCCCCGAGCGGAGAAACCTCTGGTTTTAGGGGACGGCGACCGAACGCTATGAGGCAGGGATGCTCAGCGGCACGGCGGCTATCGGCACCTGCGCGCATTACCGTAAACCCTGCCCGGCGGCTTTGCGAGGCGGGGGATGAGAGGATCCAAGCATCCAAGACTGCGGGGCTGTGGGGCTGCGGAGCTGAAGGGAGAGGCTGGGCGCTGCGGTGAGGTGAGGGTTTTGCCAGACCTTGTTTGGAAACAAAAGAGATCTTGGCGTGATGGACCCGATAAATGAAATCCATAGGAATTTCGCTGTCTAGACAGTCCTCCGCACTTAACCTCCACGGAGCAGCATGTTTACCCTATACCTTTCCCTGTTGTTATGTTGAAAATTCCTCCAGTTTCCAACACAAACTCCTATTTTCAAACGATCATGACAAGTTATAAAAATACCGGTGGGACAAGGATAAAATATATGGAATAACGAGACAGGCATTCCTGACATGCACAAAATAATTACCGCGCGTTTCAGACGGGGTGGACGCTCACTTTCGTGTATATTCCTACAGACATTTATCTTGTTTCGCAGAGCAATAATGTGTATTTATTGCCTGCCTGCTTGCCTTCACGTATTCCAGCTAAGACGATGTAGTCACATTTGCTACAGCGTGTGCACCAAAACTAGTGTAAAGCGCTGAAGAATTCACCGCTCCCATGGCTGCTGAAGCAAAGCAATTATTTAAACCATGCCTTTGTAATATGCCTGGTTCGAGCTCAAAGGATTAGAGAATGAGGTTTCCAGGTATTCCGTGTCTGGCCGTAATCATGTAATTACTTTATCGCGTGGAGCAGCCAAAGCGTTGCTCTCTCACGCACGGCAGTCCCGCTGAAATGCCGGGAATGTGCCCACGCGCCCCAGCAATGCTGCAGCGAAAGGCGGCAAAACACCCCCGGCACCCCCAGACGCCGCCGGGAAGGGGCCCACAGAGCTGTGCTTGGGAATGGCGTGGAGAAACGGCGCTGAGCGTTCAGGGGTGGGGATGCGCCGACGGGTGCCGTGGCTTAGGCTGTGCTTTATGCTGTGCTTTTCCCTGGCTGCGTTACATTCCTCGCTGCACCTCCCTTCAAGAGGAAACAACTTTCACTGCTATGAATTACTGCTATTTTATCCTCCTCCAAGGGGCTATTATTCATCAGGTTATCTGCGTTTAAAGAGCTGTTTCATTTCTCTAATTTATATCATTTCCATACCCCTGCAAAACTCTCCCAGAGGCCCGGGTGCACGCCAAGAGCCTGGGCCGTAGTGATGCCGATGCTGCGGGCTGGCGCTGAGCCGGAGCCCGCAGCCGCAGGGAGCTCAGCCCCCAGCAGCCGCCCCCACGCTCGCATTTCAGATGCGCGTTGCAACCAGGTCGGACTCCGGTGCCACAGCCGCTCGCTACCCGGCTTAGTCGCTGCGTAGGGCCTACGGAAGGTTTCACTCTGAAAACTTCCCCTTTTTGCGGTCCAGAAGCGGGGCTGCCAGGGAGGCTCGGGCACCCCCAGCGATGGGGACGTCACAGCCCACCCAGGGACCCGCTCCAGTGTTTTGATTAACGCGTCTCCGTAAAACAATCGCATAAATGTACTTTTCACTTTAAAACACTTATTTTATCAATATTGAGCAAATATTGGCACGTCTTCAGCTGGGTTTGTTTAACAAACTGAATTGGCCTCGTTTGGCCTGGCTCACGATCCTCCAGCAGGCTCGTTAAAGGTAATTCCTGTTTCTATTTAACGAGGAACGCAGAGCACAAGCAGATGCTGTAACGGTGATGGGTTGTGGTGGTGCTGGCCTGGAGGCGAGGGCAGGCCTGGGGTGCTGGGTGAGGGCCGTAACGGTCTCGGGAGCAGCGGTGGTCCTTGCCGCCGGCCGGCCGTGAGGGGATGCCCCAGCCTCCCCTGCGGTGCGTGGCTGCGAGTGCAAGGTACGTCTCGGGGTCGGTCGGTTGGTTTGCTCTCATGGCTCCCTGCCTTACCGAAAAAAAAAAGAGCCCTAAAGCACAGGAATTTGTATTCTCAAAACCAGAGAGCAAAAAATTTACTGTTGGGCCTCTGGACTTAGTTGTTAAAGATGCAATTTAATAACCTATACTTCTAAGCTGTGGCTTGTGGGCCAGACGTGTTTTTCCGGGCTTGTGTAGGAGCATAAACTGCTTGGCTGCAGGCGGGAGCTGGGTTCGAACCGGCCCGTGGCTGTGATAACTCCTGCCGGTGCTCAGGCTGGGGACAGACCGTCTTGCTGTCAGCTCACCCCTCGAGTTTGCAGGGAAAACGAAGCAGACGCAGAGCCCCGCTGTGTCTGGAGACCTATTTTCCAGTAAAGACCTGGGCTCCCTTTTAGCTCCAAGCAGGGCTCCCCCGACTTCACGTGGCGCATCGCTCGGGCCCCTTGTTCCCTGGGCTGTCGTGGCACGGCGCACCCTCGTGCGCTCTCTGTACGCGCTCCGAGCTCGGCGCAGGCAGCCCTGCCAGCCTCCCACAGATTAAACTTTTCGGAAAAGCGGGGCACGTCGCCAGGGTGAAACTGGCTCCCGTCAAACTTGTGCGTGACAGATGGGTTTTCTTGCTTCTGGGAGGGCGATGTTTGGGGGTGAGTCCCCGGGAGCGGCAATATTGGGGCACAGCGCAGGCTTCAGTGCCCGAGCGGTGCTGCCGGTAGCGCAGGCGGGTCGGGGTGACCACCTGTGCCCCCATGCCGGTGGCGGGGGGGGGCATGGCCTCGCCAAAGGCAGCGGGGCTCGCCGGCACGGCTCCCCGGCGCAGAAGCACCCCAGCCTCCGTGCTGCCGCCCTGGTTGTGCTCCAGCTGCCGGCTGGAGCAGGATCGGGTTCTCCTGCTGCATGTTAAAACGTACCGGACGGCGTGAGGCCGCGGGTGTCAGCTACGCCACTTCAATGTTTATCGCTTGCAACTGCTGTTTGCGCGCTGCCAGGTTGGCAGGTTTTCCCATGTGTTCTGTCTGATGCAAAAGAACGTTCACCTCACGCAGTTATTTGGGTGAAATTGTTTTTCCCCCAGACCTGACAGGGCTCTGATGTGACTGCGGAATGGTTTTGCATAGGTTACTCCTCGTTAGCAATGAAACGTGTTTCTCCTTGTTAATGGGGGAAAAATAAAAATCGGGATTTCCAAAAGATACCCAGAAATTTGCCCGCTGCTGGTAGTCTAGGGGTGCCCAGGGAAATGAATTTGCTGCTAGAAGTAGATAAACGCATATAACAAAAATATATACGTTAATGCAAAGAAAACACAGAAACTGATTATTGTTTACAGATGGGGAGAGAATAACATTGTCCCGGAACGTGTTTCCATCATCTTCCCCTTTACTTATTGTTGAATTGTACATCTGACCCACAAGCGAGTCCAGAAAAACTGTGCTTGGGGAGGGGGAGCGTAAAAGCTGACGGCAGAGCCAGAGTCGTGCACGGCAGCTTTGCGCTGAGAGTTTCTGTTCCCGGTACTCTTGGAAGGGATGACGTGACAGTAATTCAGCCTCAGCGACCGGGTGAGGCAGGATGCGGTGTGAAGCACGTTGGCCAGGCGTGCCACGGTTGTAATTGCGCGCTGGGTTTGGCATAAAATAAGAGAGAAGCTAACTTACTGCGGGTTTAGCTAATATGTTGTTTAAAAAAAATAAATTGGTACTTTCGTGTTGCTGCGTACACACTGCCCTGACGCCTGGCGGGATGCCCTTCCCTGCGCCTGCCTGGTGAGGGGCCAGGTCCCCGCTCCTGGTCTGAGTTTCCCCCCTCCAGGCATGGGGCTCTGCCTCCGGAGCCGTCGGGAGCTCTTGGCGCGTCGCTCGCTAATGGGGCTTTGCGCTCAGAAAGCCAACGCCGCTGTCTGATGACCCCGGGATCGTGAGGCAGGGGGGAAGAAAGGAGAGAGGAAAAGCAAAAAGGTGGATTCCGAGAGTGTGGGTTGAGCCTACCCGTTTTCAGCTCTCCGTTTTCCTGAGCTCTGACTCGCCCGGCTCCTTGTCGGCCGGCCGCGGGGCAGCCCTGGAGACCCTTCTTCTCTGCCCCGTCTCCGCGTGGCACCTGCTCCCTCCGGCGCGAGGGCATTGGACGTCCCGCCCTGGGGGGATGCCGGCCACCAGCGCCTGCCGCGGTGCTCGGGCAGCTGGGGGGGGGCTCGCGCCCCGCTTCTCTCTACTCAGCATTGCTTCTTTTCTCTCATCTGCCCAGATCGTTGTGCAGGAGCAGCCACCCGCGCGCCCCGAGGATGCGGCAGAGTTGTGCCGAGCCTTCGGAGCAGCCCCGGAGCCCATGGATTCGTTCCGCTGCTCTTGTTTTAGCTCTGCGGCTGGTGTCTCCCCTCCNTTCTCTCTACTCAGCGTTGCTTCTTTTCTCTCATCTGCCCAGATCGTTGTGCAGGAGCAGCCACCCGCGCGCCCCGAGGATGCGGCAGAGTTGTGCCGAGCCTTCGGAGCAGCCCCGGAGCCCATGGATTCGTTCCGCTGCTCTTGTTTTAGCTCTGCGGCTGGTGTCTCCCCTCCCCAGGGGCTGCGTGAGCGAACGGGAAGGCTTTTAGGTGTGCGAGATGTTTGGAGAAAATGCCTGGGGGAAAGAGCCCGCTGGGGATTGCTGAGGGTTAGATGGGGGACACGTAAACGTCTCTGTGATGTTCTTCTAGAGAAAGAGCTAATACAAAACTTACAGTCTTTGGAAGACTCATTTTCTGAATATACAGCAAAGAAGAGAAGCTGATGTTAATGGCAGCGTCCAGACATTTGCTGATATCACAGCGCGGGGCTGCAGCCCAGCTCCAGGCTCCCGTCCATCGCAGGGAATGTTTTCTCCAAAGCAGAGCTGCTGAAGCAAACAGGATTAGCACAGACTGCTGGGATTTATTTTATTTTTCAGGGACCAGGTTTCGGCCTCTGAGCTCAGGCTCTGTTTAATATTTGCAGTTTATGTTGCGGAGGGGGGGTGATGGCGGTTGTGCTGTAACCCCTTGCAGATGTCGCAGCGTCGGTGAGGCTTTGGTGGCTGGAGCAGAACGGAAACAGGGCTGAGATCGTTGCTCAGCACATGTGAACGGTGTCCCGTAGTGCTGACTTAGCCCTGGGTGCAGAAAACTGGCTTTGAAACACCTGGGAGAGCTCTGCTTTCCTGCAAGCCATTAATTCCAATCATCAGCCCGATTTCAAAGTTTATGGGTTGGCAGCACCACATCTCGTGTTGCAGTGAGCGAGGAGATGAGGATGGCTCCGTATCAGGTAAAGACGTTCCGTATGTGTAAGTCGATTAAAGCGAGCTGAGAAAGACAGCCAGCGGCATCCCGGCGTGTGTTGTCGTGGCCAGGACGGAGGGAGGTGACCATCCCCCTTTCGCGGCACTCGTCGGACTGCATCGGGGACACCGCGGCCGGGACAAGCAAGATGGGAGCAAACCGGAGTGGGTTTGGGGCAGGGGCCGGAGCACTTGCTGCGCCAGGAGGGGCCGGCTTTGGGGGACCTCGCGGGGTCCTAGGGGTGGTCGGAGCCGGGATCCCCACAGCGGTGCGTGGAGGGGATGAGAGGACACGGCGGGTGTGAGCCGAACCAAGGCAGGTCCAGGCTGCACGTAAGGAAAACCCTTCTCGCCATGCGGACTGTCGGGCAGTGGCACGGGTTGCCCAGAGACGATGTGCGGTCTCCATCCTTGTCAAGACCAGCCTGGTCCTGAGCATCTCGGAGCACCCTACTTTGAGCGGGTGCTTGGGCTGGAGACCTCCTGAGCTCCCTTCCAACGTGCGATGCCCTAGGAGCCAGGGGTTTTAATTTTCCCTGAGTGTATAACGCATTTGTTTCAGCTCGATCCTCGGTTCTTGGTTCTCAAAGTAATCTTGTGAGGGTATTTATAGGTTCCCTTCTGAGGATGCAGGCTCAGACTGGAGGTGGAACAGCTGATCCATTTAAAAATATATATATATATATATTAAAAAATGTTTGTCTTCTAATAAAAGCCAAAGTTGTTTTGAAAGTTTTCCTCTGTGAAATACAACCGCAGCGAGAAGTGACATACAGTAACAACTTTTTTTTTTTTAATCTGGAAGATTTTTGTGCATGGGAATTTCCTCTCCAGAGTGGGCAGGTGTTTTTTCGTACCGGTTCATCGTAAAGCAAGGACCGGTAAAGCAAAACCTCCGTGACCGTCCCAGGTTTGAGAGCCACAGAGCGGCATCCAGACGCCCTCATCCCTGGCTGGCGACGTTCCCCTCAGCGGGGTGGGGGTGCTGGGCGCGGGAAGGGGGCAGTTCGCCCTCCCGCACGGCACACCGGCGCGGCCTTTGACAGGCAGCAAACTTGCCTGGCAAGTACACAGATGTACGGTTATGCAAGAAAGCAGATGCGGAGAAAATACTTGCAGGGGTGTGCCTCGTGCCCGCTTAAATCTGCCTTTTAGCAGGTCTCCCGTTTGCTCAACTGAGTACCTTAAATGCTTTGTGAGCACGTGTTGGTTCACAGTGAACATCAGATGTCTGTTGGTAACGCTGACGCGCTACGCTGACAAATATGTAGATGTAAATATTGGCTGGAAAAGACAAATGCGAAACCACGTACGTCCAAAACGGCCCCGAGCACGTACGAGTTCTTTCAGAAGTTTTCAATTTTTATGGTTTGACAATGAAGGCAAAACCACAGCAAAGCAGCAGAACTTTGCTGACTCCAGTCCACAGCGGCACAGTGCTCTTGCAGCCTGCGTGCCTCTGCATTCAGGCAGGTCTGGGGTGGGGTTTTTTTTATTATTATTTCACAATTTTTCTAGCCCCCTGCCCAGCAGAGTGTCTGCACCAACACCTGGTCCTGCCCCGGGGGTGCCCCCGTCGGTGGCAGGCGGTGGGAGGCTGCAGTCCGTCCGTCCGTCTCGGCACAGCTCGCCATACGCAGCCCTGCACGCGCCCAGGAGATGCGGAGCTCGGGGTTAGCTGGTTACTTCTGAGCTCGTGGCTTTAAGGTTTGTAGCGAGAAAGCTGGAGTGAGGAGAACAGCCGTGCCCTCTCCTTAGACTTGTTCCTTCACTGCTCGTTGCAAGCGGGAGGATCTGAATTCTGGAGAGAAACGGTTAAACGATCGCGCTCTGAAGGACGTGAGTCCGGCCGTGGCGGGGGACTCGGGTGCCCCCCTTTGCTGTGAGACCCTGTGGGTACCCAGCAGATCAATTCGGCGTGCTTTTGAAACTCCGGCCCTTGTTGTGATCACCGAAGGGGAGCAGCGTTCTCTCTGAACAAGTTGTTGTCTTTCTTAACGTGTGCTTTTAACCTGTGAAGAAGGCGGTCAGTGATGTTCAGCCACCTGTGCATAACACTCGGCATCCCTTGTTTCCCCTACTGCTGCTCCGTAAGCAGCAGCTCATTTAAAGCAATTTATTTGCATTAAGTGACACAATTAAACATTGTGTCTTTAAAAAAAAACCCCAACAAAGTCCAAGCGCGCATCTGAGGGCAAAAGTCCCCTGGACATCTGAGCGCCTGCGCGGCACTGGCGAGCCCGACTCGGTGTTTTCGGTGGTCGGAGGCGGCTCTTGGCAGCAGATGAGGCTGGGGATGACGAAATCTGGGGGTCCTGCCTGTGTCCTGTCCGCTCGTGCAGTGTCACGAGTCGCCTCTCAAAGTTTATGGTTCTTCTCAGCTTGTCTCAATAGGAACAACAATTTGCTCAGATTTATCACGTGTTTAAACAAGCGCTCGTGCTGATAGCGCTTTGAAAAATGTATTTTCATGGCAGGCGTTTGGTGTTGTTTCAGCAAAATGCGGCGAGCGCTCAAACCCGCGGCGGCGTATGAGCTGAGCAGGAGGCGACGGCTGGCCCCGGTGCGGCGGGCGCCCGGAGGGGTGGTAGGTGTTCTCCAGGTTCTCCAAGGAAGCTGCGTACCACAGCTGTGTCAGCGCACAACCACACGAGACCCGCTGTGGTACAGAAGCTGCACGGGACGGGACAGCAGGGTGTCCTTCACCATCGCTCGCAAGTTTGACCTTTTCTTTTGCTGACGGTGGCTTTCCAGAGCTGCTCCAGTTTCTCCTTCCCACTGTGCCTCAGGGAAAGCCTTCGGCAAGGGCGAGCCCAGGCCGGCTGGCAGTGATGCTCGGTGGCCCTGGGCAGCATCACCGCCCCGGGCAGTGCTCGCCAACCAGTCCAGGTCACAAAGCTCAGCAAAACGCGTCCGGCGTGTCTTCAGATTCGAGACGAGGTCCACGTTCAGCGCAGGCCGTGCCTGGCACGCAGCTGGAAAGACCAATGAGCGAGCAAAGCTACAGCTGGATTTAGTCATCGGCTTCTCCTGACTGAAGACGCCCGCCCTGGTTTGGAGGCCCTGGGCCACCACCGCCGCAGAGGTGTGCTGCCCTTCGCACCAACTTCCAACTCTAACCTCTCTTCACGTGAGGTTACGGACAAGTACAGAGCTGCGCTGCGTTTAGCTTTCCTAAGGTTTTTCATACTTTGTCCTCCAAAGAAAAGCTATTTTCTTCTACCTTTGTAAGGGGCACGCTTCTGTGGGGAGCGAGGAGCAGTGAAGCCTCTGGTTCAAAGCAGTTTGGTGGAAGATCTTCACGTTATCCTTCTGACACGTTCACCCAAGTTGCTCTGGTGTGCTGAACCCCAAGTAAGCAGCTGTGAATGGAAAATTTGCTAAAAAGTCTGTGCCTTACTGTGAAAAATTAGCACGCAGACATGAGACAGATCTTATTAAATATTAAATAAACTGAATAATAGTAAATAAAGTGAAACGAACCAGCAGGGCTTGTATGACACTGCTAGTGCTTCTGGCAAGCAAACAGACCCCTTCCCGTGATGTGAGCTCCTCTCTGTCCTCTTCCCGGTGGAGCAAGGACATAGTTTCAGAGCCGGAGAAACGCAGAACTGGTTTGCACAAGGATGTTTCAGAAACTGGAGATGTCTGCCCTTCCAAACACCCGCCAGCTGGCATCGGGCTGGTTGCCGCTCCAGCACTGCTGCTCCTTCCTGGCCGAGACAAGACCTGTGTGGGAACGTTCACTCTCTTGGCTTTCCCACTCGTGCTGCACGGGTTCGCCGGAGCCCCAGTTCCCAGCAGCGGCTTCTCCTGCTCGGTCCAGCTCTCCCACAGCTGTCCCAGCCCCGGTCGGTGCTCAGCTGGGGAGCAGCAGGGTGATGCCCAGTCGAGCAGGACAGCCTCTTCTGCAGGCACCACGCCGTGGGCACGGGGCGATGGCCATGGGAACGCCTTCGCGATCCCCGCTGCGATCCCTGCTTGCACCCTTGGCATCCGAGCTCCCAGCGCGCCAAGGTCCCACCGTCTTCTGGGGTCGGAGACCCACCGCAAAGTCCGCCTCGGCCCTCTGTATCTCACGTGCTCTGTGACGTGCTCGGGCCACAGCGGCGCTGAAGGCTGCCGGGTCTTCTGGAAGCTGACACTGTCATATATTGTATATCTTGGCAGGACATTTAGAGGAACATAACCTGGCTTGCTACCAGTGTGAAAAAACTTGCATTTTTTTATTTTAAACAACTTTCTTCACTGCTTTCCATCACCAGTACTGTACACAGATCTTACTGAGGCAAATACGCTGTTGTTGATTTATAACGACAAAAACAATCTACGGGTGCTTAAAAAATAAGTTGAATCTCACCAGAACCCAGCTCTGGAATATCTTTAAAACTATTCCCATGTCAACAGCCCCTTCACTTCCCCTCCTCCATCCTGCATCTTGTAAAATTAGAAGCAACAACCTTCCAGCCTGGACGGAAGAAATAAACTCCGAAGGATATCTCGAGTTACTGAGTTCAAGACAGACCGTTTCTTAGAGGTTTGAGGTTAAGAGGTGTTTGTGGGGGCTGTGCTTCTGTGAGGCACTGCTGGAGCCCGGTATCGACGGGATTATCCACCTGATGGTTTTTCAGTCTCTAAGGGGGGGGGGGAAACACATAACAAATATCTGCCACCTTGGCATTTTTGTGTGTCTGAGTGATTTTGAAAGATGATCGCCCACTTCAAGAATCGCCCTCTTCCAGTTCCCGAGGACCGCGGTAGCAGTACGAGCACAGCGACAGAGTAAAATCTGTGAGATGGCTTCAGCGTCGTGGGGTGATGTCGAAAGGAAGTGGGCACAAACGAATTTGGAAATGACAACGTAGCCGCATCAGTTAGTATGCATTTATATATTTATTTGTTTGTTTGTCTATTTATTGAGTTTCCACCCGTCCTCTGTGTGATCCAGACTCAAGTTAGGCTCATCAGACAATTCTGCTTTGACCAGGAGCTGAGGAAAACACAGACCTACAGATCAGTGGCTGGAAGATGTAGAGCCGACTTGATCTTCACCAGATGCTGTCATTAGTGTCTTGGTGCCGATGAAGTCTGAGCTCATCATCTTGGATGCGTTCGAGGCGCTCGGTGCATGTGCGAATCGTCGGGCTGTGCATGCCTCGCCCACATCCCCCTTCTGCCCTGGACTCCATCCAGCTCCTGTGCCTCCGGTGAGGCTCTCGGGCACCTAGTTGTGTGCTCCTGGGACTCTAGAGACGGCCCTTCCTCTGTTTTCCTCTTCCTCTTGACCTCTCTGATCACAAAGACGCGGCAGTCCAGCAGCCAGCTCCCTTCAGCCGGGTTTGACCTGGCACGCAGGGCGCTGCTTTTACGATGGCTCTGCCCGGGCTGCTGTGCAAGGCGTCTGGGTGGAAGGAGCACTGGGCAGGTTACTCATGCCCTAATTAAGGTTTTTAGTCCTTTTTGTTGTTTTATTACCTTTAAATTGGCTGCACAGACTGCTGCAAGCCTTAAATCTGAGGGTGTGGCAGCTTTGGTTCAGATTGCTGCGGCCGTGTTTTAACCGAAGCACCGTTATTTTGATTTCTGGGTAGTTTCTACTCTTTTGGCAAATTGCTAAAAGCTTTCAGCCGTGTCGCAGCTTGGGCTCCCCTTTCCAGCCCCGCTCCCCTGCCCACCCTCCCAGATGCCCTGGCTGTGCTCGGCAGCACTGAAGGTCCGTGCCGTGAGGTGCAGCTCTGCAGCTCCCCGGGGCCGGAGCAGGCGATGCCGGTGCATCGGGGGCCCCGGCTGCCGGCGATACGGACCACGGCGCATTTGTAAACGGACGGTTCCTTGGAGATTGGGCGAAATGGAAAAAGGTCGTTTAAAAAGGCAAAATCTTTAATAGAAAGCAAGGAATGTCATATAAAGAAAAGATGGGGGAGAAATTGGATGAGATTATCTGAATGGAAAATTTCGAGCTGCTCTACCATAATTGGTATTTATGAACTACGGGCGAGAGCACTCGTTTGCTCGTAGATTGGTGATGTTTGGTGTCATAGCAACTGGCTAACTGCTAAATAATCAATACTCATGCATGTAAATAAACGCATAGCCATGTGGGTAACTAGTTTCTGCTTCTCTCTTTTTAGGTTTAAGTGCTACTGGGCGAAGAGAAATAAAACTGCGTAAAACGTGATACGCAGCGTAACTGTGACAGGGAGTTATAATTTTGTTAAATCTGTTTCTCCTTCCATATCTACGGACGCCGCGTGAACTGATCCCAGGCTGAGGTATTCGCACGGCAACCCTCTACAGCTGGTTTTTAGGGTCTTTAATATTTCAAATTCTGAACGCAGGTACAAAGCGCCCAGAGCTCCAGAGGCGACCACAAATCCTGGCGTTTCGCGACGCCCCTCGCGCTCTCTCGTGTTAGGGACAGCTGATTCAGAGCGAGGGAAGCAGCGATGGGCGCCGGGCTGCTCCCCCCTTATTCAGTGCTCGGGGAGTCCAAACCCGGTGGGGATGGTTTTTGCGCAGAGACCCAGGGTCTGCCCGCGGGGCGGGCACGGCTCCTTCACACCGCATGGAGATCTGGACACGGGGCTGTGAGCGGGGTGGGTGAGCACCGGGGGCCCCAAATATAATTAACCCCGTGCTTAGCAGCGGCGATATCTGGATTCGGTATTCTCCCATGTGCGCTAGGGTAAATCATTAACCTCAGGAGACTCATTTTAAAGTTTTATGGTCAGGTTCTGCAGCAATAATACACGGCTAAAGCAGTCCGAGCTCTCGGGGTTAAAAGATATTACTTTTTCCCAAAAATTCTTAAAAAAAAAAATACTGAAATGGTGTTAAACTCCGTTGATTGCTTTGGATATCAGAATAAAAGGTGAACAGTCAGAGCAGCTCTCAGCACTGCCACGGTCCCTCCTCAACATGCTAAGCACCATCGGTTGGCCCCGGTTTCTGGGCAGCAGTGGTGGCTCAGGCTCTGCTTTGTGCTGGAACGACCTCTCTCCCCTTTCGTTCGGCTGATTTAACAGGAATGTTTCCTGTTCAACAGGAACCGTCCCCCGGGGAAGCGCTTCCCCACCGTGCTGCCCTCGCCACCTGCGGCGCATACCGGGGCTGTAGGCTCCCTGCCTCAACGGCACTGGCAGAAACCCTGTGGGAAGGGGCGCAGCAACGGCGCCGGGGACTCCTGTGGTTTTCGTCTTTCTTGAAAAGGAAGGGTGATCCCAAGGAAACGTTCCTCCACCCTTTCTGCCGCGGGAGTCCTCCACCCAACTAATCATCGCCGGGCTTGTTTCTGGCCCCTTTCATATCTGTCGCTTCGGAGGGTCGTGTTAGTGGCCCAGGTCAAGTTGCTCCTTGGTCTTGCGTACAAGCACTGTAATTTTTCAGTATTTACCATGTATAGCTTTACCGCATGGAAATAACCAAGTGTCACGTTAGCTGTGTCTTCAGAAATACCCCCTGCAGCATCCGCGGTGACGTCCGCGCCTCTTCCCACAGGGATCTCGTCCCCAGAAGTCGTTCAGCCGGGATGAGCGCTTCAGTGCGAGCGCTTCGGCGTGCATCGCCGCCGCCTACGGCGAAAGGGAGCTGCAGCCAGAGCGCCCTTCGTCCAGTCGTGCTTGGGCAACGACCTCTCCTGCCTTCAGCAGTGATTAACCATCTCGTCTCCAAAGCCGCTGTCTGTCTCACCAGGGTGGCTCTGCCGCTCTCACCCCCGCTGCCCGTCGCTGTGGGTCTGTATTTCGGCCACAGAGGAAAGTTCTGCTGAAACGGGCGTTTCGTGGGCTGCAGGCCAGGCTCGAGTCAGGGGGGGCCTGATCCGCCCCAGCCAACGTCTTTCAGGAATGTAAGTGTTCTTCTTAGAATTTCTCTCTCTTAACTTTATGGTACTTGCTTAAGGCACAGCACCTCATCCTAGTTAAGAGGCATCAAGCCGTTTTTCAGTATCCTGCTCTCCGAGCCGCGGTGCTGCTGGCCGTAGTGTAACGCACTGCTTTCAGTATATTGCACTACGGCTGGTACAATTCATATTTCCGGGGGCTAGTTGGCCAGATCGTCTCTCCTATTCATATCTTCACAGTTCGATTTTTAATTTTTTTTGTTCGAAAAACCCAAGCAAACCTCGAGCCCAGAGCAGTGGTGACGGCCAGTGCGTGTTTTGTGCCGCGCTGGTGGCCGAGCTGCTCGCTAAGGGACGCTGGCTGTTGGCCACGGCGCTAGAAGCGCTGCTGCTCTTTGCAGGCGCTTTCTGTTTACACCAGTAGGATCACTCACGCGGGATGAAGATGAGCTAAACGATGAGACGAGCTATTTGGATCCAGTTACCGCTCTGATTCGCATGGCGAGTGCAAGGCAGAAGGTGGGGTGGTGGTGCTAGCGCACACGTGTCACAGCAAGTTGCTGCCAGACGAGCTAAGTACAGCCAGGCTTGTTCTGGGTAACCCAGGACCATGCTGCGCCAAAGCTGTTGCTGCTTCTGCACTTACTGGTTTCTTAACAAAAGCTGCGGTGAGCGAGCGAAGGAAGCGAGCCTTGCCTCGACCTTTCGAGAGGATCTTTTGTGCTTCCAAGAGGAATTCAACTACCGTGACCGTCGGAAGGTGCAACGCATCCCACCCAAACTACAGCATACGCTCCGGTGTGCTATGCGTATGGAGAATATGTAAGAAATCACTATCATTTTTATAAAAAACGATAAGAATCTGCTAATCGGCCCATTCTTGTTCTGTTTGATATTTAGATTTAACTTTACCCCCATACGTGTACATTTACATATACATCAGTGAAACACTGGTCTAGCAGAGACGCACGCAACTTGGCGTTAACAAAATCAAACACTTGTTCTTTAAACTGTTTTTTTTCCTGCAAAAAAGCACTTTCTTGAACAGAGAGCGTCTTTAAAACTTTCCTTATTCAAAATAGCCCCCATTCTTCAGAAAAATAAAAAACCAACCCCCAAACCACTTCTTCCTTTCAAAGTGAAAGTTCCTGATTGCGCGCAGAGGCCGTGCCAGGCAGCAGCAGGCAGCGCTTGTGATGCTTATAGAAATGCTCGAGTCCTGTTCCTTCTCCTTCTCCTTCTCCTGCTACTGCTGCTGCTTCTGCTTCTGCTCCTGCTGCTGCTGCTCCCGCTGCTGCCTGTGACAGCCCTCCTCATCCGCCTCCCAAACGCCCCACCGTCCCTTGCCGCCTGGCAGGTCACGCCGGGTGCTGGGCAGCCGCGCGGGCTGCCGGGGCAGGGTCTGGTCCCCCCTGCCCTGGTGCTCCCGTGCAGCAGCGTGTTTGCCATGGGCACGCGGCCCCAGCCAGCCCCAGCTCAGTAATGAGTTTCCCCACAGTGCGAGCCGCCTTTTTTCTTCTTTCTTCTGACGTGCATCTTCACAAATAAATGCAGTGTACAGACGGGGCAGCTGCTGTCGAGGGCTGCTTCGGTGGAGCGGGGTCGAGGTGGCTGGGTGTTACCTGCTCCCTTGTTGTTTGCATACAGCAACATGTTTGTTCGCAGTGAGTTAAGCGGCAGCCTTTCCAGGCCATGGTTTAATGACCAGGGAAGCTGGGGTGCAGAGCGAGTCTCTGAAAGCGTAGGAAACAGGGCCCAGCAGGCGACTGCCGGGGCCGGCAGCCACCCCGCTCCTCCCAGGCACGTGCATGGGTGCCGGGCAGCATTAGACGGTCGAATGCCAGCTACAGACACGATGGCTGTCGAAGCTGATGGTGCTCACAGGGTCGGTCGCCCACGTGGGACTGAGCCCCAAGGAGCGAAGGGAGCAGCTCCTGTGCCCGCTCTTCTCTAGAACCGAATAAACAGATTTCATCCCCAGCCACGGACGGAGCAGCCCCCAGCGTGGGGTGCGAGCTGGCAAAGCAATGGGGTTTGAGAAACCTAGGAGGGGCGGCCGAGGGGGCTGCGGGCAGGGTCCTCGCGTGGGGCCGCCCGGCGCTGCCCCATCGCTCTCAGCCGCGCATCGTTTCGTTAAACCCAGCAGAGCTGCTCTTTGTACACGACAGGTCGTTCCGTTCCACACTGCACAGGAGATGAACGGATGTGTTTGGTAAGATACACCTCGGTTAATGTTTAATGCTATGTTTGAAAGTGAAAATGAAAAAAAAAATTAATTTATCTTCCTTTGGTGCTTACAACACTGGTTTAATTTCAGTCTGCAAACACTTAGAATAAAAGAAACACCTTTCAGATTTCTCTCACTGGAATTACTAATAGCGTCCTTTGGGTAAACCTGCTGTTTACGTTCCCTGAAGCTGTAGAAACCAGCCTCATGGAAAAATCCAGCTTAGCAGTGTCTGAATTGCCCGCCACAAACGCATTAGGTTACTTTGGAAACATGCGAGTGTTAAAATTTGAAAACCAACCCCTTTAGCCCTCGCTTGGGTAGTCTGCTCTCTGTCCCACAGCCGCACGGTCGGGAGGAGCAGGGCAGGCTTCCCTGCGGAGCATCCCCGCGCCCATCCCACCGCAGGTGGCCCGGGATGGAGGACCAGGAGCGTCACCCCGGGGGGGACGGCTGGGGGTCTGCCCGACCCCAACCGCTGCCCTCGCCGAGCACAGGACCAGCACCCGGAAAACTCAGCAGCTTTTCCCAGGCCCTGCGGTCCAGCTCTCCCTTGTTAAAAGTCTTTGACGGAAGATCAGAAAAACCATAGACAGAGGCGAAACGTTAACCATAGAATAACGCTGCAAAAAATCCCTGCGACGCTCTAACGAGGGACGTGCATGGAGACCAAAACAAACGGTACATGTGTGTTAAAATAAATGACAGACGTGGTAGCGCTGCACCTAAGCTGTGTGCGGGTGGAGGGTGAGGATAACGGCTGCGGTGGCCGCAGCAGGAGCCTCATCTGCCAGGAGCAGTGCAGTTGCCGGTTCATCCCCTTCGGGCCCCTGGAGGACGCCTCGGCGAGGCTCAGCGTTTCTTCTTCTCCCATGGCTTGGTGGACGTAAAACAAAAGTTGGAACTGGAGGTAGATTTGGAAGTTAGACGCAGCTGCGAAGTAAGTAGATTTTCTGATTTCGGTTTTTTTGTGTGGTTTGGGTTTTTTAGGGTTTCTTTTTTCTCCTTTTTCAGGATGTGTGCATCCTTCCTCTGACCAAACGAGCCCCCAGCTGAATGCCGCAGCCTCTCGAGGTGTTCCGACGCGAGGAGCCGGCTCCTAATGATTCAGTGCCTCTGAGCCGCAGCCAGATAATGCTCTTTCCAGGTACTCAAGTCTCCCTGAAATTCAGACCCTTGAGGTGTTTTGTTTCCTTGGGTGGCTTTGAGTCTGTGGGACATTGTGCGAGGGAGAAACCTTCCACTCCAGCGACCAGGCGACGGCTGGGTGCTGCTCCTCTCCACCGCCGGCAGCTTTCTTCTTCCAGCACCCACGGAAATGAAATGGGTAAAACGAGCTCAGACAGCTCTTAATAGACACTCGAGCGCAAAAAAATCAGAGCAACCTTCACAATGCACGACAAAGAAGAAGGGAAAAAGCAAGATGAGATTGGGAAGAGAACGTTCACACATTTTTTTTCGGTGTGACCGTACGGCACGTCAGGGAACGGCGTTGTGCGCCCGTGCGTCGGCCTGGGCGCCGCTGGCCTGCTCTGCCTTGGAAATCCTCGTTATGTGCACGCTGATGAACTTGAGAAAATGAAATGCACTTGCTCATTAAGTAACATTAGAAAACTTAATTACCCCTCCCAATAAATGGCGAGCCATGGACGAATGAATTCCCTGCTGACTCAGCCTTGGCCTTCGCGTGCTGGGTTCTCCTCTGCCTTCGGAGGGGGAGGATTCGTTACTGGCCGGTGAGGAGCAGAGATATTTCCAAGGAGATAAAAAATCCTCCCTTCAAAGCTTCCCTAAAAAGGAATAAGTTGTTGCTCTTGTGCGTAATTTATGGTGCTCAACGAGCCTGCCGGGAAAGCCAAGGTGCAGCCCCCGTGGCTCAGCTGGTCACCGGCCACGGCAGCCCGGGGTCGGTGCCAAAGGGACACAAGAGAAGGTTTCCGAGAGGACCGATATGGTGCGTGGTACACCATGTTTTAGCAGAAAATAGGAATCGCTATTGAAGTCGTACCTTAAAACGCACTAGAGACGGGCAGTGTGTCGCGCGGCGTGGAGTCCTGCCCAGCTCACTCCCAGGCGCGGTGCCTTGGGTGTCAGACCGTCGGCTCTCTGGAGCCCCGGGGCCAGATGGGACCACGCAGGAGGGTTCCTGGGTGGCTTCAAGAAACCAGGGCTCATGGCCAAGCCTTGCCCCGCTCACCCCTGCTGAGCCTGTTCATGAACTTGCATCAGCCTCGGTAGCCCCAAGAGATCCTTAATGTCTTCAATACTCAAAAAATGTTGTACCCCTCAAGCTCAACAGCTAGCAGGCCCCCTCCCCACCCTGCCCCACCGACAGAAGTCAGCGTGGAAGCTCTAGGAAGGAGCAGTTCAATTAGAAGGCGGCAGACGTTGCCTGCCATGGTGTCCTACGGCAGTGCCATCAGTCAGACGCCTGCCCGAGGATCCTCTCCAAGAGCCTCGCTCACCCGAGGACACTTGGGGGCATCCTGCCGAAGGGGGAAGGAGTGGGGAGCTACGGAACGGCTCGGCCTCTCCCTCACAAGTGGAAGAGAACACAGTCCGGGCAGGGAGGTATGGCCTATGGGTGGCTTAACGTCACGGTAGCTGTTACCTGTGTTTCTTTCATACACGGAACGGCTTAAGCGAGCCATAAATGATGCGTTTCCGAGCACCCGCGTTTTACCCAGAGAAGCATCTCACTCGGGGGCTTCACCTCATTTGAATTCGCGGTGCCTGATGCCTGACGCGCAGGTTTAAAAGCGGCTCCTTTGCCCCGTGAGAGCTGTGGCACGAAGTGCGGGGAGGTTTCAGGACCAGTCCTCGGTGCTCACGTCCCGTGTGTTCAGTAACCCGGTAATAACGTAATATCTGTCAACGGCTCTGGTGCTTTTCTGGGGTACATGTCTGATACAAAAATACACCATTATTATTATTATTATTATTATTATTATTATTATTATTATTATTATTATTATTATTATTATAGTGCTTCCCTACTCACTGACACTGCATCCCGGAGGCGAAGGCGGCGAGGAGCTACCCAGGGGCTGGTGGGGGCGAGCGGCTGCGGTGGGAGCAGGGGGAAGGGAAGGGAACGGGAGCCCCAGGATCACTTTGCGGGGACAGGCATTCCTCTGCCGGAAAGCAGCAGCGGGAGCAAAGACCCTGCTGCGGGTCTGTGAGTGAGTGGCGCTCAGACAGCTGTGGCTTAGAGCGGACGTGTGCCCAGAGGAAGACAAACGCTGTATTTTCCCGTTCCTGCTGTTCTCCCAGCACCATTCCCTGCCTTCCCAGGGCCTGCTGGGCGTGGGGTTGGGGGCTGCGGCACGGCCGGGGCGGGCAGGGGGCTGCAGTGCCGCCACAGCGATGTGCTCAGCGCTACTCCGCCGTAGCTCGCTCCCCTCGCTCCAGCTCAGCCGTATGTTATCCGCCACAAAAAGTTGGCAACGGCCGCGTTCTTGCTCAAGGGCCATCATCATTCTTTGCTGTTTCCCTGTAAACAGCCCTCCCTTCACGCTCAGCTTTAGTTTTCGCCTCGCCGCTCTCTTCCCGTCGCTCCCGAAGCCCTGCAACCCTCCACGTCCTTGGCAGTGCTCTCCTCGGTGGATCCGGTGCGTGGGACCCTGGTCCTGGCCGTGGCAGCACGGTGCGGAGCTGCATCGCCGCAGGTAGGACCCTGGACGGGCAAGGAAACGTCTTTTGAACCGTGGCCAGGGTCTCAGCTTCTGCTCAACTTCTGCGTGTTTCGCAGGCAAAAATGGCGCGGCTGAGCCAGCCGCACAAGGTGGTGTTTCGGCATCAGCCGGGAGAAGGCAAACAGCTGTCGGTTTTCACCTAGTACAGCTGGGAAGGGCTATACAGATGTAGTTGTGAGCTCTGAAACAGCAGAACCTGTGTCCTTGCCTCAGGAACAAGGCGAGCAGTCTCCGCATAATTGTAAAATCTACTGCTGAAAGGAAAAAAAAAAAATCCTCAAATCCCACAAACACAATACTGGGCTTTCATGGTTGGAGGGGAGAAAGGAGCAGGGATGGAAACAGGGAGCGGCGCTTCCCTGGAAACTGCCGGCAGCTGATGCTCTCGCTGTGGTCCGGCTGCGCTGTTTGTGCTCCTGGAGACCTCCGTGTTGCAGGCACCGATGAGTTTGCTCCGGTCGTCATTAAACCCCTCACCCATGCCGTTAAACCCCTCACCCATGCCGTTAAACCCCTTGCCCACGCAGCCGTGACGCTGCCTCTCCCCGCCGGGCCTGGGGAACTCCACCAGGAGCCCGTGTCTGAGGGCCGCACGCTGCCTCTATGGCCTTCCTTGGTTTTTGACACGCTCTTTTCAAGTTGGAAAGCACGGCTGGTTGTCACCTATATAAAAAGAGAAGGGTGGTGCTTTTCGGCCGGGTGCGGCAGCAGGCGGAGGCGATGGCCCTGCGGCACAGCCTGGGGACCCGCGCGGCTCCCCTCGCTCTGCGCTGCGTCACTGGGTGTGCTCAGCCGCCACCGCCGCGCTTTCGAGCATCTTTTACCCGAGCTCAGATGTTAACTGGAGAGGCTGGGAGGGGAGGAACATTAACGAGGCCTTCAGGAACTTGCTAAGGTCCCCTTCGGTGAAAGCGGATATGGCCGTCGTTACGGCTTGCCGTGGGTAGTTCAAGCCTTCTCAATTTTGGATTTGCTAAAGAAGAGTAAAGTTCTTTGAAGCGTTTTGCTGTGATCCCCTTCGTGGCTGTTCTGGTGAACTTTTTCTACCTTAATAATTTATTCAGGCCGCTGGGTTGCATTTCGGCCGCTGCCTGCAGCGCTAACGCGAGGGCTGCCGCTCGCCCTCCGCCTCGGTCTCTGTTAGTTACTGGATTTCTTTTTCTTGGCAAGTGGCATTGACTGAACGGCCACACGCTCGATATTTAAATAAAGATCTGAAACTTTGGTGCTACCCAGACATTTTCAAAGTGCTTTCCCTGTTCATGCTTTTTTCAGTGGTCCCCCCCACTCCCGCCCAAAGCAGCAGTTCTCTAGGAAGGACAGCCCTAGTTAATGGGAAATAATGAAAGAAAAGTGCCAGCGAGCCAGACCCCCTGGTTTTAGAGCCGCTGGGGCATTGCTGCTGAGCACCGCTGCGTTGCTGGGCGGCATGAAGCCGCTCCGGCTCTCCGCTCCCGCGGACGAGCCGTGCTCCCTGAATTCGGGAGCGGGGCGAGGTCCTGCTGCCTCGTAGCGCATCTCAGGTCGCCTCCCCCGCCGCTCACTGACGCGTGTGTGAGAGACGTCTGGAGCAGCCCAGCTCCGCTCTTACCTCCGACGGGCCCTGCGCGGGACAGTGATTAACGATCGCCCTTTTCATTACACAACCGGCGTCTCTCAGAGCCTGCCAGGCTCTGTTATGAAATGCGGCCGGCGTTTCAGCGAAGATGCCTCCGAGGAGCGCTGCCAAAGTAACATTGCATCCTAAAGCGAAAGCATTGCTAACAAACAACTAAAATTAGAAACAAGCTTTGCCAGCGTCCAGCAAACACCAGTGAAAGATGCACAGAGGTTATTCTGCCAGCCGTATGTTGTCTGACCTTGCTGGCATGGCTGAGTCTGCTCCCATACGTCGCCTGTATCGGCTGCACTACCGGCAAATCAAGCCTGGAAAGCTTTGGGGAGTGGGTATAAGCACGAATGAAGTTTACTTTCAAAGCAGAGAATTAGGGCACTTGAAGCACATCCCTGACAGCTTCGGGTGGGACCTGATGGTGCCTGGTCTGGCTGCGGGGCTTTTGCTGGATGCCCGTGGGTGCTGGATATGAAAATGAGGGAAAACCGGCACTCCGGCGCTGGAGTTTCCAGCTCTCTGGTCCTGTATAGCACGTCGTTACAGTCAGGTCCAGACTTAGCTGCCTTTGCGTGGAGAAACCAAAGTGCTTTGGGAATAAAGCTCCCGGCTGCTGTGCTGCAAGCGGGCGGTGACAGCACCAGCCACCATGGCAAGCGTGGGTGCTCCCGTGGCTGGGGGCTGCGCTGACTGCTCGCTGTCTGCCGCGGCGTGACGGCCCTTGGCACGCTGGCCCTTGGCACACCGGCCCCTGGCGCGCTAGCTCTTGGCACGCCAGCCCTTGACGCACCAGCTCTTGGCACGCCAGCCCTTGGCACACCAGTTCTTGGCAGGCCAGCTCTTGGCACGGCGGCTTTTGGCACAGCAGCTCTTGGCACGCCGGCTCTTGCACTCTCACGGCCCTTTCTCAACGACGGCAGTGGCGCCAGCAGGCCCCCAGTCCGGGAAAGGTTGTGCCTGGTGTGAGACTGGGGCGAGTCTCAAGAGACGTGGTACCGGGAACGCAGATGAGGAATGTCTCACGGGGAGCCCGAGCGGGTTTCACCCCTCGTCTGCTGCTGGAGATGTGAAATCTCAAGGTCGTGCTTGCACAAAACCCCTCTTATTTGGGTTAACAGCTTTTGTTTTCTGGCCTATTGGTGCCCCAGTTATTTCAGGAAAGAAACGGACAACAGGATGTCACGGTATTTCAAAATGTTGATTTTGTCAGTAAAGAGCAGTTGGTTTTCCAAAAGCTGCACAGCTCCCGCTGCAGTTTTCAGGGCCGCGCAGGCTCTCTGGCTGTCACGAGCCGGTGTGTGATGCACCAGGCACCTTCCCCCGAGGCGCCCGGGGACGGGCTCGGCTCCCGTGCTTGCGCCTTGTGCTTTGCTCACAGCTCTGCCAAGTGGCTGCAAAGAGCTGCTGGTGGCACTGGAATAGGTGCCTGCGCGTGGTGCGATAGGAAACCAAGCCTCCACGGGGCTGTGAGAGGCGGTGAGGAACCCGGAGCTCGTACGAGGCCCGAGAGCCGCAACGCGTTCAGGTGCCTGGGGTAGGGCCCGGCTGATGCCCACCAGCCTGGCGCTCTGCAGCCATGGACCGTGCTGGTCTGCGCCCCCGCGCCGCAGCTGGTCGGCCGCCCTCTCCCGCGTCCCAGCATGATGGAAACAGAAACTGGGAAAGGTGATCGTCCCAGGTACTTGATGGGGGTGTAAGATCATCCTAGGTACCTGGTGGGGGTGCCAAAGTGGCCCCTGAGCCCTGGCGGTGACGCCGCCCTGGCTCTGCCCTTGGCCCCGCAGCCTGGCTCTGGATCCCTGCTTCAGCACGAGGGCTTTTTAATTTAGCACCCTTGAAGCTTTAAAACAAATTAAATCTGATGCTTGTGTGTGGGCGTGGTGCCAATCCCGCTACCCGGGTGCCGCTGAAACGTTTGGGCCCACGCCTGAACTTTGTGGAGTGTTCTGAGGCGCAGGTCTCGCCTCTCCAGGCTCAGCCTCTGCACAGTGGCAGGGACTCGATACCGAAGGCCAGAAGAATTTGAACTCACCGTCTGCAGCAAGCGAAGGAGACAACATCACGGATGTGTTGCTGAATGTAATTTATTTATTTGTCTGTTTGTTTGTTGTACGGTGCTTGGACAACGTGGTGGCCAGTGTTTCCAAAGCCTCGGGCTTCCCGCCGTGAATTAGACCCCGCATTTCCACCGGCAAAATCCGTCATCGCAATGGGCGGCGTCACACTTGCTTTTGGTGACCTGATGCCACCAGCTTTACCTGAAACGTTGTTGGGTGATGCCAGGGAAACAGCTTTGGGTTTTCTTTCTTCTTTACCTCCAGGCTGCTTACCCTTCCATTCCCAACCCGTGGGATGGCGTCGGGGGAGCGGCGATGCCCTCCTCCCCGCCTGCCCGGAGAACCATCACCTTCCCCACGCGCGCCTGCCCGCATCCGCTGCCGGGCGTCCGCCCACCTCCTGCTCTGAAGGTGGGGATGGGAACGGAAAAGGGGGGCAGGCACCGAGGAGGCGGCGGGGGGTGGCTCGTAGAGGAAAATGTTTTCCAAACCTGTTGCATCCTCCTGCTTTTAAACAGCGTTTTGGCACGTGCTGCTGTCGCTGAGCGTCTCCTGCGGTGTGTAGCTGGGTGCCGAGCTGCGTGCGAGAGTGGACGGGTACCTCTGCTTCTTGCCGTCTGAGCATCAACTAGTCAGAAAGGAGAGCGGCACCTCCGTAAGGATGCCCGCAGAAGTATTTATTTAAAAAGAGGGTTAGTTGTGAGGAAAGCTTTCCAGGCCAAAATCCAATAAAAATTTGGATTTAGATTCCTGTCAAGGAAAAAAGACAACCCTAAAACCCAACAGACCTCCGGTTTTACAGCGGGAATGCCAGCGCGATGAGGAGCGCATTCCGGCAGTGCAGTTCGGCCCTGCCGGCAGGCGAGCGGCCTGGGTGCAGGCAGGGTTTGTCCGCGACACGCAGCGCCGCCGAGCCCCCCCGCAGCGGCAGGGCACGGGGACGGGGAGAGGAGCCAGAGGGGGCTCCTGGGTTTGCCTCCCTCTGCCTCCCCGAGGGATGCTGGGCTGAGAATTTAGGGAGGGAGAAAATGCTTTGCCAATGCAGCTGAAGTCGGATGGCAAGGTGGAGCTGACGCCTTTATTTTAATACGCTAATTGAAATGATTTGGTAAAGTTCTCTATAAAAATGGGGGGGGGGGAGTTTGTCCCACTGCTTGTTTATAAATCATAGAGAAGCGCACGTGCTGTCTGAACCGCGCCAGCGGCGTGCCTACGCTCACAGCGCGCCACGAGCCTGTCGGTGCTGTAGCTTTCAGGGCTCGTTCAAACGCATCTATAGTCACTAAATCGCAAAAAAAATCTTCATTATTTCCTTGAACTCAGGTGCTTTTTCTGGGAGGAAGGCTTTGCCGGGTCTCAGCGGACCCTGGCCTCCTCTGGCTGTGCCGGGACGCCGGCGCCGCGGGCACACAGCGGCGGCAGTTGCGCGCTCACGCGTAATCCCTGGGGTTTGCTGCGTTGCGCTGCGGCGCCGTGGCCCGCGGCCTTGCTTTGCGCGCTGCGGATGCGCAACGAAACGCCCGGCTTGTGTAGGCCTGGGACTGCAGCAAAGGGGCGATGCGGCCCGTCCCCTGCTCCCCGAGGCACGGGAGGGAACAGTCGGTTCGCTTTTCGGTTTTACCACCCGGAGAGCTTTCTTGGGAAACCTTAATGGCTTTGTAGATTTGAAGCTGTATTTCTGCAGAGCCGGGGATCGGTGGGAGCGCGCGTGGCAGCCGCAGGGAGAGCACAGCCCCCAGGCCCGGGCGCTCTGGGGGACGCCGCTGCTGCCTTTCCTTACGTGTTATCAGGATTGCTGGGAACGCCTGTGGCCGTGCCCCCGGCACCCCGCTGCTGTGTCGGACGGAGCCTCGGCGGTGCGGCCGCTCGCGCCAACAGCTTTTAACTTTGGGGGCTCAGGATCGGCTAGCGTGCCTCGTGTAAGGGATTTAATTTCAGAATCACACGGCCAGACAGCGTAAACCGAGGCTAACTCAGGGCCAGGCGCTTCGGTAGCCTTCCGATCAAGGAACGCTCGGGCTAAAATGCTCCCGGGGCAAGGGGGAGCCTCGTTGAGGGGGGGGAGCACCCGGCACGGGGCAATAGCACTGTAAAATCCCCTGTAAATTATTAACTGGCATTTCCCGAACTGCTGCCCAGGTTTCCGTGCTCCCGCGCGACTGCCAGCCCCGGCAGCCAGGTCTGGTCTTGTGCCCTCCCCTGCCGATGCCGCGGCAGAGAGCCCTTGGGCCCGGCACGGGGATCTGCGAGCCGCTTTCCATGCGGAGCCACAGAAGGCGGGATGCGGAAACGAGCAGACGCATTCCCAAATACCCAAGGCAGCTCGCCTTGCGTTCGCCTTGCTCTTCGGAGCATTTCAAAATGTCAGGCTGACCAGAGGGCATGGTTTGTAGTTACTATTGAGTATCGCTGCTGGAACCACTAAAGGCTTTACAGAGTCATCTACTATTTTTACACAATTTGGGGTGAAAAATACAAAGAAAGAGACGGCTTGCCAGGTCCCGCAGCACCCGTTTTGCACCTACCCCAGGTCACGGCCGGTGGGGAGCAGCTCGGCGCTGGCGCCCGTCCCAGCAGGATGGCTGGGGACGCCGGTGACGCGGGTGACACCGGTATCGGGTCTGCCCGGCCACGTGCCTGCCAGCCACGGCGACCCTGGCACGCTGTCCTTGTGCAGCAGAAAGCCCTGGGCACGGCAGGAACTTAGGGTGCCCATCTCCTCTGCGTAGCAGCGCTGCGGAGGGGGGGTGGGCGCTGGCACGAGCCGCTCATCGGGATGCCGCATGCCGCGGAGGGTTTCCAAAGCCCTCACTGGGGGCTGAGCTGGGAGAGGAATTTACACCGACGCAGAGGATTTTGACCTGTGCTCAAGTGACCGCTGCAGCCGAGAGGAAGGTGGGTAACGTCACCGAGCTGCGGCCAGCGCGCGCAGGGTCCGGCCCGTGACTGGGCGGCCAAGATGCTGCTCCCCCCCACCAGTCCACAGCAGCGTTCGCTCTGAAACGCATGCGCCCACTTTGCAAACAGTACCGCGTTTAGTAGCAACGTTATTTTATTACAAAAGCGTAAACTTTCTGGCTCAGCAGAGGCGAAGGAGCCGGGGCACTAAAAGCAGGGCAGGTGCAGGGCGATCCTGTAATTAGTGTTGAAATGCTTAGCGGAAAAGGGATATGTGCCTGGGACCGAGCGACTAAATAAAACCGATCGATAACGAGCGATGACTGCGTAGTCCAGTAAAATATCAGCTGAATTATTAACTGCGACATTGTTGCTGTAATCAAACTAATTTATTGACATAGCTGCCGTAATAATTCATTTCCAGTAACGTCGATAATTCTGCTATGTCAATACGTGCGGGGGGAAGGGGAACAGGGCCAAAACCTGCTCCGGTGGGTTTGTAATTGCGTTTTTAAAGCGAGGGAGGGGATGGGGAGGAAGCAAACAGAGCTTGTTCGGCGCTTGGCACCCACTGCCTTTTTGGTTTTCCAAATGAACGTGTATAAACCGGTCACAGCCATTAGGTTTGCGACCATCTGATAAATGAAAGTGTCGAAAACAGGCTGTGGGTGAGACCAGGTGATTAAAGCCAAACCCTGCCAGGCTCAAACCGGCGCTCGCTCCGTTTCTGAAGCGGCTGGAAAGGTCTCTGCGCGAGGAGCTGGTGTTTGCATGTTGCTGCCCGATGGATTCCTTTATCCTGGGATAAATGCTCCTGGGTGTTTGACAGCCTGTAGCCAGCCGCATCGAGCCTTCCCGCTGCGTTCCTAATGCAGGGCTGCGGGCAGCTGGCTGCTGGGCTCTCCTGGAAGCGGGAGCTGTTGCCTCCCACCACGCACAGCACAGGCGCCAAGGACAGTAACGCTCAGACCATTTCTTTGAGCAATTAAACCCAGGCTTGGAAGGCAAAACCTTAGTTTCTGAGTCTTAAAATACCAGCCACAGATCCTGGGCTGGATTTTGCAGCGTGTGCCACGACCATGCCCATCGCCTGCCGGCAGCGGGACACGAGTGGGCTTGGCCGGCTCAACGGCGGTGGGTGGGCAGCGGCACGGGGGCTCCGTGCCGGAGCTGCCCACCGGCAGGGACATGGAGCACCCAGGGCTCCACGGAGAGCCCGTGGAGTGAGTTTTGGAATGCGGTCCATGGAAAAGCTTTAGGGCAGTGACGCTAGGTGACTCTGCTGGCTGCGGTTTATTAGATCAGATCAAGGTTCTGACAAAGCGCAGGGTGTTTTTCCTCCCTCAAAGGTTTGCATCCCCCTGCAAAACCTGGGAATGCCTGCTGTGAGCAACCTGTGGTGCAATTCGGAGACGAACACTTTGGCTGCGTGCTGCCTCTGCAGCACTCATCGTACCTGTTCCTTTGCTTTGATTGAAATGACTCATCCATAACTGAATTCTGGGGGATTTACCAAAACAACTTCTACGTTATTAGATACTATTTGAAAGATAACTGTGGCATCAGCAAATGGGATTTTTATTTGTGTTGACTGGGGACACATGAATGAAAACTGAATTATCTGGACGCGGCGCGGTAGCGGAGCCGGGCCGGGGTGGGCAGGAGCCAGGGTCTTCGGGGCTGTGACGAGGTCGGTGTCTCAGCGTTAGTTCGACGTCAAAGCACCAGTAGTTTTGGAGGCACCGGTGCGGAAGGAGAGTCCTAGCCCCAGTAGGTCTGAACGCAGCCTGCAGTGAGTGGTGCAGAGCAGAGAGGGGCAGATGGACGCACGCCGCCACGGTGGGGTATGGCTTCTGCAGGAGCTCTCGCCTTGGCTTGCGTTGGTCAAGAGTCGCCTCCTGTCTTTGGCTTTGCCCCTGTGGATTTACACCCCAGCCTGGGTGGCAAAATCTGACATATCGCTGTCCTCGGTCTTTGGAGTTGTACTGGGGGGCCGGCGGGAAAGGTTCTGTCAGAAGCCCTTCAGTCAGAATATATTGGTATTCATCATATGCCAACCCCTATGTTTTAATTACACAGTAGTGCGAGAGATACCGTAGAACTGGGCGTGCACTTAATAAGAAAAATAATCCATAAAATTTGATTTAGTAAACCTCCTAAAAGCGACCACGATGTTACCTTTATTAAATTTCTGATTAGCTTAGGAGACAGGGGAGAGGCCATTTTAAAACGAGAAATAAATTTTGCCACCAGGTGAAATCCTGTCCTACTGCAGGCTGGCGGAGGTTCGGTGACCTCTAACGGAGTCGGGATGGTTTACGTCTCCTGCAGACCTCCCTGCCTGGCATTTCCACAAACCAAAGTGATTCTGGTTTTGGTTTTGGTGACCAAACCGGGGTTTTGGTCTCTGCCTGAGCTCTAGGATAGTTCGAATCATCCACTGTGGCAGATACGTATGAGTTAAGATGATCTGAAGTAATTCAGGTTTGGGTTGATCTTTACGTTTTGGTTTATTTCATGGTACATTTAGGAAAAAAATCTAATTTTAAACGTGGCATTGAATGGGTCTGTACTCCCAGTTGTCTATGGAGGTTACTCTCAGGCTCTCCTGAAGGTGCCTCCATGCCCTGATCTTGGAAGAAGATGTGCTGCGGTAACGCAGCACTTACACTGCTGCGCTTCGTAGACACCGAACCGACCTTTGGTTCGATGAACCATGGGCTGGTGCCCACCTCAGGGAGTTTAGGACAGAGCAAGACCCCTCCAAACGTGGGACTGGTGTGTTTCTGGAGGAGACCTTCCAGTCCCCATCCCGGGGCTGGGCGCCACTGGCAGCTGCCAACACAACGTCCTCCTGCGGTCCATGGGTACACATCCTGCTCTGTCACCTTTGGGGAGGACGCGGCAGACTGGGCGGAGGACAGAAAGGACAGTAAGTTCTTGCCCTTCGTAGTGCGGCTTTATCTGGGGGTTTAATCTGCCGGGCTGCTTTATCGCCGCTCTGCCTGTGACGCTGGGCTGGCATCGCCAGCAAGGCAGACCGCTTCTGAAGTGAGCGGCCAGCCGGGTTAAAAGGACGCTCTTCAGCGAAGCAGAGATCGTTTTGTTATTACTATGGTTTGGCTAAAACGTTGTCATTAAGAGGCTGCAGCTGAAGTTTGTCGCTGCGGAGGTAACGAGGCTTCTTCTGCCGCGCGGGCTGGGGAGACGAGCAGGGCTGGCTGGGGAAGGGAACGCGCCGTTGGAGAGAACAATAATTTGCGGAGTCTGTAGCCTTGCCTCGTCTTCCTGTCGAGGGCTGTCAAAAGATCAAGGGCAGCAGCATGAAAGGGATGGGAGAGGGAGAACGCTGATTATCCTCATGCTAAATCATTGATTTCCAGGCTGTTTCAACACATCCAGTCCCTGTAAATTAGCGACTCTCCCCCTCTTCGTTAGTGGCAAAGTAACAGCACAGATTTACGAGCAGCGTTTGAAGACCAGAAAGGGCAGCGAGGTGGTTTAGCGCGACGGCCTGGCGAACACATGAGCTGAGGCTTTACCAGTCCTGACGCAGCCTGTCTGGGGAAGAGTCACGATTTGACGACGCCGGGAGATGGAGAGGCTCCAGACACCGGGAGATGGAGAGGCTCTGTCGCCTCCCGCGTCCCACTCCAAGGCCACAGGTGCTGTGTCAAGCACCCAGCCCTGGGCTGTGATGGGAAACTCCCTGGTCTTGGTCTTGAGCTACTGAACCTTGTTGCATTTTATTCTGCTCAGTGAGATACCCTGGTACTGCCTTGCCCTTGTGACATTTGTGTTCCATAAAAGATGTTAATATTTCAAAGATTCCTTTAGTCTTAAATCATTGAAGTTGCGGTATTTAAAGATTTAAGATCCCTTACGCCTGAGTTGCAGGAGCCAGCTCTCCCCTGCGGGTGCGTTGGCTGCCCGTGGTGGGGAGGGATGGAGGGAGGCTGTGGTTGAGGCGGGGTTGAGGCATCACCATCCTGCCATGTCCTGGAGCGGGGCAGCTCTGTGGAATGGGCAACCTCCCACCCCAAACCCGCCTGCCCGTGCTGTCGCCCTCAGCACCCGGGCTTCACCCTGGCTCCAGCGGAACGCCTCTCCGGTCACCGGCTGTTGTGCAGCTCTTGGCCACAAAGACTGGTCCAGACTCACCGATGGGCGAGCTGCCTCGGCGGGAGGCTGGAGGTGTTTGCGCGTTGCACAGCTCTCGTGGGGGGAGAGGCGGGCTACGACCTTTCCCTAAGTCGGCAGGATGGGACAAAACCTTGCCCAAATGCGGGCAAAGGGCTTCTAGGCATGCTTTTGTCTCTGTTCTTTAAAGCCTGTTCATGTTCAAAGCCAGCGGATTGCAAATCCATCAGATTGCAAATCCAACTGACTCCGGCCTGTCACATAAACCGCAAATTGCTGGGAGTTACGTCTTCACGCTATAAAGTCACCCTACAAGGGAGGGTATACTTCTTTTCATCTGCAAGCCCAAGAGCCTTTATAAATGCTGAATTTATTTTTCCTAATGGATGCGTGTAATAGCTGTGGCTCCCCTCTACGCAAACAGCCTGCACGTTGAAGGGCAGATAAGGTTTGTTAAATCAGTATGTTTACAAAAAGTCATAATAGCTGGGGCTCCTATCCTTTGCTACAATTTATTATTAAAACAAACCAGCCCAAACCATAAATACGTTGTCTTTAATAAAATGCATTTGAACATGTTTAACATATTTTATATTCAAAGCGGTTCTTTCATGCTCTGCAGCGGACCAAAGCGAGGGCTGGATTTCTGCGCATCCCCTGTTAGCGTCGGCGTCGGGGCCCGCTGAGACCGCTCTCTGCTTTAAGGTGATGCGACAGGCCTGGGTGAACTCGGAATTAATTCTCCTTTTGACTTCATTCCCGAAAAACACAAAGTGTTCCAAGGGAAACCAGAGCTTGAAGAAGATGGACAGAGGGCTGCCGCTGGCTGGGCTCAACCAGAAATGGCTCGGATCTACGGAGCAAGCCGCAAGTCACCACTGCAAAGTCCTGCTCTGCTACCGCGTCAGGGCATGCTGCCCGCCGCACACTGCCCGCTGCTGCTGCTCTCGTCGTGCGCCGCTAAGATGTGCCACAGGCAGGACACTGGTGCCCCGTATTTCCACTGGCAACGCTGGGGAAAGGCAGGGGGGTGACAGGCAGGACGCGGGCAAGGGGCCCGCAGAGCCCCCACCAGCCTTTCGGGCACTCGTGGGGCCAGGGCTCGCTCTGCGTAACGTGCCTGGGGTAGTCCTGTGGCCCTGGCACCCCGGCGGCTCTCTTCACAAAGCCCCACCAGCAGTTAAAGCCTGAAAAATGGAAAATTTGTCTTTGCACTTCCCAGGAGGAACGGAAACGCCAAGGAAAACGGAGCCTGGAGGTGTCTGGCTAAAAGACACCCAGCATTAGTTTTGCAGTGTGTGCAGCCTGGGAGCAGGATCACGGCCAAGCACGTGCTCAGTCTTGATGGCAGTGGTGCTGAGGAAGGGTTGAATTCGGCCCTGCAGGGAGCACCGACAGCCCCTGGGGCTGCAGGTGCCGGGGTGTGCTTCTTCCCCGGGTGCTGGGGGAGCGACCCGCTGCTGCTTGCTGAAACCGGGACAAGCTCCGACCCTTCTCAGCACAACCGCCAGGACGGTGCTCACCGTGGTGCCCACGCTTCCGCCGACAAAAACCTGGGAAACCATAAAAGTAGCAGCCGGTTAATTTATAACTCGTTGTTCTCAAGTGAAATGGCTGCAGATTAACAACGCACAGCAAGGAGCTGGGACTCAGCCGACCATCTCAGGGTAGGAATCTCAGGAACATTAGTTCCGGCAAGCTGCCTGGTGGCTCAGGTCCCCTTAAACCAGCGGCGATCCGCAGGACGCAGCCTGTAAATACCTTTCTGGTCCCATCGCTCTTGCAAACAGTTTTTGGAAAAGATCCACCAGACCCAAGCTTGCTGGGCACGAGAAGCCTGTGGATGGCAAGNCGGCAAGCTACCTGGTGGCTCAGGTCCCCTTAAACCAGCGGCGATCCGCAGGACGCAGCCTGTAAATACCTTTCTGGTCCCATCGCTCTTGCAAACAGTTTTTGGAAAAGATCCACCAGACCCAAGCTTGCTGGGCACGAGAAGCCTGTGGATGGCAAGCTGGTGTTTCACGAGCCAAGTTCGGGTTATTGCTTAGTTGAAAGTCCTCGGGGGTTGCTGGGTGCCAGCGGGCCGCAGAGGGGTGGCTCTTTTTCCCTTCGCAGCTATTCCTTCGTCTCCCCCTCGGACGCAGCCCGTGGGAGCCAGGAGGGCCGGCCTTGCTGTGTCCATATAACGCAGCTGCGCCAGCCCTTGCCCTGGTGGAAACCCTGCTTGGCCATTGCAGGCAGCTCCTGCCGGGTCCAGGGATCTCCTTTGCCGAACACCTGAGCACAGAAGAAGCTGTCCCAGAGAAGTTGGCGTGGTTTGCAGCTGGGGTTAGACAGGAGCAAGTGCCATAGCGCACTGGTGTACGTGCGCAGTGCACAGGTAGTCATGCACACATATACGAAATAACTGGGCGTTTCATGCATTCACCATCAGCCAAGTTCAGATCCCGGGGTCGGCGAAGCCCAGCACTGCTGGAGGGAGCTGGAGAACGTCCTGGGCACGTGGGGCTTGGAGCGCTGGATGGCCAAGGGCCGTGGGAGCCAGGGGAACGGCTCAGGCCTTCACGGAAAGCGGCCTTTGGCGCACAGCTCGCACAGGTCATTCAGCCCCGGTCCCAAATATTTCAGTGCATGGTGTGGTCTGAAGTGCCTCACTGAGTACACAGCATCCTGCCTGCAGGCAGCCAGGCTTCCAGCAGAGACCAGCCCGCGCCCGAGGCCGTTTTGTCGATGCCTCTGGTAACCCACCATCACGCCTGCGTTTGAAAACCGCTATCTTCTGCCTTTGCCACTGTGCTCAGGATTTGTCAAAACAGTATTCTTAAAAAAATCATTTCCACATCGTGGAAAATACAGCCATGGCGTTTAGGTTTTCTAATTGTATTGGGGGAATCTGTGAAACAAAACCGGGGCAGCGGCTGCGCCCCGAGAGCTGGGACGTGCCCCCTGCGAGACTGAGCACCGGCTCTGCCTCTGCACGAGCTTCATGTGTGACCCCGGAGACCGAGGAAGCACGTGGAAAACCACGACCGCCCGGCCCCGCGGTGCCCAGCACCGAGGGACGTGCCCGGAGGCAGCACGCCCAGGGCGCTGGGGCCAGAGTGAGCTGGTGGGGAGGGCTGTGCTCAGGGTCAACCCTTCCTCTGGGTAAAAACCTCTTCAAGGGAGACGGAGCGGGACGGGAGCCTGCAAAACACGCTGTGCATCCCGCCAGAGTTCCGGCAACTCTGGGCAGAGACTCGTGCATCTTGAAAAAGCCGTTCATTCTCACAGAGAACGCTTTTTCGGGGAGCTTTCTGCTGTCGCTGGGCAGCCAGACCTGTCTGCTGGCGTTCTTCCTGCTGCAGTACAAGATAAAATAGATTTGCTTTTTGTGGTTCCATCTCTCTCATTTCACAGCCTTTAATGCTCTCTTGCACTTTGCTCTTTTTTAACATCGTTTCTGTGGTGGGTTTGGGTTTTTTTTTTGTTTTTTAGGCTGAGATTAAATTAACAGATAAAAGCAAACTTGAAGTGAGATGCTGCGTGGGGGCCAGCGCCTGGTGGTGACGCGTTCCTGCACCGCATGTGGGATTTGTGCCGGGAGCGGAGCTGCGGTGGGGCTCAGCGCCGTGGACAGCCCGTCCCGGTGCCGGCGTGAAGCCGCGGGCAGGAGCTGTGGGGCCTTGTGCCGCAGCGATGCGCCCAGGGATGCTGCGCTGCACACAACTGTCTCAGCAGGGACGGTTTATCTGATGCCAGGGTTTCATTTCTAAACTTTCCGGAGCAGCCTGTGCCAGGCAGCACGAGGGCTGCTGAGATCACTGCCGCCTCCCTCTCCCGGCACCGTCCTCAGCAGCCCAGGCCGCCGGCACTTGGGCTCATCGCGCCCTGCGTGCTGTGCCCATGGTGGGGCCGAAGCCCTGAGCTGCACAGCAGAGACCCAGCATCGCCCCTCGGCTTCCCCTTCGCGTGCACCCGCGCCTGCCTGTTTGCGACGCACGGGGCAGGTTATGAGCCAGCCCCGGTTTTGCACTGCCCTCTCCTCCTGCTGACTGTGAAACAGGCGCCTTCTTTCTGCGTTCTGCTTAAAAACCTCACGCTTTAAGCCAGAGGCCGAGCACTGCGGGTTCCCCGGTGGCTTTCTGGTGCCACAGAGCCAGCTCTGCCGAACAGCCCCGCATCGCGGGGAGGGATCGCGCCGGGGCCCAGCCCCCACGCCCGACCGCGGCAGGCAGCCCCGCCAGCCCTGCCGCCAACCTGATCCCCAATTCCCCGCACTTATCGGGGCATCTGAGCTGCGACTCTGAACTGATAAGCCAGACGGAGGAAACTGTAACTAAGTAAAATACCAAAGTTAAACAAAACGGTGGCGGCCATTGCAAGAGAGGTCTTGTGCTCAACTACCGTTGCCTTTACAAGCCCTCACACTTTGGCCAGCACGCTATGCTGTCTCTGTTCTAAATAACTTAACACTAGCTGCAAACATCAAGGGAATGGAAAAAAGCATAAGCTGGGATTTGTTACTCTTGCTCTCTAAAGTTTATGTTGCAATTTATCTAACCTGGCAATGAGCAGGGGATCTCCCGGGTACCTGAGGCCGTGCTTGAGCACGTCGGGCCAGGCTGGGTGCCCTCCTTGCCAGCTTCATTTTGTCTGTCCGTAATTTGGTTTCGGTCTGTTTGGTGCAAGGAGCGTGCCTTTTTGTATTGAAACATCCACGTACGAAGTTGTTCGCGCTTCCCTCTCGTTCCCCCAAAAGCGAAAGGTTTCAGCACAGTAATCACTGCGGAGTGCCAGCTGCTCACATTCGCGCCCCAATAGGTAAAAATCAAGCGATGGTGAGCATGTCCAGTTCTGCAGTGACATGCTGGATTGAGAAAATGTAAATAAAAGTGCTTTTGATATTGTTAGCCGCAGAGCACTGATCTCAAGGTTTCCATCAGCCTGCGACTGTTGGCAGCAACTCCCGCGCCCGGCGGCTCAGGCTGTGCCGCAGCTGCAGGAGAGGTTTACACCATAAACAGGTCGCTGCCCTGGGACACTCAGTAAGTCCTTCACGAAGGGCTCCTTTTTCCAGGAGAATCTCTCTTCGGGACAGTAGGAAAGGAAAGCTGCAATGTGAAAGATGAGCGTCGCTGGGTAACCCTCCGCCGTGTGTCACCTAGTGGCCGTTTCTCCGGGGCACGAGTCCGCGCTGAAACGTGGTACCACCGCGCGGCAACCGCCATGAACCCACCGAGCGGTAAGGGAACAGGCAGGGCACCCGAAATAAGGGAAAACTGCATGCAGTCATCTGCTATTCTCTTCTGAAAGTCATTCAACTCGGGAGAAAAACATGGTGACATTTCAGTGGCTCGCCGGAGAGCACCCCGAATTCTGTGGTGCTGGTGGGTTGGGTTTGCCTATCCCAGTGGGTTGGGTTTGCATCCCAAACACAGCACGTTGGTGGAGTTGCTGCTATTCTGTATAAATCTGCTTTAGAAGCTCGAAAAACTTTGTGTTAAAATTACAAAATGTAAAAAAAGCAAGTAAAATAATGTTAAAAAAAATGGGAACACCCACGGCGAGGGTGGCCGCGGATGGTTGCCCACATGGGCTCTGGCACACGGGCTTGGCTGGAACGCTTCAGACACTGAGCTGGGTCTCAGGTTCAGGGGTGCCCAGGGTCCCGATCCCATGTGCTTTCCTCACCCAGCCCCTGAGAGGCGTGAGCCCGGCGTACAGCAAGTCGGGAACTGCAAAGCCGGCACTGACGTGGCAAACCGCAGCAGCCTTCGCAGGCGTGTAGCACGGCTCCCACAGGCAAGGTCACGAGCTGGAAGACTGTGCAGATAAAAACCTGAAGTGTGCAAACCTGGCAAGGCCTGTTGTATTCTATCAGCGGGAGGTGCTCTTGCAAAGCTCACTTAACCGTTTATTGGAAGGCCTGGTGCTAAACAACGCTTTACACCTCGGGACGGACCGTCCTCCATCCCCGGTGCTTCACGCAGCTATGACGCTGTGCCCCAGGCAAGAGCAATCCAGGAAACGGAGACCAGTTATTCTGCCGAACTTTTATTCTGACTGATACAACACACATTGATTCGGTACACAAACAAGCTAGCGTTTAGGGCAAACAATGATCTCAAAGTTGTTTTTCCACACACTACAGTTCCCAGGACATCTTTGACAGAAGTACAACACATTAAAACCAGGATTAGAAATACTACTGTAGTGGAATTTAAATACATCACATAAAAGGAATCTTTAAAGAAATGCGACAAAAGTGCACCTTCCCACTCCAACAAGGACATGGGAAAGAAAAGCTTTCATTTACGCTTAAGCTCTCTGAATTCATTTTTGAAAGTGCGTTCCTCCAGCCACGTCCCGTTACGGCAGCCGTGGCTGGCAAATAGTGCTGCAACTCCTTTTCTGTAAACACGTTAAAAGCAGACATTCTTTCCCATTTTCTGATATTTAAAGTAGCTTCTTTGTATTACTGCACTCAAAGATGGACAGAACTGCCTTCTTCCAAATACAAGAGTGTCCCGTGTCACTAAAAAAAGCCATGGCGTAACGAGATTATTTTAAGTGAACTCACTGGAACCACCCCTGGCACCTAAGAACACCAAGCCCACGTCCAGTTCCTCTAGAACCGAACAAGGGTCCCTTCCCCCAGCCGGCTTAGGGCAATGTCACGTCTGAGCTGTTCGCTCATTACCGCTTCTTTGATTGATTGAGCACAGGAAAAACCAGCACTCTCCTCTTGCCGCCGTAGAAGGGCTGATACCCGGGGATCGACTCCCTCTGCCTCGCAGGACGTCTCCCTCGCTATCCCGCTCAGGATCCCAGGCAAGCTGTGCGCTCTGCAGGTGCTGCTGCTCACAAATGTCCTGACACACAATGATTCAGTCGACTCGTTCCGGTCATCCAACATATTTTACAAGCGACAGGGTTTGTTTATTTGTTTTAAAAAGCTAATGCACCCAAACGGAACACCACCAACCCTCTGGGCAGAAGATCAGGCTTTTCATATTCCAAAACATTTCTTTTTTTAAAGAAGTACAAAGCCTGCAAGACACTTTTCCAAAGAGAACCAGTAACACTTTTATTCCGCCGTGTTGCCCGAAGTGCTGATTAGTAAGCGACCCGGGGCTAGCCGCAGCGTCGAGGTGCGGCCACGTGCGGTTGTGACGCTCAGCGCCGGCTCGGCACAGTGCAGCAGCTCACAGGGGCTGCGCGGCTCCAAGCCTGAGGTCCCACAGCCTGAAGGATGCAGTCCACTCGCAACTGAAAAAGGCATTTATTTCATTAAACTGAGACGATGATGAGTACTGATACAAGAAAGGCAGTACCTTACAACATGTGCCTCCGTGGTTCTAGGCTGGCTCTTGAGCTAAAGACAGACTTTAGCTTCCAGGTTGCACTTGAATGCCACCCAGATAGAATTAAGATTTATGTAGACGGTAGCTTCTGCTTCAGATGATTAATTATTTCTGTTTGACTGATACAAAGATAAGGAATTGGAGAACGCGGTAGCAGAACGAGAAAAGTGAGCAGCCAGTTTCTCTTTTGAGTAGTTACTTTTATAAGCCAAGGAAGAGAAACAGAAATAAAGGTTCTGCGCAAGAAATTCCCAGCAGATGCAGGATTATGTTTGCCTTTAAGGCCCCTGAATTCGACGCTGTATGGCACACGGTATATGGTGTACGACTACATGACAGGTTGTATTTTATTGGGTTTGCATCTAATTGCACCCACGAGGCCATGAAACAGGAGACATTGGGGGCTGGCATCTACAGTGGGGTGAAGAAAACAAGGAAAAAGTGTAGCCCTTTTAAAAATAAACTTCAGACGTGACATGACTGGATTAGAACTCAGTTTTCTAATAAAACCTGAAAGTTACCTGGAGGAAAGACCTGACTAACGCACACATTTCTACCCGCCTCTTCCAGTTTATTTTAAAAATTCCCAAAGCTGCCATCTCTCTCAAATTTGCCTTTTTGGAGGAAAGAAGAAAGAAACTACATTGGGGCGCTATTTTGGCCACTTTGTAGGAAGGACATTTCAGTAATGAAATCCCTGTTTCCCAAAGATCATTCAACGTTCATTTTATTCCTGGACACGTGCGTTCCCAAATAAAACAACTCACATGAAAACAGCATTTCGGGCTTCGTAAACCTTTGCCACTGATCTCCAGGAAGAACGCTTGCTGTCTCTTACAACCCGTTTATCACTCTCTCCATCTGCTCGAAGTGGTTTTATAGTGTGCTTTGCAAACAGCCATTCCCATCATGGCTCCGTATTTCACATGCTGCTATTTAAAAAAAAAACCAAACACATAGATTTCTCACTTGTGCTGTTTGTCCCAATGCCACATCCTCCTCGGCAGATGAGCTGCCTTTAGCACCCACGCAGAACGAGTGTTTACTGGGACAAATCCGTGTGGCGTGAGACTCGCGCTACCTTCATTCTTGAAAGAGAACGATGCACCATCATCGGTACAGCACGACCTTTTCAGTTTTAAGCCATGGAAACCCAAATAAAGCCTCCTAATTTTGTTTTCCTTTAATTCTCGTATTTTTTGCCCCTTTCTCCCCTTGTCCCTCCAGAAAAAAAGGAGGAAGGACCCTCTGAAGTAGATAATCTCAGCATTAAAACACATATAGGAGTGGGTCTCTTCAGCAATTTAATCTCTTGAATCCCTTCCAAGTGTCCCCTGACAGGAAAACCATTTTTTCTACATTAACGCAAGAAAATCCCCTCCCAACTCTATTTTAGGCACACAAAACGTCATGTCCTGCCGCTCAGTTATGAATGGCAACAGCAACAGAATGTAGAAACAAAACCACCTCCTTCTTCTGTATTTGAGAATTTTTGGTACATTGGATAAATAATTATTTGGCACTGCAAGTCCACTCAGCAATACCACGTTCAGCTATGTATGCAGATGCTAACATGTTACAGATACCCCAATTCACAGTAAAATTTAAAACTACTCATTGGCAAAAGTAGTTTCCACGCAAATGGATCAACGCTCCTTCACGCCGCTGTCCGTCGGATTTCCTCTGACAAGGTGATGGACCTCTCCTTCCACTCGTTGTTAGAGCACTTGGAGACAGCGTTGGCGGCTTGACAGAACTTCTGGAGGAGGATCTTTCTGAGCAGCAGGTAAACCCACGGGTCCAGTATCTGGTTTAGCGAGGCCAAACGCACAGCTGTCAAGAAGAAATTGCATTCTTTGTGCAGTCCCGAGCTCTGGGCTTCGCCGGAGAACGCCTTGCAGTGTTCGAACGATGTGTGGCTGAAGATCATCTTCAGCATCGTTATCTGAGGAAAGAGCGACAGAAGTTAAGAGACTGTTATCGGTGCATCGCCATGTGCAAACATCCCTGAAGACAGGTTTATTTCCTCCCTCGTGCAATTCAAACTAGTCAGAGCACATAAGCATTGAGAGAGCAGCTCAGTTTGTGTGCGAAACACGTGACAAACGTGATACCTTTCAGCTATCAGTCAGATTTATTTATAGCTCTCATGGTAAAACAAGGCAGCTACATGCTGCTTCCCTGCTTGAGACACAACGGAGAGCGGTGAGCTAAATCCCGGAGGTTCAAGACTCGGCGAGGAAGAGAAATTACTGACCTTGCAGCAGTGGCATAAAGGGACTTGTTTTATCATTATGGTATTTTCACAATTGCAAGGAACAGCTGAGGAACTCCTGATGAGTAAAGCTCTTCAAAACTATGAACAGTAAATGTCAGAAAAAAGAATCTCAAATAGTAAAAGGTCTTCATTTTTTTTAAAGCTACGATGTTTTATTCTATGACTTCTGAAGTTTAGAATTTGATCTTAAGGTAAACTATTCTGCTAATGAACTGAGCCAAGTTAAAAGAAACGCGTTAATGAAGGTGTTTTGGGCTAGGAGTCAAGAAAATGTTTAAAGTCAACAGAAAAAACCCCGTTTTCTTTTGTCAGAAGCCACAGGCTGCATTTTGTGTTAACCTGACCTGTATTTCCTCCTTCCTCCGCTCAGCTCAGCGCTGCCAGTGAACAGGGTGATCTGTTCAGGAATCTGTTTCCCGCAGCATCCGAAGTGGCACGACGGAGAGACACTACCGACACCGTCAGATGTTTCACACGGGGCAAACTTCCCATAACTGACGTCTCCCACACCTCACAGCACAGACCAGCAAGCTCTGGCCTGGGAGCCAAAAGCTACATGCGGGTTGATTTGGGGGGCGGATTAAATGCCATCAGGCATGGCAGCATCTCGATTTACCACGCCAGTCATGCAGCACAGGGCCATGGGGGTCCTGTCGAGGGTATTGCATGGACGGCACGTGTCAGAACATATGCGCTGTCAGCAATAGTCACCCATTTATGTAGAAAAGCCAAAGAAGGGGCAGCTTTGATTAATACTTTCACCCCCAAATCGGTACTTTAAGGTAATTTTATCACACGTATTCCCGGGTGCCAGCGAAGGTATGTGCCGTTGGTACGGCGCAGGCAGCAGGGAGGACCCGTTTTTCTTCAGGGTTGCTACAAGGCTTACAAACTTCACAAGACTTACAAACTGAGCACTGCACTATAATGATTCAATCAACTAGAACCACCCTCGTTTGTACGTCCTCGTCTTCCAAATTAAGACATAAACTCGCTTTGCAGCTATCGCTGCCACGAGCCTTGAAACTCAAGGACGCGGCTGCTCTCGTGTTACAGACCAGAAAGGTGAGGCGCTGCCAAGGGCTGCTACGGGCTGCGCAGAAAGCCTGTGCCTGAAACAGAGCCCGGCTTTCGACCTGCGGCGCAGCGCTCCAGCCGTGGTTTTGTTATCAGGCTGCTGCTTATTCAGTAAAAACGGCAAGAAGCTTTTCTTGTTTGTTTTGTTTTTTTTTTTAAAGCTGGGGAGAGAGCTCACCAGAGCTCGTGGTGTGCTGCTCTCATGTACCACCACATAACCACGGGAAACGTGAATCACATTCTGAAAGATGTCAGATAATTTTCCACAGTTTAGTCCTTATCTACTGTCTAAAGTTTTCTCCTGAGCTTTCTGTACCAACTACAGCTGCTCACAAGTGTATCACTTTAAAGGCTTTCAGTTGCTTCTCTACAGATCAGCTACGTTAGATTTTGTATTGCAACATTTTTTCCAGGAGCCCATAAACACGGGGACTAAAACGTCTCCCGAGCAAGCGCTTGCCACGCTGCTCGCTGCCAAACGGTGTGCGTATCGGCTGTATAATGGGGAAAACACCTGCACTCCTACACCTGGCTGCGACGCACAGCGGAGCTCTGGGGTGCCTTAGAGCAAGAACAAAGGCAGAGGCGATGCGAGGACGGGGCACGCGTCATCGGGCACGTCCGGGAACTGCGGGGAGGCTTCTCGCTGGGTACTGGGTCCTGGCACGGACTGAAGCGCGGCAGTGCCAAGTGACCCGAGACTGTGTGCTGCGTTCGGTACTCTGAGGACAGGGCTATTGAACGCCTAACTTCTCCTGGACACGGCCTTTTTTCGCTTGGGAATCTCTTCGGGGCATGACTTGAACACCTTGACTGTCTGAATTTACTGTCTGGAAATCCTGCAGATTGAGATGCAGTAAGTTCACACACTGCGACGTGCCTGTTGTGTAGGAGGTGGACACCTACGCGCAGCGGCTCTGATGCACACCTAGTTCACTGGCTTGGCAAAGGTCACTGGTACCAGGGACTAAATCAACTGGCATCCAGTCCTGAAAACGCAGGGAACAAGACCTGCAGTCAATCATTCACAGCCCTGTCCAACTTCTTGACTTCAGCCTCTCGAAAGAACCAGGAGAACCCGCACCAGCAGCAGCACAAGCCGAGGCTTTCCCACAGAAGGCTGTCTTCAGGGTGGAGAAAGGTCACATCTGGACTGCCGCTGTCCCCACAAACCGGGACACTCAGAGCAGCAGTGACCAGGAGCAGAGGCTACGGGGGAGGATTTTTCCATTCGAAGGGATATTCTGGGTGCCAGATCAATAACCATGTGTTGACCTTGGAAAGACTTAGATGAGTCCGGAAGGCAGGGCAGCTCGGACAGCAAAGTAGAATTGTTTTTGTTTCTTTAAATAGAAACACTTGAGGATTCCATCTACTGCATTTAATTTAAATAAAAATGAAAATAAGTAACCATCGGTAGAGCTTTTTAAAAACACAGATACACATAACGACCACATCAAACAGCCACTTGTGCACCAGAGCCACACAACCACAACCCCACCACTTCCTCCGCCACCTCCGGCTGCTCTGCTGCTGCTGGCACCGTCACAGCTCGGTAAACGCTGCCTGCAGCATCCAGCGCACCCCACCTCCTGACGGGGACCGCAGCTTTACCACGCCGCACAGAGGAGCAGCCCTCTGTCAACACGCCGTGCTCACGCCACAGCCGACGGCGGCCGCGCCACGCTTGGCATTCCCAGTATTCAGATTGCTCTCTCCCACATCAGCAACGCTAGCTCTTCCTTTGGGAACTCTGCAATGACCCTGGTTTTGCAGGCCTTGTTGTCTTGGTCTTTTGTTAGCGAACCCACGGAGCTACAAAAATATCAGCCTAATAAAATACATTTCCCAAGCAAACAACTGCTGCTTATTTTTGTTTTTATTACATAATAGTCCTTTACTGGAATATTCGTTGGACCAACAATTGCTCTACTGGAAACTTTATCTGTTTGATGTCCTTAGAGGTTGTTTATCATGGCCTGTACTGGCCTTCCAAATGAATTAAAAGCAAGACGGCAAAAGGTAGAGGAACAACATCAGGTGGAATAAAGTCTACAGAACTACACAATTTATGCCAATAAAAAATTTGGCTCAAGATGCACATAGCAATATAGTCGATAATTGTATGTATTCAATTAGAGTAGATAAAACTTTACTGGTATCGCTGAATGTAGTTTTTATAATAACATTAAAGCTCCACTGCTCTGGCTTTCGAACGGCCGACCAAAGCCAAGGTGTGTTTTGCGAGATATCGTTACAGTGTTCTGAATAAACTTGGATTGCGGGACACAATAATTTTTCAGGGTTGTTTCACAGGCGCCCCAGCTGGCAACCAGCATGGTGATGATACACTGCCACAAGCTTAACTTCACATGGGCAGCCTGCGCTACCTCAGGGACTCCCAGGCAGCTTACCATTATATCGTGAAGAGTTTAGAATGACTTTCCACTGTAGTTAGGGGGAAAAAACCCACCAGATAAAAACTTTTCCAAAGATATTTTTCCAGTTTTACAAACTATGCTGGCAACTGCTGCTGTCTGCAGTAAAAGATGGAGAGTAAAGCAGCTGATGCGCTTAAAGGTGCGTATTTTTCAGCCAAGCGAGAGCTGAGTAGGTGGTGTGGAATGTGGGGTAAGAATCTGACAGGAATTTCCTGGTTCCAGACTGCAAAATCTTTTCTTGAGATAGCTTCCAAAAACCCAAACGTGTTTTCCATGCATCACGGAGACAGGAGGATTCATCCTCTTACACTGCTTCTCCTCCCCCATTAGCGCTAATCTGCTGCTTAAGTAATTCTCTCACACATAAAGAGGCGAGCCATTGAAGGAATGGAGGATTCTCCTGATGAAATACGAATAGTGGCTGTGGTGAGTGAACCACGCGTGGAAAGCTGCTCATCCGTGAGACTGACAGTAACCCAGAGCGGATCTAAGTTACACAGCGCCTGCCGATCTATCTTTACAAGCAACGCTCTTGCCGTAGGGCAATGCAACACATCCCGGCGCGCGTGGACTGCAGACGTTATCAGTGCGTCCTGGGAAGAACTGCTTCTTGGAGCCGGCTCCGCGTCGAGGCCACGCTGCTTTCTGCATGGCAGCACCGCACGTCTGGCACGTTTGCAACCCTCTCCAGCAGGAGAAGGCTGAGGATTTTAACAGGAACATGTTTACGGAAGGATAATAATGCAGAGAATCGTGACAAGGTCCCACCAAAGTCTCGCAGCATTCCAACAAATGTGGTCTAATTTTTACCACTGGGTTGTGACCCTGTCTAGACAAGCAGAGTCCAGCAGAATCCAGTGTTTTGGCCAAACTGGAACGATCAGTACACTGGGCCAGTTTTGGAACAGCCTCAGATGGAAACGGAGCCTTAGTGGGAAGACTTACTGATCCACGGAAAAGGAGCCATCTATTTTCCTTGCAGCTCAGCAATATCACTGTCTTTTCTTCTCTCTAATTGAAAGCGCTCTCCATAACTGTGTTTTGCACAACTAAAAATATTACAAAATAATACATTTTTAATAAAAATACCTGTAACGGAGAATGTATTTAATTTCTGCCTGGCAGGAGGGTTAACGAGAACAAGTATTTTAATAAGAAAAGCAGCAGAATAGTTTGAGCATTTGACTTTAAATAGCCTTGAAACAACTCTGAGTGAAAAATTTTATACCCTGGAGCTCTAAAAGAATTATTATGGGAATTCCAGTTTGTGCTGCAGCAGTGTTTCCATGCAATCAAGGAATAGCTTCCTCTGTTTTACCGCGGGCTCATTTCAACCTGCTGTCAGTTCAGTTCAGCAGTTATGCTGCACAGCTGAGCACCAAATTATGCAGAAGATCAGCGTGAAGTGGAAACCACTTCTGGTAAAGCAGTAGCTTATTTAAGTGGAGTGCTTTCCCAGGTTCCCTGTGCTGAATTCAGGTAAGATCCTGAGTGCACAACAACAGCAGACAATGCCTGCATCACTTCCCCCTCCTAGCAAACCCAGCATAAATCAAGACAAGGCAGAAAAGGCGGGACGCTTCATTAACCCGTTGAGAGCACTGCCGCTGTCGTCAAAAGTTTCACTTTTCTGTCAAATCACATTTGATTTTGTCATTTTCAACAATGGATCAGGCCCAAAAATACTGTCTGTATAAAAGGGCATTGTTTACCTAACAGTAACAGTCGTCTGAAGACGTCGGTTCTCAGTCATAAAACTCAGATTTCTTTTTTTAAAAAACAAAAATCTCCTCTGAAAATCCCTGGATTCCTGTTCCGGCTCAATTCCTTACAACTACTAAATGATGCAGCTACAGGTTAAACGAGGTCTACAATGTGGCTTGCACTGCAAATGCACTTGCATTGCTCCGCGGTCACCCTTCCAAAAATCTGGCCTCTTATTCCTAATCTGCACTTTGTAGTTGTACAGAGAAAGTTGAAGCGTATGTATAAAAATGCTTCTGTAGTCATAACCCTTGATTTGGAGACAAGACTGGAGAATACGCTGACTAGGCACAGAAATTTTGTGGAACGCTGCCGAACAAGCTATATGCTTTCACGTGGTGCTGCCGCACAAGGAAGCGAACCGCATGGGCACATTACGGCCGTGTCACGCAGCAGGGCAGCCCCTCCATCGTACAACGCACGCAAAGCGTTGCTAACCAGCACCTCTGCAACTGGCCCTGCCTTTGACTCGGAGCGTCAGGCTCCTCGCCAGAGACGCCGTTCACCTTCTGCGGCCACACCTCCGAGAAGCCCTGCTCTCTTACCAGCTGCCCGAGCGGTTTCTGAGGTGTCAGCGTTGTTTACAACAGGCTCTCTGACCTGGGCTCTGCTCCATTAACTCATCCCATTAACGCTTCCCACAGATCCATTCAGTGCAGCGGGGGCAGCTGGATCAGTTTGACTTCCGACTGTTAAATCGGCAAAAATGCCACGGGAAGCAAACCACCAAGAGGAATCCCTGCCTCCTCACTGATTTTTGCGAGTACTCAGGTTCTGAAGGAAGAGAAAAAGCATCCCTCAAGGATTCTTCTCACGATTCTACAAGGCTGCAACAGCTCCACAGCCCCCGGGCTGGTCAAGGGAGCAGCGTGGGTCCTGCCGCCTTGGCTGCGGAGGGCAGGGCAGAACCCGTGTCCCAACAGAAAGACTATAAAAAGCAAGGGCTGAGAGGCAAATGTTCTTCCTTTGTTTAATAAATGCCTTCTAATTTTTTCATCTGCTTAATTATGGACAAGCATGCAACTGTTATCTCCTGTAAAATAAAGAAATCCCAGTGTCCCCCCTTGGGACTTAGCCACACAGGTCAGCGGGCCGGCGGGCCGTGCCGCAGCGATGGCAACAGCCAGGCACCGTGTCTGGGACTGCAGGCAACCAATGCGCGGAGACGCACAAACAGTGACAGGGCAGTGTCCTGGTTTAACTCACCGAACCTAAGGTGCCTTGGGGTTTGAGGAGCAGAACAGTATTCTTTGCTCTCAAGTTCTCACTAAATTTTCGGCATGGTTTCACACTGTGCTTTCATCGCAAGCTGTTAGTGATCTCTAGAAAGTTAACTTATGGCCTCTGACTAATTTGGGAGAGGGGTTATTTTGGAGATTTGATGGAATTTTAATTCATTTACAAGGATAACATTACTAAATTAAATTAATTTGTTTTCTGTTTTCACCTCATCCCCATCGGCCGTTAGTTTGTCAGCCACTCCTCTTGTCACAGCCCCATTTACGAGAGCTCAAGTTCTCTGTGCACAAGAAGGAAGGAAAATCCTTCTCTGCCCATAAAATACCTTTCACATAACCTCAAACTTACCACAGCCAGCTTCAGCCCTTTCCTGCTTATGGATCCCAAGTACCAACTTTCCAAAAATCATACTACCCTCTGAAGCAGAATAAGCTGGCATTTTAAGATGGGGTACCGGACTCCCGAGCGTGCCCTTGTCCCACACGGCACAAAGAGATGTGGACTCAACCTCCTCCGCTCCTAAATCATGAGGAGGGGGCACAAGTGAGGAATAGCAGAAAGAAAGGGCCTAAGTGAGGAATGACAAAATAGTGGAAAGAAATGCAAGGGTCCCTTAAAAAAACAGAAACAAAAAGCCCAGAAAGCTGCCATAAATAACATCCGGTGAGCAACCTGCTGAAAACCAGAAGGCACTCGCAAAGTCACAAGCTGTAGCTCTTCTCATGAAGCACTGAAGTAAGTTTTGCCACACGGTGGGAGCAAACAAAAAATCGTAAAAGGCCACTTCCCACGAGCACAGGGCTCCATCACAGTAAGGTCTTGATAAACTTCCTCCCAGCTTCCCCCAGGCAGGAAACACACAGCTTCTGGATCCCCTTGTCCCATCACATTCAGACCCCAACGGTGCTATCGAGCGCCAGGCAGAAGGTGCCGGGCAGGCTGTGCCGGGCGGGAGCACAGCGTGCCCTCCCCGCCTCTGCAGCCGCTGTCGGCGCCAGCCGCTCCCTTTCCCCTCTAAACCTGCCCCTTGCCTGCCGGGCGCCTGTGGCTCTGTGCCACGAGCACTGCCCGCTTCAGTGCCTGCTCCCAGACCCATGGTGCCCTCGCCTCCTGCCCTTCCCCTCTGTACAAGACCCTAGTTTTCCGCAAAGTCCCTCCTTTTGACTCCAGTTCCTTCGTCTTATTTTTCCAAATAGGCTGTACTTTGGCGATCCTCTCGGACCTCTCCCGGCTTCTCCCCTGCCAGCCTTCCACACCCGACATCCCCCAGGCTCTGTCCCTGTCCCGCTTTCTCTCCTCAGAGGCCATTCACGGCCATATCCTCCTCCACGAGGAACCTGAACCGCCGGTGCCTCCCACCCTGCCCCGGATCTCAGCTCCACGCTGCCTCCCGCCCTGGGGCAGGGAGGGAGGAGGCCTGCGGTTGACCCACGGCGGGCGGCAAGGCGACCTACCAGCAGCGGTGACCAGCAGGCCGAGAGCACACACATGATCCCCAAGAGCTGGATCAGTGTCTCCATGGCGATTCGCCCCCACTGCTTGCTGGAGCGCGACGCAGTCGCTTTGGTCCGACAACGAGACACCAAGGCCTCGATGGTGGCCAGGTTGCACACCACCGTCACCACGAGGGAGACGAGCCCCAGGACGGCGAAGGTGGAGGCGAAGGAGAGGCTGAGCTGGCTGTCGCCGGTGCTGATGAAGCACCAGGTGCCGGGCCACTGCAGCGTGTACTGGCCCAGGCCGGCGATGGGCAGGAGGGCGAAGGCGAGCACGGCCAGCCAGATGCCGAGCAGCACCATCTTTGTCACCCGCGTCTTCATGTGGCTGGCGTACCAGTGGGGCGCGCGGATGGCCAGTGTCCTCTCCACGGCCATGGCGCTGGCGATGAAGAGCGGGAAGAGGCCGAAGACGGTCATGCTGAAGCCAAAGAAGGCGCAGAGGTGGCCCGAGGGGTCGACGGCGTCCCAGGCGCGGTTGGACAGGTAGACGGAGATGACGATGGGGCTGGTGAGCAGCTGCCCCAGCAGGTCGGTGAGCGCCAGGGAGCCGATGCACAGCAGGAAGGACCGCTTCCGCCGGCTCTCCTTGGCCCGGTAGCTGCGGGAGACCAGCAGCATGGCCAGCGCGTTGCCCACGATGCCCGTGATCATCATGGTCAGCGGGAACGCCACCGAGACGCCGCTGCAGCCCTCCGCCGCCCGCCCCGTCCCGTTGCCCCGCTGCCGCATGGCGCCGGGCTCGGTGCCGTTGCG
>VZSC01012471.1:162718-209140 GCA_013398225.1 Steatornis caripensis
CGCCGGGAACCCTGCCGTGCCCCGCCGCGGGGCTGGCTCCCTCAGGCGGCCCCCTCGGGCCGGGGGCTCCCGGCCGGCCCCCAGCGCCGTGGCGGCGGCGAGCTCTGCTGCCCTCGGGCGGCTCCGGCGCTGTCCCCGAGCCCCGGCCGCAGCGGGCCCGCCTGCCCTGCAGCTCTCCGCTCCGGCTCTAACCCTCGGGACACCTTTGTTCAGCACCGCTCAGGCCCAACCAAGTCGTTTTCAGGCCATAGCCGGCTTTACTAACCGCGAACGGATAAACGAGGGTTTGGCGGGGCCTGGCTTCGCTCCCGGCTTGGGTCACAACCGGGCGGAGAGCCGGCACCGACTATCGTGAGGAGCCCTTGTTCCGTGTTAGCGGTGGCTTTGCTTGTAAGCAGGGACTCCTAATCTTGGTCTATGTAGTCAGCTGCCGCTAGGGATTTGACTCGGTTCTCCCGTGACAGCTGAGTTAACGGTTTCAAGAAGTTTGAAGATGTATGGGTTAGAAGCGCTGTTAGCAAAGTCCGGTTTTAAAATACCGCCGTGCTCAGGACCTGCCTGAGCAAGTCAGCAAGGTGTGCAAGGCCGAACCACGAAACGGGCAGACCCACGTTTCTCAGGAACAAGCATGTTAGAAGTTATGGCTTGCTTTATAAATTACTGAGCTGTGGCTTCTTTGTTAATTCTCTACTTTCTAGAACACGCACAACGATCTGTCCTTAAATGAAGGAATCCAGACTTAATCCCGCAGATACACGACAGGCTGCCCTTTGCGGAGTAAGCTCTGCACTAAGCTCGGCTGTACACAGTTTCCAGGAGAAAGTCGGGAAAAGTGCGAGGGGAAAACGTTCTCCCCTCCCCTTTTCAATTCTGACGTCGGTTCGTTGATTTGGAACTACTGTGAGTTCAGCACGTGCCTTCCGTATCCCCCTCTGCCCTGGGGAAAGGTTTTGTGCCACCGTTTGGTACTGTGCTCGGTGGTTGTGCCCCAGAGCTTTACAGTGGGAAGGGTCCCTGTTAGCTCAGCCGTGTGTTATTTCGGGATGGGGTCCATAACCAGCCCATGAGAAGGTATCGGTTTATCAGGTTATGAGTTCCATTTCATTATCATTATATTAGTTCCATCAGTTTATTAGTTCCACACTAAGCATGAAGCATACTACAGACTTTTTTTTTAAAATGCATGCGTGGGCAACCTCTTTTCCCAATAAAAAAATACTCATTCTGATAACAGGACAGGTAAAGTTCACAAATTGTGCAGGACTGCTCAAAGCTGTTGTCGTAAGGGAGCTGTTACAGCAGCATTACTCCCACTTGTTGCTGCCTTGTCCAAATTTTGGAAAAGTTTGCACAAATATCTATACTTTCATACTAAAAAGAAAAAATAACACCACAAAACACAGCCTCCCTGGGCAGCCTGGGCCAGGGCTTGGGCACCCTCACGCCAAAGAAGTTCTCCCTCACGCTCAGGGGGAACTGCCCGGGCTCCAGTTTGTGCCCGCTGCCCCTCGTCCTGGCGCTGGGCACCGCTGGAAAGAGCCTGGCCCCGTCCCCTGCACACCCGCCCTTTGGGTATCGCTGAGCACTGAGGAGATCCCCTGCCAGCCTTCTCCTCCCCAGGCTGAACAGCCCCAGGGCTCTCAGCCTCTCCTCACAGCACAGACGCCCCACTGCCCTCCCCACCCTCGCTGCCCCCTGCTGGGCTCTCCCCAGCCGTTCCCCATCTCCCCTGAACTGGGGAGCCCAGCCCTGCAGATGTGCCCTCCCCAGGGCAGAGCAGAGCAGAGGGGCAGGATCCCCTCCCTCCACTGCTGCCCACGCTCCCCTCAGTGCCCCCCAGGACCCCCTCGGCCTTCCCGGCCCCGAGGGCCATGGCCGGCTCACGGTGACCCTGCTGTCCCCAGCACCCCCAGGCCCTTCCCCGCAGAGCTGCTCCCCAGCAGCTCAGCCCCAACCTGTGCTGGTGCGTGGGGATGCTCCTCCCCAGGGGCAGGACCCTACACTTCAGGTAAGCATCTTCAATGTCTGTGTTTTTCCTTACTCTTGAACTGTTATTTACGCTCATTACCGCCCAGCGGCGGGGGGATGATACTGCCGTTGCATTCAAACTGCTACCGCACTGGCACTGTTCCACTGGCACTGTTCTGCCAACCATCGGCACAAGCCCGTGCTGCAACATGCCCCCCCCCAACAGAGTAAGGCATGGCAACCCAGCGAACGCCTCAGGCACCGAAAGGGACAAAAAAGTTGCCGATTACACAGGGGATAACAACTAACCTGCAGTAGTTCAATATCCCTAAATTTCAGTTTGGTGGGGTTAGTGAAAAGCAAGACCTAACACAGTCACTACCTTATCTCGGGTGGTTCACCACAGCTGCTTCCACCAGACAACAGCGTACAGGGGTGAGGGACCTGGTGGGGAACCAAAGCCCTCTTGTTTTAAGATGTACCAATGTGTACATTTTAATGCTTTTTATTATATTTTTATTTTTAAATATTTTTAATAATTTATATCTATCTGAAGAAAAAGGAAACACTTTCCAGCAGTGGATTTTACTCTGTTGCCACACGTATATAAAATTAGAGTCTGCTTTTATTCAGACTCACTTCCTAGTTTTCAATTACTACAGAAGAATGCTTACACAAAACCACTGTTACTATTCATGAACGTACTTAATTGTTCTTAGAAAAGCACAACAGCCCTGAACCTAAACTAATCAACACCTCCTCCATGGCCGTTACAAATTTCACTCATCTTGGATACAGCTGCACAGAAATACCTGCTTAGGCAGCAACTTCTCACCTCAATGGCTGAACGGAGGGCAAGGGAGAGATTTTCCAGTGAAACAGAAAAACTTACTGCTAGGCTAGCGGAGATAATCCCCCCCCTCCCAACCCCACACCTTTTTACTGCCTGAAGCTTAGTCCAGCTTTGTGTCTTTCCAGAGGTGGACCGTGTTTGATGCTAAGTTTGGTTCCTATTTATTTGCTGACCCAGGAACTACAGAGAGATCTCTTGTGTCATTTGCAACAGATGTGCAAAGACTACAACAGTCGCTGTGCCTTTGTATTTTAAAATGCAGTAGTCAAAATAGTTTAAACATACTGATCCCTCCAAGAACTTTGTGAAGATACGGCGCACACACACGGAAGGAAATACCTTGGCATTTTGCAAAAGCTCATTTTAAATGTGCTGCCGTTTAAATCCAAAAATATTTTCAGTACTTAAAGAAACAATTTGAAAATTCATCACATGTGTGGCCAGGTTAGCGCACGTCCTGCCCTTCTGGCACTGCCGGCACAGAGAACAACAGCAAAACAATCTGTTAGTACACGATGTAAGGGAAGATTTGCTTACGTTTCCAAGAGAAAGCACTCGCTGCACAGTTGACTCACAGGTTTTATTTACACTTGTCTACAGAATCATTTTGCCTTACATTTTATCTAAGCCAAATGAAACCATGTTTTTCCTTCGTCTGTAGCCTATCATTTGCTAAGTTTAAAAACTTTCATCTGTAAAGTACAGCAACAATTGTAATACAAAGCACAAGGAAAAACCAAAGGCTAACACCATAGCATCTATTAGATCTGATTTTTACAATTTAGTAGTTGGACTTTAAGTCGTCAGAGGCACAGTTACAAGACTAACCTGCTCTTGTGCAATCTACACACATTTAGCATTGAAATTAGATATAAAAGAAAGCATTAAAGAAGAAACTGCAGAGCATTTTTTCTGCAAAAAAAGATTATCAAAATATTTCTACGCCAAAAACGTTTTGCTTATATACCGGTCCAAAAGAAGTGTCTTAAAAAAAAAAAGAAAGAAGAATGTAGTTTCTAAATTTTGCTCCGTTTGTTTGTGTGCAGTTCTTTTTAAAAAAGCAGCGGTCAAATATGGGCTTGGAAGTTTTACTACTGAAATCAATACAGATATATTGCTGTTTGCTTGCTTAAAAAGAATAATTTTCCTTAACATACTTACCTTGTGATGGTACTGGAGATACTTAAACCTTTCTTAACCAAACGGAGCTCAAGAGAGACCAAGTTTTAATGTGATATTGCTAGTGAAATAGATTCAATAAAGCATTTTAAGCCATAAATTATGTTTAAGGGAAAAAGAATGACTGATGAAGAACACATTTAAGATGTCTGAACTTTCTACACAGTTTATTAATTTTCATTTTTAAACATAAATAAGATTCAGGTACCTTGAAGATTTTAGTCAGCCCCAAATGAATTTTACAGGTGGCCTGCAGAAGCTTCACTCGATTCCAAGAAGGTAGGTTCATACTCCTCCATCTCAAGAGTAGTCCCTAAGCGATCCTTTCTAAGAAAGGATTGCAGAGTCCAGGGTCCACGCACGCGAAAATACCGTAGGCGGTACGCGCTGCGGGAAGGGCACTTTGCTGGCTGCAGCAAAGAATTTCTGGTGACAGGCACCGGCAGCTATCAGACTCCAGCAATGGGGAGCCGAGTGCCCAACGTCTCGAACACCCTTGCTTTGAAGGAATGAAGTCTAATTCACTCTCTACACCACCATACGACGGACCGGGTATTTTTCACTGAGCACAGCTAAAGAGAAAGAGGGGCATCCATCTATACTTCAACACAGAAGAACACAAAGTAGACCGAAGCACTCACTACTGTCATCCAGTGGGCACCAGCAGCCCTGCAGCTACGCTAATCTTTTGTGGTCCCATACGAGCTGCACCAAACAAGCTCAGGAGTTGGATGCAGAAAGCTCATGGGTCCCTTCCATATTCCTCAGATGCTTTTATGTCACTGTCAGACGAAGGACAGAGTTGTATGAAAACATATCCAACCTGCGCCTGCTCATACAGACGAGAGCGCCAGGAATCGAGTAACTGAGTCTTTAAAAATAATAAAAGCCCCTCTCACTCAAGTAATAGAACGTCACACCTCCTCTGGGGAGTTTATGGCTTAAAATGCTACCTCACTTTTCATTTCATGAATGAACAAAGCTGCAGTTTTCCAGAAAGCAAGGACAGACATGCACCTCTACTAGCAGATTTAGCACTTCTGACCAAGTAAGACACCAACTTCTTAAAAATGTCTCATGCACTGACTGGATTTTTTTTTTTTTTTGAATGTGAGCTTTAGTACATTATTTCTTTTTAGAACTTGTACGGGAACCAGAATGGGAAGATCCAGATGATGATCTGCGGCGTCTGTAAGATATAAATGGAGAAAGCATGCAAAGAAATAAGTTCAAATTAATTTTAGCATCCACTTTGAGCAGTCTGTATCCTACAATAGCTGGAAGCCAAGTATATTTGATAGGGGCCTTCTAAGAATATAGAAATAACTTTAAAGCACTTTAAGCTCATGAATGTGAATTTAATACTAAAAAAATCTAAGTTTAATATTTAAATTAGAATACGTTTTCTAAATGCAGTATTTACTTATGAAAATATATCGATAACGTACATCTTGACACTTTCACACACTGAAAGAATGGTGACTCAGGTCTTTCTACGGAACATGCTCCTAGCAGGAGGAATTTTCATTGGAAGGTGGGGGGGAAAAAAAAAGGCAGCAATTACAGTGGTTTTAACCAGAAGTAAGAGTAGGGGAAGTGAGAAAACTACTTCTAATATCAGCATAACTAATCAGATTAAATTGTTTCCCAGTGAATCTCAGTCCTTCGGGAAAAAAAAAAAATCACACATTTAAATACACCCATTCTTATTCTACATAAACCCAAACCTTTCGGGTGACCGTGATCTCGATCGTCTTTTTTTGTGATCACCAGATGAAGAAGATCTAGAACGACTTCGCTTCTTGCTTCTCTCAGGGGAAGATGATGAACGAGAGCTTGAGTAAGATCTCTTTCTTGGGGTGGAAGACCCCCTGTAGGACCTGGAGCTGGATCTTTATTGATTAAGAAATAAATCAGATTTAATTCTGATATAATATCGAAAGAACAAAGAAAGAACAAATAGAGACAGTTTTCATGAACAGTCGCTACTCTATTTACATCAACACTTTACCAAATAAATTTGTGGATGCTTTAATACTTACTCCTTAGTCACCTGCCAATAAAGACTTCTACTGCGGTGATAATTTTCTTAATAAGTTTTGCTAAATAATATTTTTTCCTGATATACAAGACCACCAACGGTTTGGAAACCTCCTTCGAGCACGCACTAGAATGAAGCATTTTGACAAAGAAGCAATGGGAGACTGGGACAGGAAGTACCGTATAAGGACCTTCCTCAGTAGTTAAATTCACCACGCAAAATGGCTCGAAAGCCACAGCGTAATGCTGATTTAACAACGTTTCACTTTGTATTAATAGATATTTCACACTGGAAATTTGTCAAGTAACGCTCATCTTACTAGAGTAGTAAAAACCCTCAGAAAGTATATTTGCAAATCTCAAAATAAATCTGGGTGGAGACTAAGATCTTCCACAATCAAAATACTTAAAAAAACCTCTTAGAATACAGTCATTTTGGCATTTTAAGAAAATGAATCCGTTTCACTTACAAGCACTCAAAAATCACTTTGGTTATCTTAAAAAAAAACAAGAAGAAAAAAACCCACTTGTGGAAAAGTAATAGAGTCTAGGAAGTCCTAACCTGTAATTCCAAAGGATTTTTTTGATAATTAAAAAAAAAAACCCCAACAACACCACAGTGTATCTTGCTGGTAAAATATTTTCCAGGTTCTCACTGTGAATAACAAAGCAGTCCTATTTCACACAAGCTAATACACCGAGGACACTTGGTGGATGCTGCATCCACAAGGAAATAACCCAGCTCAGCTGACGAGTCACTTCAGCACCTAGCAGGGGCACAGGCACCCTTTTCCTCTTCCTACAAGCACAGATCCCATCTCGCGCTGACCCTCACGTGACAATCCATAGCATGTTTCTGCCACCAAAGGGCGGTAGCACTGTCTGCGATTGGTCTTCCCCAAATTTACAGTTTTAAGATTCTCTGCATGCGCAGAGATGGGACAGTTCTTCATTCCATCGCAAAAGGACAGTCCTGCCTGTGCAAGGCCACCCTCAGAAACTTACGTGCTTTTGTTACTCTTCCCGCACAGGTCAGTGACTGCTGTACAGAAAAGGTCAGCTAGCTCAAACTCCTGACAGCTTCTCGCATGATTCACTATAAACATTTTTATTCGTTCCCCCCACATTCATAAAGATAACGGCGGCACTATCTAGTGGAAGTTAGATAGGTTAAGCAAGTTACCACTAAACACAACCCCCAAAGTATAGCGTGTTTTCTAATGTTCTTCCACATCAGGTAGCAAAAAGTGGAAACAGTAAAACCAGCAAAAATTACTGAAGCAAGTAAACATGCATTCAAATTCTTCTTCCTTCAAAGTGAAGATCTGTGGTGTCCACTCGTCTAGTTAGATCAGACTTAAACGCTTCAACCAAAACCTCGCATTCTCAAGAAATACATCTGAAGTGGCAACAACCTCGCGCAGAGACCCCAGGAATTCTGACTTCCAAGATAAAAATGAGTTAATGTTTTTTTGACCAGCATAATTTTACGATGAAATCAACAAGCAGTCGGTTCTTCTGCCTTTTTTGCTCTCTGCAAGGAGAGAGTGCTACCTCATTCACCTTGATTTCGACCCACGAGATCTAGAGTGTTCTCTGGAGCTGGAACGAGATCTTGATCTGGAACTGGAAGAACTTCTTGAGTGGGACCTGAAACAACACGGAAGATTTTTTTTCCAGTATCTGACTAGTATTTAGCAGAATAACTGCCACTGTTAGCAGTGGAGACAACGATGCATTGATACAATTTGGCTTAGAGTCACTAAAGACGTGACAATTTCCTCCTACTCCCCCAGTATCACCCAAGAACATTTTAAAACAGAAACTTTCACATATAAGACAGTGCATTAAAAAATTGACAAAGTCAGCTTTTTATTACGTTTCCTAAAACAAAGCACAAAAGTTAAACAGGATTGCAGTTATCTGGCAAAATGAAACAACTGTGTATCTATTAACTATTCCATGAAATCAATGCCTCGACTTTTAATTTGTGCCTTAACTTGAAAACCATCAGTTTCTTTGAAAAGCAAAGTAGGGAAGAGTATTTTAGGGCTGGCTAGCTCAAATTTTCCCCAAGTCAGTTCTCACAAACATTTTGTAAGCAGTCTCAAGTTTTTGTAAAGATTTTTCCCTCCATTAAACATAACTAGTAGTAAAGTCTTGGCTAAAATATGGACATAGCTAATGGTACTTGCAGCTAGTCAAAATTATTTTCAAATTTTTCACATTGATGGGTTTTCCTTAAAGCACAAACCACAAAAGATATATAAAGATGGTAGTGTAGTTGCAGTAACCATTGTAAAAAGAAGGCGTTGCAATCAAATTCTAATAATCTTTTCAGGAAAAATGTATTATACATGCTGTCAACCTCCCAGTTTATATTGTTACCACGTCTTTTTCAATTTACTGTGCAAAACAAAAGCAGTACAAACACAAGCTAACTAGAAAATATATTTAAAACTTTTCAAAAAACACAAATACACAAATGGCAACTGCTATTTCCAATTAATTATCTGTAGCTAGAAGAAAAAAGTTCAATAGAAAGTTGAAAGATCCCTAGCAAGTTCCAGTTATGACAGGCTACTTCTTACTTCACTGCTAGTGTTTGTGAACTAATGAACAAAGTTATGGCCACATGAAGTTCTTCTGTCTTCTCTGACCTTCCCACCCCTAACCCTAAGAACTGCACTCACACGCAGCCCACACCGGCTGCATACTGTCCTCATGCAGGACAATACAGCCACTTCCTCAAAGACCTTGCTCCACGCACCCCTTCACTTCCCAAAACTGCTGGTCAGCTTAGTCACTGTTATTCACTCAGTGCTCTTCCTCGGAACCACACGGCAAATACGTGTGTCAGGGCGGCATTCGAAGGAGCAGGGAGGCTGACAATAGGTATTGTGGGGAGCGTTATCTTTCGTAGAAGAGGCAGCATGAAAAAAGTATGCAGCAACGGGGAGGAAGACAAAACAGGGACAGTGACACCTGGTTAGTATGAGCATCTGAAGAATTTGGGCAGTGATCTCAGCAGTGACAGCAGAGAGGTGTAGTTGCAAAGCTAGAAAGATTAGAAGAAACTTGAACTCTATGTATACGAACTTTACATATAACCCTATGAGCTAGCACCGATTTGAGGTCTTAAACCTACCAGTATCATACTCGCATTAGCTGTAAGGCAGCTAAGTAGCTACAAGATGATTTACATCGCATAATTACAAAACATTTATTGAACTGTTCATGTATTACTGAATTTAAACAATAACGCGAGATCTGGTATCTACCCAGTTGACTTCGTTTGTGGCCCCATGATCAATATAAGCCTTATTCTGACAACACTGGCACTGTACTCAAAGCTTGGTCGCTTGCCATCAAGCCAAGTTCAAGTTTCTTCTCTTTATTTCCAGGAAGTTTTCCGCTCTGTCCTTTCACTGAATCTGTCTGGACCGCATCATCACCGCCCTCTTCTGCCTCCTCCTCCTGCCGCTTTAACAATACCGCCCCCTTCTGCTGCTCTGCTCAACAACTCTACTCAACACTGCTAAAAAAAGTTCACCCGCTGAATCACGTATGGCCAACAAGCCTAAAAACAAAATTGAAAATAAGTTATACTTTTAAATGTATTCAAAGGATTCAATTTAAGTTATCAACTTAAATTTACTGGAACAAGCAACAGGCCGTATGAAGCCTCCCTCCTGAGCACGCACACAAGGTCAAAACAGAACATCATCTACCTGTGTAAATTCTGTACATAGAATTGTTAACATTATTAAACTAAAACTGTAAGGCAATCAAGAAAAAAAAGTAAATAAAGAAGTTAGATACTGACATTTTGCCTGGCGTTACCCTTGACCTGTACCCGTTTACCTGGACCTAGACCTTGAGCTTGAATGAGAGGATGAGCGCGATGAAGATCGTGAGTGGGAAGATCGAGACTTAGAACGACTGCGCCTATTGGATTTCTTTTTCTTATTAGTGTCCTCTTCTTCACTGGCATCAAGATTATACTTTGAAAGGTCAGCATCATCTTCATCCTCATCCTGAAAAAATGCAGGTATACAAAAAATACTTCTGAAATATTTTGACTGTTTTCTTCAGGCAGCGTGTTTTACTTTTTCTAGGGTTAATTCTGTGCTTTTTTCCCAACCTTTGAAAATACCGTTAGTGCATTTAAAGAGAACCAAAATTTTAAGAGTAAAGAGTGACTGAAAATTCACATTTCAAAGCAAACTAATAAAAAGCCTGCAAAAAACCTATCTGAAGTCCCACTTGCTGTTATTTAACAAAGTTAATGAAACCACAGACATTTGTTTTTACCGGTTACTTTAAGTAAGTGCCTGAAAGAATTTTCAGACTCAAAATCTATAACCATGGCGTAATTCTGCAGAGACATGGTTCATATGCAGAATTTGGCGACTGCTGTGTCAAAAATAAGTGTATACACATGTCTCCGCGGGACTGTTGTCCAAAGACGTGGACAATCCAACATGTGACAATCGTGCACTTAAAGATGAAAGAGATCTCTGAGTATTTTATTCCACTTCATAAAAAATAAATCTGATGTGGTTTTAAAAGGCTAAGAATAAAACTGAAGAACATTCCCTTTATGTGGTAACTATACATAAAGGTTCCAAATAAAAGACCTCAGAATTTTTGATTCTGATCTCAGATAAGCTTTCAATTTTTTAACGTTTAAAAAAATTGTACATCTTTGAACGCAGGTATTTAGAACAAAACAGAGCTTGTGCACAGGCTTTACAGAGGCTGCAGGCACCATTACTCTGACAGCTGCTCCTCTATGTTGCTCCAAAGGCAGCTAAAACCTTACCTACTAATACTAAACAGCACTGTAGTAACAACTAAAAGAAATAATTGCTAGGAAAAAACCCCCAAACACACTACCTCATCCAACTTGTATTTGGAGAGATCTTCATCCTCATCCTCCTCATCTTCCCCTTCAGATTCCTTATCTTCTACCTCCTTCAGGATCGACGCAGGACCAACCGGCTTCCCTCTATATTTTTTCTTTTTGCGTCCAAACTAAGAAATTTTATTCCGTTAGAACACGATTTAATCAAAAGTAATATCCAACTGTCTTTTTTGATTAAACTTACATGAGAAGATAAATACACATCAATGTCGAGTAAGGTATTGCTCAAAGGGAAGGAGAAGGATTATGAAACACCAATTAGCAACAAGAAACTTTCTAAAGCGACACTCGTCTTTGCGACAATGAGTACCCACAGACAAGAGCAATGGAAATCTGCGTTTAACAAAAGAGTGTTTTGTATTTGTGGCTATGGGATGTCTTTACAGAACAACGTTGAACACCTGGCTGAAAAAAACATGCATGATGACCCTGAAGCCAGCTCCCTAAGATGTTTAACGAACTCAGCTTGGACCAGTCTAATTTGAACTCGTTCTCAGTTCTTAACCCCCAAAAGACAAAACAGATGCACTCACTTTGAGTTCAAAACTTTCACACTTGAGTGTCTGACAAAGGGCTGCATCACAATGTATTTCTGACTAGCGCTTTTCCCCGTAAGCAAACCAAATGCAAATGTCTGTATCCTAAACACAAACGACACAACACGCATCTCTCCAGAGTAACACCTGTACCTGACCTTACCTCATCGTACTCCCCGTCTGATTCTTCACGTTCTATATATTCAACATTCTCTCGCTCATTAAATCCTCCTCCGTATCCTTTAAAAAGGGGCAAAACAAGACAATCTCTTGAGCCGCACCGAATTCAGCTACATTAAGCGCAAAGTTTAGAATAAACTTTGACAGAGGTTCTGGAAGCCTTCAGCACGTGTATAAGAACATGCCGTAAGAACGTAGTATGACCCAAAAGCAACATGAATTGTTCACACTATTAAATATAGCTCCTCGGAAACCTAATTAAGAAAATGGATTAAGACGCATACACAACACAGAGGCAGTAGTGTTTAAAAGAATGGGAAAAAATCTATAAAAAAATCAGGATTCTAGCTGTGCTGAGCAACCAGCTTCCCAGAGGAGCTCTGGAGGGGCTGCAGTGCCTGACAACTGCCTCGTTGTGGACAAACACCGGAGTGCCTCCGAGGGGCCAGAATAAAGGCCGCTGTCCTCGACGGCCAAAATCCCACCTCCGAGAGCAGCCAGCAGCCAAGGAGACACGAGGTGACGCCGGCTAACTGCTTTGCCAGCTGCTGGTGTCGCTGCCACAGCCAGGCCCTACGTGCACGCTGCCTCCTTTGTGGCGTCTGGGCACGCCAGCCTGCTCCCGCATGGCAATTATTCTGTGCCAAAGTCATACGTCTAGCTCCTCAGGGAGCAATAGGAATAAAAGCATCCTGTAGTCGCACCGAATTGTACAACTGCCAAGATTTGCCTTAAGAATCTTTCTGTTTCTTTTTATAATGTGAGAGGGAAACTTCAACGACTCGTTTTCATTTCAGCTGACTTTGTAATTTACTGCAAGCATGTGCAACGTGCTAGGTGTCCTGCACACGACTGCAAATTTGCTCTGAAGGACATGAGAACTTGAAAAATTAAATAACTATTAAAAATATTTAATTAGATGAAATATTATATGAAATACTATATTATTCTTTAATACTCTCACAATATTAAAGAAAAATATTAAAAATATTCTTTTTCCTTTTGAATAATAACCTCTGTGCTCTTCTCCATGCTGCCTTTTTGTACACATTAGTGTTACAGTCGATGCATTAATTCCCTGCCTGATCTCACCTGCAGTGGTAACAGCATAAATAGTGCCGACCGCGCTGTAAGGACATCCTCTGCTCCAGTTACCACTGCACTCATTGCTAATGCGGGAGGAACTTAAGATGCGTCACAGTATGACCAAACCTCAAACCTCATTAAACATAACAGCCTAATCGCTACAGCCTTCAAACTCCGTTCTTGCGACTGCCGAGTCCTCTGTCGATGGACACGACTAGACCTTTGGGAGTTTATTAAAACATTCCATTACTCCTTCCAAGCGTCTTAGTATCAAAATCAAATACAGAGGCAGTTTAAGCTGAACATTCATTGACTTTCCAAAGGAAAGCATCACATCCTTTACACAGTACTAAAAGCAGTCAAGCCTAAGAACCTACAGATTTATTTACACATGGAAAATCATTTAACTTTGCTAGTTCTGCTGTGAAAACAATCCCTTTAATTACGTTACACCTTGATTCGAAAAAACAAGTTTTCTCACAGTAATTTGAGTATTTTAAAACCATACATATCTTACCTGTCCTCTCCTCCAATTTAGCATACTTTGGAGTATTACACATATTACATTCTGATCTTCTGGCCCAGTTCACGTTACCGCATCTTCAGAGGCAAAAAGAACAAAACAGAAATAAGAAACATTTTATTTCAAATCAAAAGGCTTAAGCGTTGAGGCAATACTTAAAAAAAAGTAACAAAAACGCATGTGCCATAGTTTGGCAGTGATCTGCAGTCGCTAGTACAACACAACTGACTCCAAGGCCAACGGCCAGCACGACACAAAGAACCGCAAGAGAGCCTATGGGTATTTCACCAGCACAAGGGTGATGGGAAGAGGACAAATCAAGGGGAAAGAAGTAAAATCAAGAGGCAAGCAGGCAGAAGTTAACGGAAGACTACACAAGTGTTAAAACCCCTCATTACTCCCCACTAGTGGCACTCACAGTTTAGAGGAGCTAAAGAAGAAGCTACCACGAGAATGACACTCATGAGCGGTCATCACCATCCACCGGCACACAACTACAGTTACACGCTTCGTCACCACATGTCTGTCTTACAGCACCCTAATAGGCTGCTCGCGCCTCATCCACCTGTGACACTATCATCAGGATGCTGCTCAGCCCCAAAGAGGAGAGGACGAGGTCCATAGGACACAGCCTAGCTTGAAAAAACCTTGGCAAAGTCTCAGGAAAGACCGGACAACCCTGAAGTGTGCCATCAGGCGGGCTGCCCCAGACACAGGGACCCACGGCGCTGCCCAGGAAACCTGCCCCTCTTGGGCAGCAGAATGGCGCAAACGGAAACCCATCTGGCTGAATGCAGCTGCGTTCCGGCAGAAAACATTTTACGGATGCAGGTTTCACTTGTCAGACAGCTTACTCGATCAGCAAAACCCGAAATCCTTAAAAGTGCTCCAGAAAAGCTGAAAACGCCTGTCAAAACCAAAGCAGACTAGTAAGGTAGTCCTTTTCTAATTTAGATCTCAATATTCTCCTTTGATACCCTGGAGAAACATCTAAGAATGTAACCATGTGCTAAACTTCACCCATTAAATATTTAGTGAGCGTTAACAATAAAATACCATATGGCAATGAAGGTGTTACTTCCATTCTCACGTTTCTTCTGAACTTGAGAAGCATCTCGGCTTATCAAAGAAACGCGTGAGCTTTCACCTGTCTCGTCTTGATTACTTTTTTACTGTTTTCCTGGCCATGTTAATTAAGTAACTGCTGTCCAGCCAACAAAAACGCATGCTATCCTCACAGCAAAACACTGCCGGTGGAACAGCGGTGAGCTCCGATCTCCCTTCTCTCATCCGTACGTTTATACCGACAAAACGAAGTGACGCGTTGTGTGGCTCCCAGAGGACACCCCGCGCTTCGTAAGGGGCCTTACGTTTTACACTGCCAGTCGTTAGCACTGAAGAGGCCGCGACTCTTTTCAGCAAGCGTCTTTCCTATTTCTGTGCCTCCAGCTTTCATCATTTTGGCTTCCGTCGTTTTCTCTGGAAAAGAAGAAGAAAAACAAAACGAAACCCCAAACGGTTCTCAAAGATCTTGCTTTACGGTTAGTCAAAGAGAGTGAATGTTCTTTTCTTTTAAAGAGGCAGGAATAGAGGAGAAGAAAGAGATCTATCACCTGGGATACTCACCTCTTCCGCATCTGTTGCAGCTGGTTCTTCTAGCAAAGTTAACATTCCCACACCTGGAAACAAAAACAGCAAGAGAAGGCCAACGCTCGCTGAGCGAACGCCGGAAAACACGCGCGCCAGCCAGACTCACGGAGAAACGCTTTCGGGTTCCAAACCCAGCTCGTTCTGTGTCAAAAATAAGTGTATACACATGTCTCCGCGGGACTGTTGTCCAAAGACGTGGACAATCCAACATGTGACAATCGTGCACTTAAAGATGAAAGAGATCTCTGAGTATTTTATTCCACTTCATAAAAAATAAATCTGATGTGGTTTTAAAAGGCTAAGAATAAAACTGAAGAACATTCCCTTTATGTGGTAACTATACATAAAGGTTCCAAATAAAAGACCTCAGAATTTTTGATTCTGATCTCAGATAAGCTTTCAATTTTTTAACGTTTAAAAAAATTGTACATCTTTGAANGGCGGCGGCGGGGCGCATGCGCAGTGCGCTCCGGCGGTGGCCGCGGCCGCCATGGGCGGGCTGAGCGCCCGAGGAGAAAGGGCAGGGCTGGGGCGGGCAGCGGTGGCGGGGCCCGGGAGCCTTCCTCGGCGCTGCGAGCGTGGGCTTCGTCGTGGCGGTTGGTTTTCCTACAGCTGTTGCTGTGGGTCCGTCACCCCAGAGCCCCAGGGGCAGAACCGCCCGGGCTCCTCACGGGCAGAGCCGGCCAGCGAGCTCCTGCGGGTGCGCCTTCCCGTCAGCGGAACACACAGCGAAACCGTCGGGTGCTGATATGTAATAAAAAAGAAATGAAATAAAGACTCGATGTTCATAGACGAGAGCGTGCGCGAGGTTCAGGCTGGTTTCTCCGTGTGATGGCCCTAACGAAATCCCCGTGAGAGTATACAGGGGGTTTTAAATACGACAGATCACCAGTATAAACATCGCCGTTAAAGACTGTGGAAAGAAATCCATTATTTTTAAAAAAATACTTTAAAACCTTAAGATTCAAAAAGCAGCGGGTGGTTTGCTGGCGGATTTGTTCCGGCAGCGGGGTGCTAGCCGCCATTCCCCGCGTGTGACCGGGGCGCCTGCGGCCGTGCCGGATGACTACAGCCATGTTGCAGAGAGCCGGCATGGCGCGCTTTTGGCAGCTCTTTCACCCCCTTCCCTTTTTCTTTCTGGACTGGTAACAATTTGGCAAGAGACGCTGCGCTTAAATTGACCAGCATCACCTAATTAAGTACATGCAATGTGCTTATTTATAGCAAAGGTTACTTTCCTGGCGGTTTTTATTCCCTTTCCCTCCCGTGCTGTAGCCACATCCTGTGGAAAAATCATCTGGGATCTGGTTACGGGGCTGGTTTTTATCACATCCGCTCTCCAGTTCATGAGGCAAGATGACAGTGTTACTGCTATTTATTTATAAAAGTATAAAACAGTGCTAGTGCACTGGAAAAATGTGTTGGGGCGTCTGGGTTGTCTGCTGCAGAGGGTTGCGTACAAACTCCCGTTTGTGAATTTGTTGTCCATAATAATCACAAAGGACTAAACCTGCATTTTCTTGTACCCGGAGAAGGTCCGGGGCGAAGGGCTGTGCTGGAATTTTGGACAACGGCTGTGAAAAATCTTGGGTTTTTTTCTACTCCAGGATTAGAAGAACAAGGGGAAAGTACCAGATGAAAAGGGGATGGCGGCTGGGCGGCTGCGACAGAGCTCGCCGGCGGGGACTACAGCAGCACCGGGTCCCGCACCGCGCTTGTGATTGTGCGCACAGCCTGCTTAAGAAGTGGTGCTTCGCAGATGGGCAGAGCAGCCTGCAAAATGTAAAACCTCGATTAGAATTTTTTTTTCTCAAGACGACATCCCTTCATGGCACCGAATAACCAGTCTAAGCTTAAATGAGGTATCAGAGCCGTAGCGTTGTAGTAGAGGGCAGCAAACTTTTGGTCACTTTGTCAGCGCGGGCCTTTAAAATGAAGTAAATAAAAAAGAGCTTGAATAGAGCTGGAGAATCCAGTTGCAGCCCCGAGTGCCCGGGGGGATTCACTCCGGCCATCCCATGCCGTTCTAGTCAGTACAGCAGGTGGCACTTTAGTAACATACATTTTTCTAGGTGCTGTTGTTATTGCAGATTAAAACCCTGCTTTTTTCTTTGTGGAATTCAGGGGAGATATTTTAAATATCAGCGTATTGATAACTCTGTTTAAAGAAAAAAAAAAAGCATCGCTGTCACCACGCCCGATTGGCACTGGAGGTTGAATGCGAGACTGTTTTTGAGTTGCGCATGATGCAGAACATAGGGCTGGCAAGGTGCATCAAGATCGCGTAGCGTGTGTCTCCTTCGAGCAGGACCGTGCCACTGGCGCCTACCTTTTCCGGCAGCAAAGGCGCTATCCAGGTGCTCCCCTGCTTTGGCTTGGGTGAGGGTCTGCTTGTGCTGGTGGGATTACAGGGGTGACCAAAACCAGAACGTGGCCCCTAGAGGTTAATGCATTCCTGCGCACCTTCAGGAACGAGCCTTTCCTACCTAACAGGAATATCGGTCATGAAGTATGGTATCAGGGAGACAAAAACCATCCAGACCTACAGAATAACGCATGCTGGAAGGTTTTCTTCATTTGTAACATCCTTCTGCTTATTAAAAACTATTGTTCGAAGCTAGTATGTTAGAGAAAATCGCTCTCTGTTGCCTTTAGTGAGAGCTGGATTGAGCTTCAGCGTGCTTAGGAGAGGCATTGTTCTGAAATCCCGCATTCCTGTTGAAACTGTGGCTCATGAATTCCTTTCGATCCTCTCAGAACCAGGCTCTCTCCCCTGCTGGGTCTGCAGAAGCGCCACAGAAGGGGCACGGCCCTGTGCAGAAGATTTTACGGCCTCCGCCTGGCGTCTGTGCAGTTACAGGGGTCGACTTCAACAGAACAAAAATTAAAATGAGTTTGGAGGGTACCTCTCTTTGTCTTGAATGATAAAATCCTCGTGCTGTTCAAGTCGGAAAAAAACAGCCCCTTGCCGATGACTTCAAGGACAGGAGTTTGTTCGTAATTCCTGGATTTCTCTTCAGGGAAATCAAGGCACGCTAAACTTTCTTTTTATGTTGAGAAATGGAAGAGAATGTGTGCCGTTTTAAAAATAAGCAGAGGCAGAACTGCAATTCACCTGATAATAATCTGAGGCTTAAATATTTTACAAGTTGGTAAAATACAATGAGAGGAATATTGAAGTGGTACGTGTGTTCTGCTAAGGGAAGCTTCCCAGAGGAGCCTCTGGCCAGGCACCTGCAGCCAGGAGCTTGAAGCGATCAACTGCATTTTGAGAACAGGACCTGTCCGTGCGGAGGGAGTGTTTCTTTAACTCCCATTTGTTCAATTTACTTCAGAAAATGGATATATTAAAAGCTGAAAAGCCAAAGGGGACCAAAAAAACCCCCCAAATTCTCTTTCAATTTATGAATAAAAGTGAGGCCCAAGTGGCCAAGATCTTCTGCAGTCTGGAAGGACACTGCAAGCAGACACAATCTGGTGTTCTGCTCATTGGCTGTACAGGATATTCCCTTTATTTAATACACCAGTTAGCTTTGCTTAAAGGGTTTTGATATGCTGATCTTCTTTTCCTGTGTTTCTTACACAGAGTTGCATTTAAGTACCTACTGCCCGTTTCACAATAGCTCATGAACGGCTTTATTGGATTCCTGCTTCTATCACAACACATCTTGGCTTCACATGTGGGTAAGGACTTGATAATAACCAAGTAAATGAGAAATACATCACCCATCATTTTAACATAATGAAACCGAACAGTTGAGAATGAAAAAATGTGCGGAAAACTATTTAATTGGCCTGTCTCTAGACAGCCAATTCCTTCCAACAAGCGTTGAAAATCAGTTTTCCTGAAGAAAAACGAAGTGGTACAAAGGCCAGCCAGGATCAAAGTCAGGTAATTAAACAAAGGTTCCTGTGCTTCATAGCTATCTCATTCTGTTTTTCATGTCCCCTGCGCTGCAGGGTGTCTGCATGCCATGCCCTTTAGTAAGCGACTTGGGACACCTAGGTTTTTAAGCGTCACTTTAAAGCGCTCAGTATGTTGTTGGTGCTCCCCAAGACACAATGATAATAATTTCAGATCTATGACTTAGGAGCGTGGTGTGCTTCCATCAGGTGAGATCTGCCTGTTATGAAAACCCATTTGTGCTGATGTAACTGAACACACACTAAATTATGCTGCGAAACAGTGTTTGACTGTTCGTTTTTCGAAGCGCATCACAACTTGGCAGATACTTGTTTAAACGAGAAATAGTGGAAATGCGACACTGGTGTTAAAAACTGCGAGTGCTGTAAACCATCGAGGGTGCTCACAGGTTTGAGATTTACCTTGATATAGAAGGGCTGCTGCGCTGGAAAGCAGCCTTAGGACGTACCACAGCCTTTGGAGAGTTGGTATTCCAAGTTTTGTTTCAATTTTCACGTGTGACAGGCGTTTGGTAATGGAGTATTTGAAGCGAGGGCTGGGTACCGACATGCCACTCAAGCTGACAGACTTTTGCAGGAAAGATTTCCTTCAATGTGTGACCTTTACAGAAGGTTAGACGCTGCTTGTCATTTCATAGTTTAATAATTAAAGAATGATTCAAGAACATAAAATCAAGAAATAAATGTTTTACATAACAGTTTAGATGCGTTTGATTTAGTAAGAGTAGAGTTGACAAATACTCACTGACTCTTTCAAGCGTGGGGCTAAGAGGCCGTTGGAGGGGCTGTGGGGTCCTCTGCCGCACTTCAGGGGGGCCCTCGGCGAAAGAGCCACTCACCCCAGCTGCCGGTTTTGTCTCAGACCAGGCGCTCCCCGCTCAGGCTCTGGGAGCCTCTGTCTGGCCTCTGGCACGTGTAGCCAAACAACGTGTAGCGATTCGAAACGCTTCTGGCCTCAGTCTTCCCTTTGCAGATTAAGCGGACTATTTTTTGTCTTTAAAAAAGTCCTGATACTGTTCTCTTTTATTAACATCCTCCGGCACCTGTGGAGGGATGGTTCCTCTTCTCTGTCCTTAAAACGTGGAGTTTAAAAACTTAAAAACATACGTCAAGGCTTTTTGCGGTACTGTTGCTCTTCCACTCGTTCGCTATTGCAGATGTGTACATTCAGTTGCTCCCTTCAACGCCCAATACTTTGCACGTGGTCCGAGCTGAATTTCCTTTTCATTAATTTCAGATCAATTCTCTAAATACCAAGGTAATTCTGAGTACTTAACCAGTCTTTCAAATTTCTTCCAGTTTTCCTTTTGATTCAGTATGGATCGCATTTCCTTGACCTGCGCGCGTGAGTGTCACACAGCCTTGGCACAGGCTTTTCTCAAGGGAAGGCAGATCATACCTGGGTATTTCCCTCCTGCGTGGCGGAGACGCTGAGTGGAGCAAAAGGAGGTTTAACATGACGGGCAAGTTTTGTTTTCACATAAACCCTGTAGCTTCTTTGGCACTCGGTCTGCCATTTGCTCTTCTGCCATATATTAAGTATTTTTAAATGCCATTAGGAAGCCGGTAATGGGAAATGCTTTGCCCAAAGAGTGTGTGAAACCACCCCAGCTTTAAACGGAAAAGCGTGCCAGTCCACCGCCTCGATGCCTTGCCCGTGTGCTTTGCATGTGACCCTTCACACCCGCCACCAAGGCGCAATTTAGAAATAACACGGAGTTCAATAGCCAAATGCGCAGGGACGGTGAAAACAGATCATATTTCATCATTACGTTTTTACTCCAGAACAATAACAATATATATTTACTCTAAGGGAGCTCGCGGTGTTGCGGTGTTGCCAACAGCCTTTCCTGCAATCAGAATTGTGATACAGATGCATTATTTTCTCCGGCAAATTTTACATGTCAGACAGTTGTCTTAGTTCTGCTGCTCCTTCTCAGAAGTAAGTAAGGGCTCTTGATACACTTCGCTCTTTTGACAGGAGAATCCAAACTTGTATTTGCCCACAATGCTGTTGACGTTTGCGATGCAGGTCAGGATTTTCTTTGAGAGCCATGGGAGATCTGGTTTAGAGTTTTAAACTTAATCTCCAAAGCAGATGTAAAACAGAGTAACATTCATCAGTTTGGAGGAGTAACCTGTCCAGCAAAGCTGTGTTTCTGGGGACGTGGAAGGGTACAGCTACGAGAGACACAGCCCAAGAACTGACAGTGTGTCTCCAAAACATCGGAAGAACTACTTTTTAAGGCAGCAACTAAATATTCTGTGGCTAGCTAGGTCTGACAGGTAGATGTCGGAGCTGACATAATCCAGGGATAGCGAGGGTTTTTCTAAGAGTAACTAAGGCAAATGTGCTTTAAATTTAAAATGGATGTATTTTCCCCAAGATTTTATTTTAAAAAGGAGCCAGCTTGGAAGAACCCTAGGTGCTGTGCCTCAGCCAAGTGCGGGTTGAGAGGAGCGGTGATGGTTCCTTGTCAGTACGTTCGGAGATGGTGTCAGTGAAGGATAAGGATCCTCCGACCTGGAGGATAACTGGCAGGATCAAAAGGTTACAAACTGATCATGAATACATTCAGATAGAAATTAGAAAACAGAGTCTAGCCATCCAAGAATAAGGGTCTGTGATGGTTTTCCAAATAAAATCAGGGAAGAAGGATTCTAAACGAGTTAAGATGGAGCTTGGTAAATGCATGGAGAGAGTTATTTGATTTATCGGAGGACTTCCTGGAGAGGGGAAGCTATGTCTGTGGTGTGAGACTTTGCGAGCGTCACATACACTGGCTTATCCCGGGAATTTGAAAAGCAACTGGATCATTGTTTTCCCTACATTGTGCTGCATCAGCGCGATGCTCAGGGTTCCCCTTAGTCACCTGTGAAGGTACCGGATTATTTTTTTCCTCCTTGGCAGGAGGCGTCAGGGCTGCTGCTTCTCCCAGCCTTCTCTGAAGAGCTAGCAGATGATGATGAGGTCTGGAGTCAGGGCAAAAAGTCGCTCGATGCAGTTTTGGTTTTGGAGGATGGCTTTGCTTGCTTTCACAGTGGAGCAGTCTAAGACCTTCAGACACGGTTGGATGGACGGCATATCTGCATTCCACCCTATGATTTTTGGTTTTGCATCAATTGCAAATGTTCTTACAACTTCCATAACTTTGTATTATTTGCATGTATTTTGCATATATACTTATAAATTCAGAGCAATTGGGAAATCTTCAGTAAGTGCACCTGAAAGCCCAGCACTGGATTCGTCCTGCAGCCCTTCCCTCTGCTTTCAGCAGGGCATGCGCTGCGCTGCGTGAGAGGGTTGGCTTCTCACGAGGGTGAGTTACCCTGTGGTTACCTGAGAAGCTGCTCTGCGGTTGCTGGATTTCCCTCAGTTTCTCTTCTGTTCCCCTCCTCTTTTTCCTGACCTACTCCAATGCCTTTCAGGAAAGGTCTGAAGGATCCCTCTCTGAAATCAGAGGAGTCTATCGGACAAGAAAAACCCCAGGGGCTGGTCATTTGTTTCTCGTTCGGCTGGTGCACCGTGATCTCTGCAGATCATTATGTGAGGACGCTGAGGTACATCAGTGGCTCTGGCAAACACAGAAGGCATTTCCAGCATTCAAACCTGATGGTGGAGGTGAGCGGGGGACCGGTTCTGATGATGATAGGTGTGCGTTGTTTGAGAAGGACAGTGCCTGATGGGCTCTGTGCCGGCAGCGGCTCTGCGCTCCCGTGACACTGAAGGAATAGCAAGGCTCCCAGCAGGAAAAGGGGAAGATGTACTCTCTAAACTGGCTGCTTAAAGGAAGGTGATGTGTTTAAGGAAAATACACATAAGTAACCCAATATTTATAGTTTGCAAAACATATATTTGAGCACCATGTAGGTGAAATGCAGAATAAATGATGCCCCGACTGACAGCTGTAATTACTGTGCTCCAAAGAAGCTTATTTTGAATACAAATTTGTTTGAGCAAAAGCATGTAATGGGCCAGTGCGGTAGAAATAAAGGTGAGGCATGTCCAATATATGTATAGAAGATCTAATATACATTTTTTAAAAGCCAGATTGGAAAGGGTTCATCGCATAAGGAGCCATTGTCAAGCAAAACAAGATGTGGTTAACCTTTCCCATGCTTGTCCTCCCCTGCCCGTCTTACGCTGCATGGTATCGCCGCTAATGAGCGTGCAGCTGGAATCGGGGCGATGGGAGGCTCTGTTCCATTTCCTCGGCGCACCTTCTCGACGAACGTTCGTCAGTCTGAGCTCCTCGCTGCTGCGAACGCGCCCATTGGCAGCAGCACGGTGGGGGTATTTCGCTCAGGCGTACCTGGAGGGCTTCAGAAGTTTCCAGCTCTTCCTGGGGATGTCGCTTTGCTTCGTCAAAATCTTCCCTTTGTCTCTTCAGGCTATTCTGCCCTTGTTGAAGTCAACAGCGCTGCATGGAAAATTTCGCAGATCAGTCCTAGAAATTTGGTGTTAAGTAGGCAAAAGTGTAACTTGGTCACAGAAACAATTAACCCCGTCATAACCAGTAAATTTTCATTATTAATAATAATTATTTGCTACTGTGTACATGGCAAAGTATGACTGACTTTGGCATTCCATCTTTAAAAACAAGTAATATAGCCAGTTCACACATACCCCAGTTGATGGAAATGTGCCAGTAGTATATTTAAAGGGTAAGGGAGACAATTCCAAAAGAAACTGTACCTTTGTTTTTGTACTAACTTTACCTACAGTATTACTATTTTGAGCTATATTTTTGTTAATGGACGTTGAGTTGTAGCAGTTTGGGGCTCTGTGAAGTCAGAGTTAGGCTGCTGACCCCACCTGCGGTGTCCTTACACCTATAGTTCATTTTTGCTGTTTCGCTTTTTGCGTCTTACTGAAATGAAATATTTGGCTGCTTCTCCAAAATCTGTTTTGGCAAAATAAAATTAAAAAAAAAAGAAAATGAAGAATTTGGTTCAGGTAAGGAACTGAACAGACTCAAAGAGTGAATAGTCGGGAGGGTCCTCCGGGGTCTGCTGTGCCATTTCCCAGAGGCACATCTATGTGACCTGGTTCTTGGGATGTTCAAGGAGAACCATGAGAGCCCCTTTGCTGCCAGAGAATTTGTGAATTCTCATACATTGCTGCTTACCAGCCAGAATGCAAAAGCAATTTCTTGTCCTCATTTTTACAGCCAATTCTGCTACAAATTTGCACATTTCAGTGAAGACACTCTCTCTCTTTCCAGAACACTCAATTACAGTAACATCAGACAAACAAAGTCATTTTGACAAGTGTCCTATTTACAGAGAAATGAATTGTCACAAAGGGGAAAAATTCTTTTTTTCTCCCTCTTCTTTCTTTTACTGTAAAAGGAAACTCTTGAGTAAACTTTGTTTTTCCTTGAATTGCAGTTACAAATAGAATAAGGAATTCAGAGTGCAATTTCAGCTCGCGTCATGCTTCAAACCAACATGCCTCACCAAAGCAAACCAAGACCAGTGAATCCAGACTCGGAGCCCACTCAGCGAGGTGCTGGGTCTCCTGGTCAGAAGCTAGAGAGATTTCAGCGGGCTGGCAACTCAACAGAGGAGAGCTCTGCACCTCCTCCACAAGACAGGACGTCTTTTTCCCAGTAAGTTTTCTGAGATTTATTAATCCCACTTTTCCACAAGGCTGGATCAGATCGCAAACTCAGCACAAACTCCCGGCAAGCGGACAGTCCATGCACTGAGTGAAGCAGAGGTGTGCGTGTGTGTATGCGTGCAGAAGGGGTTTCTGGAGGTCTCCCACCTGAAGCAGGTCCATCGCCAGTACGGGATCTATGTTTAGCTTCGACCCAAACCCTGCAGCAGGGCCCTGTACGTCCCCTATCCCCAGGAGAAATCAAAACCCACCAGTCCCTCCTAGGGACCTTGGGAAAGGTGGAGTCCTTCTCACCGCAGGCCACCAGTGTGGCCTTACAGACCCTGCCAAAGCCTGGACGTGTTTACCCAAACGCGAGCCCTGGCCGTGCGCGTGAGCCGCGCTCCCAGGCTGTCCCCAATCCCACCCAGCCTCCTCTCCTTGCTCCTGCAGATCCAAACCCTGCCTTGGCCAAAAGCGAACATGCTGCTGGTTCAACATGCCTGGCCCCATTTAATGCGAGTAGAAGCGAGTTTTGTCCTTACTGTGTTCGCAACTGTGCTTTTTTGTTAGCGACAGAAATTTTGAGTGCTGTGCAAAATCTCTGCGTTGCTATGGTTATAGTACAGCCATTCCCCGAGTCTCCCCGAAGTAGCCTGAATTAAGAATAATCCAAGGGACACTACATGGGGACTACCCCGCAGTAGCATGGGGTTTTCGGATGTTTCCGTGCTGTCAGTGGGGAACGAAGGTGGCAGACTAGGTTAGTGCCATCGTCTTAGTTCTAAGTAATGTAAAGTTCATTTACAGCTGGAAAATTTTCAATTTAAATCACGCCCCAGGAGGTATCCAACTTAAAACCTGGGGGCTAATTTCTACAAGCAGTGTGTTTTTTTCCCACCAAAGCTAAAGCTATCCTTGTATTCTCTTACCTCCCCTCTTTCCTCCACCGTTTTTTACCCTGCATGTTCATAGTCTTGCTTGGCACTGTCTCTGCGGTAAGCACAGCAGAAAGAACGATCCGCAGAATCATCGTTACCAACAAACCTGTGATGAGTCCCTCTGCACCAGGCTGTGACGGTGCTCCTCCGGTCCCTTGGGCGAGGGGATGCTGCACCCACGCGCTCCCACCCTCCCTCTCCATCTGGGAGACCTGTGGGTCTCCGTCCCGGCACCCCAGCCCACCTCAGCGGGTAATTGGTGGTGCGAGGTAATGGTGACTGACAATTTCATCTTTAAGCTATTTATCAGTTGGTGCTCTGCACATCAGGTGTCACAGGAACATGACAACTCTTGTCAGGGAAACAAGAGAGTCCTGTGACAGGCTTTCAATTGAATTTCTTCACCCAGCACTCCCCGCATTAACACTACGTTAAAACAACTTCATTCATTATTCCAAAAAAAAAAGGAAAAAAAAAACCCCATGAGATCCTGACAAAATATGTAACTTTTTTTGAATCCTAAAAATGCACCTGATTTTGCTTCATCAGTGCCTTCAGAATAACCTGTCTGGATTCATTAAGAGCTGCTTTATTTGTTGCTGGCGTGTAAGCTAACCACGGGTCACTCTGCCAACATGTGGGAGTCCGTCGTTTGCTATGAATGATTCATAACTCGGGCTGCTTTTTAATAAAACACGCATGTTAAAATTCTGCATATGCTCGGAAGGAAGAAATAAAAATTCCTCTCTATATTTTCATTAGAATTTATAATAAATGACAACCCGGAGATTTATTCTCTTGTACGCATGTCTTTCCTGCAGCTGCACCGTGTGCGTATACAGGCCTCACTTGGCTGCCCGCCATCCCCAAAATCACTCTGCGATGTTGCTCCTGTGCAGGCATTGGAGAGAGATGGTCAAGTCTGACTGTTATATTAAAACGCCACTGAAACAGAAGAAGGAAAAGTGACGGCTCCAGGAGGTGGTGATGTTCATGTGCCTCCTTCCCTGGAAGGAGACCGAAGCCGACCGTGAGCAGTGTGACCCATGACTTCCCTGCACGGAGAAAGCATCGTCACCAGGCCATCGCAGTGGTACACCGCACACTCCGTGTAGTCATGACGTGCTTCGAGTAACTCGGGCGTGTTTCGTTATTAAGCATAACACCCTGCTCTTCCAAGGTGCAACTGAAGCAAAAAACCTAGCAATGCTCTCCCAGATTTACTGGGGAACGGTGCTCAGACAAACCCGAGAAACAAAGCCTGAGCAGTGGCAGTGCTGCGCGCTGATGCACATTTGTTGCCTTCCGTTATATTTCGTTTGTCCCCCAAAAGTAACACGGAAAAGGGGTACCCCCATTATGCGTGAAGCTCCGAGTCTCTGTTGGCTTTCAGTGTGTTCTGCGTCTCACACTGTAGCCCTATGGTAAGAAAGCCAAGACATCAGATATGTGAGCAAAGCCCTGCCATTAATTTTAGTAAATCTCTTTGCTGCAAGGCAAAGATTCGTTTTCTTTCATGCACTGTCTTTTGCGAGCCCTTTCCCCCAAATTCAAAGGTTCTGCTCAATTATGGCAATCGCTCAGGTGTTGACAGGACAGCGGGGTGGGGTGGTTGGCGTGCTGTGGAGCTGCTTCCTACCTTCAGCAGAACTACAGCTCTGCCTCCTGCCCCTCAAACGTAGCTGGGGTGAGGGGGAAGAAGTGTTGGTTGTGCCCGTTTACACAGATTGGCTTTGCGCAGAAGAATTAGCCTTCTGCATGGCATCACAAAACATAAATTGTTAGAGCAGGCCCCCAGTGACTCCTGTATGAAGCAAAACTTGCTGTGCTTGAACCCGTCCAAGGAAAGTCCTGGTTAACAAACTGGGAACCGCTTATGTCGTTCTCTTCACAGGTGCTGAACGATGTGGCACAGACCCCGTTAAGGATCACAATGGCGATGAACAGCAGGGCTTAATGCGCTGCAGTTTGCCCTTTGATCCCAGATCATTGCAGACAGGGTTTACCTGAGAATTAGCTTCCCTTTTCTCCTGCATTTTTAAATTTTACGATATTTTTCTTGCAAATAATTTTTCTCATGTAAACTTTAACAGTCTGCCTTTGTCTGGACGCTGCTTAAATTTGATTTTTGTAATGACTGTTCACCCCTCTTGCTCTGCTGCTGTCTTCTCCAGCCTTACTCTTGACCCACAGAGATCAAACAGATGTCCATGGATTTCTCCATCCCATCCAAACACTTTTTTCAGGGGTGCCGTTGTTTGCACCAGGATACCCAGTTTTGACTCAGGGGCCTTTGAGGATGGCGAGTGACAGGTCTCCTGCTGGTCTGCTTCAATGGTTATCTTCTTTTAAGAAGTGCACACTGTCCTATGTATTTTTAGTTATTGGGTCTTTATTCTTTCTTTGCTGGATCCAAATATCTCAGAAAACCAATTTTTATACCCAAAGACCCTGCGGGTCTCTTTGGTTTATGTGGAAGGGTGCTGTAACGCCAATAAAATAAGAATCAAGAGCTCTCTTGAGATTTAATAGCCTCCGTAGTACTAGTCTAACTCCACTGTCTTCAATAGCACTGCTGAGGAGAAGTGACGATAAAGGAAAGGTCAGGATGTTGTGGCTTGCTTGTTTAAAAGTAGAGAACTAAACAGAATATAGGCAGATGGATATGAGGTCATTCAAAACTCGTATCAAGTAACACAATGAAGTGAATTGGATGGAAGTTTCATGGCAATCACTGCGAGGGAGCTGATGCCTCTCTAAGTTGCATGGCAACACGCTCAAGACAAAAATAAAACACCCATATGGCTTTGAAAATCTGATTTATTTCTGAGGTAAAATAGGGGTTTTTTCTTTCTCTAAGGTTAAAGTCTCCTGAGTAAAATGAGTAAGTCCACTGACACTGGAAAGAGTTACCAAGTTCTGAATTTTTCAAGGATCCCTATGTCTAGATTGTGCGCTCCCATTCCCACTGCCTCTTCATCTGCTCTGCGCTGTGCTGAACCCGTTCCTTCTCAGCTTTGACCAGTCTTGACGATTTCCTTTTTTAAGCCGTTCTTCCAAATCTTTGGGGTTTTTTAAACTTCTTTTTTAATTATGAATTGGTTTAATTGATGGAGAGCAATTCCTCAAGTCATTCCTGTGGAGTGGGAATCTCAGGGCATTGGTCTCGCCTTGCAGACTCTGCTGATGCCAACGTGCTTCTCAGAACAAAGCCGGGTTTGTTCCTGCCGCTTGTGCTGCACGAGGGAAACATGAGAAATGGCCCCTTGCACAACTGCGAGCCANTGTTCTTCCAAATCTTTGGGGATTTTTAAACTTCTTTTTTAATTATGAATCGGTTTAATTGATGGAGAGCAATTCCTCAAGTCATTCCTGTGGAGTGGGAATCTCAGGGCATTGGTCTCGCCTTGCAGACTCTGCTGATGCCAACGTGCTTCTCAGAACAAAGCCGGGTTTGTTCCTGCCGCTTGTGCTGCACGAGGGAAACATGAGAAATGGCCCCTTGCACAACTGCGAGCCAACTTTGTTGCTACAGAGGACTCCAGTGCCCGAAACACTGCAGACGCCAGGCATCAGAACTATGAATCATCTTTGCTTGCTGCTTGGGATTGTCTTTGGGCAAACAGCTATAATTATGCCAGGGTTGTCCTTTTACAGCTTGCTCCTCAAACAAAAAGACACAGTGGCTCACAGCGAGGGGAAAGCGTGAGCCCGGGAGCCAGATCTCACCGTAGCGCGAGAGAAGGGTGAACATACAGATGCAGTTGATGCAATACCATCCCCTGGGGCTCGGCTGGCCAAGGGCGGTCTCCCGTGCTAACCGATGTCTGCGTGGGCAGGAGAAATGCCTGTCTCTGTCCTCGTTTAGCCAGCTGTTCTATCGCCCAGTGAGCCCTCCCCACCTGGGAAGGGGAATCGGGAAAAGGAAAGGAGACCCATGGGTTGAAACGGAAACAGATTTAATCAAATGACAATAACAAACTAATACCAATGCCAGTACTAATATAAAATGCACAGAGTTACGCTCAGCCCATGCAGCGGCCGCGAGCTGCGCGCTCCCAGCGGCGAGTGCCCGGTGCCAAGCCCTGCGAGCAGCCCAGCTCCAGCGACAGCGCGACGGTCACAGCCAAGGGGACAGCAGGCTGGCCCCGGGAGCAGAAGGACAGGCAGCACCCTCCAGGGACGGCGGCCATGGAGGAGGAGGGAAGGAGAGAAGGAGAGGGGCCGTCCCCAGCACACTTTCCAGTTTATAGCGAGGTGACGTTATGGTATGGAACACACCACTGCTGCTGGCCAGCCTGGGTCACTGGCCTGGCTTTCGCTGCTCCCAGCTTTAGCACCTGGCTTACTCAAAGCTGCTGAAGGCCTTGATCATTATGGGAACCCGCACACCACGGCCGGCCACGAACCAAACCAAAGTGTCCCATCAAGTTACCAACCGCATCAGGTGCTGCAGTCTGCTCAAAACCGCAGCTTTCCTGAACAGAAAATCGATTCTGTGTTTCTGTCCCAGCGAAACCAGGACATTCTTGCAAACAGGAGGCTTTAAGTTGTTCAAGCTCACGGACACTGCAGGTTTGCCTTATTGCTGCCAACTCCCAGCCTGGGGAGATCAGGTGAAAGCACAGTGTGCGAGCGGTTCCGTGGCAGGGCCTCGTGTCTCCTTGGTACAACGTCAAGATGTCTTTAATTGCTTGGGACACAAATGAAGAAAGGCCTATCAAAATGGTCATGAGTGCCTGCAACGTGTCCAGCTTTGTGTCTGTTATCCCTTGTGCACATGCTGGTGGGATGCAGTTGGTGCCGGTGGTGGGGACGCCATTGAGGTGGGGCGCTGGTGACCACTTCCAGCAGGTGCCACTGCCGTGCTGTGACGTCCCCCTCCAGCCGTGCCAGCACCGCGTGGGGATGGACCGTAAATATTCAGTGCCGGATACACGAGATGTAAAATAGCAGGTGCAGCAAATCTGTGGTGAGGATACATTTAATGGGTGAAGGATTCAATATTCTGTCTACTGATCAAACAACTGTAAATAAAAACTCCATCTGTAGCTTTTTGTGAGATGCTGGTTTTTTAATTTAAAACCGCAATTTGTTTTAAAAAGTACAGCTACTCTTGTTGTGAAAGATGGCTTTGTACAATTAAACGGCAAATTGGATTAAAGCCATTGATTAAAATGTAAATATTTGAGTAATTTTAGGTTTCATCTGAGTACATTCAGAACAAAAAAACTTGGCCTGTGCAGTTCTTCATGTTCCATTCCCTATGGTAAATTTCTTGCTAGTAATTACGCCTTTTCTTTTGGCCTATTCTGCCTTTGTTTCCATTTCCCTCTCTTTTTTCCCCTGGCTCCTATAGCTCCTTATGCTTCAACAGCAGCTCTTCATTTTAAGGGGAAACGCTGCCACGTCTCCATGCAAGCCAAGTACCTCATCAGCTTCCATCGGTATGGTTTAATGGAAAGCAATGCCTACTATTTCCTTTTTTTTTCTGCGTAAAGCCTTGACAGCACCCCGCAGTGCTTGTCCTATCTTTCGTTGGTACCGTTTGTAGGAATCTTGACATTTATACGGTGAAATTCCAGTATTTAGATCAATCTATAGTTTATAGATCTGATTCAATTACCAGTGAAATCAATGGATGTCTTGGCTTCTACCAGAAACTTTCACGCTGACCAGATCTTCCTCTGCTTCCTGTGTGTAACAACTGGGATTTTATAAACAAACATTTTTTTATCAAAAGCTACTTAATAAATGTAATTTAATTGGCTACGTTCTGAAATAATTGTATCTTTAGCTTTTGCACCAGTCCCAGTTCAAAGCTAGAGCATGTAGGCAAAACTCACTGGGAAGCAAACATGAATTTACCCCATTTATCTTAAGTCACAGATGTCATCGTGTGGGATACACAGTGCACAGGAGGCTGTACGGGCATGGAGGCAGCCGACAACCACCCGACACCATGTTGGTCAAGGCCTTAGGTCCTCCCTTATCTGCACTGGGAAGCATCTGCCCGGGTTTACACGGTGATTACTTAGAAATTCGCAGCCAGCCTTTCTAATCTCTGAGGCTGCTGGAAAACCGCAGTCTGTTCCTGTTGCAGAATCCCAGATTGCAATCTGTGCGGCGACACTAGGAAGGGCAGTGGGCTCTGTGCGAATAGCTCCGAGCACTGAGAGTTTCGGAGGAGAACCGAGGCAGAAGATGACTAAACATGGGGCAGAGATTCACCAAGAAGGTCTGTGAAATGACCAAGGGAAGATGAAGACCTGGCTCGAGTGAGGCAAAGAACGGGGAATGACAGGGAAATGCTTGACTATTCGCTTTCAGGAGGCACTTCAGACCTGACCTTGACCTATCTTTGATAAAAGTTGTTGTATTTCCCCAAACCATCTGCTCCTTAAGATCAAACCTCGTATACTTGACCTCAAAAAACAATGACTGGCACTTTAAAAGTCAAATTGTCACAGATTTTTCTACAAACTTTCTACACAAATGACTTCAGTGCCATGGAAATGCAAAGGTGAGTTTGAAGAGAGTTATTTTCAGAATGACTCTAGGGTAAGTCAAATACTTTCAGCTAGAAATATCCTACATACTCAGCCTTTTTGCCGCGTAAATTTTACTTTTTATCTTTTATATTTTGCTGTGCAAACTTACTTTATTCCTTATAGGTTTTTGCGGGGTAAACCTGGGGTATAACGGCTCGGTATACTAATGTGGGCAAAGAGCACAATGATGATTTATGGATAAGCTGACCTATTATTTAGGTGCTGTTTTGTAGGCCGACTTACATTCCTACTGTATTACAGTCACTTTTCATCAATAATGCAAATATGTCCCTCTTATCCCCCACAAAAAGCTTTGTATTTTCTGGCATGGTTGAGGAAACGATCAGGCATGTATCAATAAAGACAGCAGTAATTGCCACGGGCTTACTGTTGTTTACGCAGAAGATATTTCGGTTATTCACTGCGGGCTGTCAGATGTGAGACATCAGGCAAAAGGAGTGGATCTCAGAAATAATTCTTGTACGGCTAGAGCAGAAATCCCAGAAATATTTATCTTACTATGAAGAAAATGATACAATAGCTGTTGTGGAAGGAATAAATATGTACCACGGTGTTATCTACAGTTGTTCATAAAGATGACTTGATTGCAACAGCAAAGTGCTGCGTGGTTAAAGTGAACCGTCTTAACAGAAGATTTACAGATAGATACACCGTACTTAACGATTACTACGTATACTAATATATACTGATAGCTAATTACTCTTTCAAAGGAGATAATGATCAAAGCCGTGATTTAAAAGCACATACATTTCTCTGTGTTTTCTCTGCGACCTCTGATATTTCAGAGAACGAAAATATTTATGTTCCAGTAATTGGCTGTTAGCGCATTGCGAATCCATTAGCTACTTGATTATGGTCAAGATGATGATGGGCTGAGTCACGAGTGAGAACAGGAAAGTATAGTCAATGTTCTAAAATCAGATGGGCTGAACTTTGACTGCGCATCATCATTTGCAGTTGCTGCTGCTAGTGTTGACTCTGGGAAACATTATATTGCCTAAAAATTAATGAAAAATGAAAATAAGTGTTGTTTCCAGAAGATCCTAAGCGTAGCTGAAAGGGTGGAAGTTGATAAGTAAATTGCCAGTTGATAAACTGTTTGTCTGAAACAGGCTGTGAAGGGCGAGCTTTAGCAGCGTGCACGTGGATGCGTGTGTGTGAGACCTGTCCTGCTCCCTTCACAGCCAAGTCTGCTGAGTTTTTTAAAACTTGGCAAATTTATTATTCTCAGTCCTACCTCAAACACAACAGCGGAAAAGCCAGATTCTTTGTGCTGCGTGCAATAATCGGCTATATGTTGACTGTAATACAGGTGAGCTTCAAAAACAAGTACGTTTCAATTGTACAGTGAAAGTGTTTTAGTAATTAATTGAAAAAAGTCCCAGGATGTGTTGAAAGGAGTTAAAAAGAATAATGAATCTATTTTTAAATAACGTATTGAAATTTGTCATTAACTGAGGTCATTCAAATGAGAAATGAGAAATACATGAAGAAAATCTGTATTTTTCATCATATAAAGCATTATTCTCTTGCATGGCTGTGTGCGTGGCTTAAATGTGGGACACAAACTTTAGAAAATACATGTTTACCGTGAGGGTAAGCAGACACTGGAAAGGGTCGCCCAAATCGGCTGTGGGGTCTCGGTCACTGGAGATACTGGAGCCCGACTGGAGGCGACCCGGGCAGCCCGAGTGGGGGTTGCACCAGGCGATCTCCGGGGGTCCCTGCCCGCCCCAGCCCTCCCGTGGTGCTGTTTCCACCCAGGAGAGAGCACGGTGTAAGAGGGTGGTGTTGCTGCTCAGGCTGTTTTAAGCAAACCAAGTCAGAATTACGGTGAGCAAACTTCCAACATGAAAATTCCCAATCAGTGATCAATTTGTAGACAAACAGATTAGTCCAACTTGGATCTTTGAGACTTACATGCTATTTTAAACCCAGCCTCCCTGTCCATTCAGATACTCGTGAGTGTCATTGCAGCCGGAGAGGGAAAGTTGGGCAGTTATCCTTTTGGGCTGAGGCAATGCCAGTGGCCAACGCAGGCGACTGCTGAAGAATGAATACTTCCGTCCTGTCACGCTGAGACAGAACTCCTCATCTCACCAGATAAAACATCTCTGAAGAGCAAGTAATCAGTCCTAAATCCATTTCTTAGACTAAATCCACTGCTTTGGACTTCCAAAAATATGTCTCAGAATGTTTATTAATTTTCTTTGCTATGTATTATATTTTTGTTGTTTCATTTTATCTGTATTTTTTCATTAAAATGCAAGTCATCTGCATATCCTTTATTCCAGGATTAACCCTTATTATTTTATTTTCCTGGCAGACTGACTGTCAGTTGTGTTTCAACAGCTTCAACCACTGACGGGTTTCTGCGCAGCTGCCTGGGCATCTGTGGCAATGACATATGAATGCGTTTCAACAAAACCCAAAGACTTCTGCTAGGGGTGGCAGTTATCCGGAAGAACAGTTTTCTGGAAAATGTTTGCACATTCTTCAAATGTAGCCTGGCAAATGATTTAAGACGAAGCTTGTTTATCCCCAAGAAACTGCAGCTATTGTTCTTTGGGTCTTAGTTAAAAAAATATAAAACCTCCCCTTAAGAAATCTTCGTATTTCAAGGCTTCGTTCTCACAGAAGTCAGAAGATACAAATCTGAAAATTGGAGACCTATAAGAAACGAAAAAGCCCTCCTCAGAGGCATGACACGTAATGCCTTGCAAAGTTCTGAGCTTGGGGAGGAAGGGAATGAATGAGAAGGGAGAAGAGGATTATTTTCAGTGTGTTGTGATTTCAGCCGTTTATGAGTCAATGCTCTGTATATTAATGGTGGATACCTGGAGGTGACAGACTCTGTGTGGATACTTCTGGAGATTAATGTCCACATCAGACTAATATAGGTAAAGCGAAGCCATTTCTTTTTACCTAGGAGAGATAGAGATCGTGTATAAATCTTGCAGAAAACCAGCACGTAATCCTTTTCTAAAACGCAGACTAAGGATGAAAATTGAGTGTGAACTGAGCGACAAACGGGGTCCAGAGGTGCAGCGTCAACAGGCTGGCCCTGTGTCAAGCCGACAGGCAGTTCCGTGCCTGTGGCCTGGCCAAGGCCCAAGGCGGGGACCCAAACGCCGCCGCTGCAAAAGCACAATATATGTCAAAGCTGGTCGCGGGGCCCCCGCAGCTGCCAAGAACCTACCGTGAGTGACTGTGCTGGCTCACGCCGCGCGGGCACGCAGCTCCATGGCGTCGGCGGCAATCGTGCGTGCTCCGACGGTGTGCGCCTTGGAGCTGCTGTTTGTGCGGAGCTCCCTAACGCGCCTTCCCTCTAAAGAGACGGGTCTGTTGAGGGGTGTGAAGCGGCGTGGTGTTCCTCTAAGGGACCGTTTCGCAATAAGGAAAAGCCCCTCCCTGGGCATCTAAAGGTAAACGTACAAGACAAAACCTGATGTGCTAGGTGAACAGATCTAGTGGATGAACACAGCTTGTGGGGCCCAAGCAAGGAACGTACCACAGAAATAACAACATGTAACACTTCTATAGCATGTTCTTCCAAACGTCTTAAAGCAATACGCAGAGGAAGGTGGGCCTGAGCGTCTCTGTTCACCCTCTTGCTCTCGATGCAGCGACTTCCAGGTCTGTTGGTTCCTAATACCACGCTATAAAGAAATGAGAGTTACTGCGCAGCAGCTTCACGTTTGTATCATGCGGCCTCAGAGATACTTGGTAGAATAGCATGGAGCGTCAATTGCAATAGAATTTGAATGTGTCTAGTTATAGTCGTCCAGGACAAACAGTAGCAGATTCTCTAGTGAAAGTACCCCTGCCCTTGGCAGGAGGGGTGGACTGGATGGTCTTTAAAGGTCCCTTCCAACACAAACCAGTCTGTGGGTCTAAGGCTGACATAGGATGAGAGCAGAGTTTTTCTGAAGAAAATCCACACTCCTACGCTTTCTGGAATCCCCAGGAAGATCCTCACAAGGTACGTACTTAGCACAAACTAGCTAAACTGTGAATTCATCAGCCACCTCACTCCATAATAATGTTATCATTAAACAGCTGCTTCTAATGCTTAATAAAAAGTATTTATAAATTGCTGTGACAACGTTGTTTACTGTTTGCACTACCTCTCTCAACCTGGTTCATTAGCTGTCATTAGAAGCAGTTTACAGCATGCACTTTGCATGTAGAAATGCTGACTAATAACCAGCATTCAGGGCCATATCAACTTCAGCTGTTCATTTCCACCTTCCCCTTCTTTCTGACTGAACCTGCTGAGTTATATAAAGTGAACACAGGAGGCATGGACACTCCGAAAATTATTGTTTTGATTATGCCAGTAAATGACTCATTCCCTTAAAGCTATAATTCCTGTAGCTTTTAGAAACTCCTACAAAAGTCAATGAAGAGCTAAAACATACATGGCATTTAACAGCGAATACCCTCCTTTATTTCACCTTTTAATAGGAGACTATCAGCTTTCTCTAATAAGGTTATCATGTTCCACTGCGGCGAATGCTTTAGAACAGCAGCTTGTAATTTTACTCATGTTGTGACCTTCTATGCCAAACGGGGAACAATTCATAAACCTCCTCTTACCTTGCCGGGTCGAACACGTCGCAGTCCCTTTTGCAGCCTGGAAAGGACAGTATATACCTTACCCAAAGCTCAGACTCAACAGTAATTGAGTTAAAATTCTGCAGTGCAGCGCTCCTACTGGCCCAACCCTTTTTACCCAACCAGTATCCAAGAGTAACTTTTCAGACCATTTGAGTTCGCAGATATCTAAAGCTTCTCTAGTCGAGGTGTGGAGCTTTCTACGGACAATGTAAGCCTCCTGACAATTTACAAGTTAGTTAGGGTGAGCTGCAAGGATGACGCCCTGGTACATGTGCAGTAAGCTGTAGACAGTAAGGCACGGAGCTGACCTCACTCCTGCAAGTAAATTCATCGGATGTGAGAGACAGAGACCCTGGCACGGGAGATTTAGCGTGTTGGGTGACGGGAAGAGGTGGAGGTATATGGCTGGGGAAAGTATGGGACAACTTGGGAACTGATCTAACGATTCTATGGGACTGATTCATGGGCTCGGATCCGTTGGAACTAGTGTAATTAGTAGGATCTATCTCATTTGACTTTAGCCATGTGAAAGCTGGCTGTCTAGTCTAAACTAGCATTGTAGTCAGTGAAGAGAAATAGGTGCTTCTGGCTTCATCCTTAGCTAAGATCAGTGTCTGAACTAGGGTGGGATGGACCCACATTTAAAATGTAGGCTCAGCCAATCCTTAAGCAATCGGATAAAACATAACACCGTTAGAAATGCCTTTGTGGGTCAGCGTGGGGCCTGTCTAGCCAAGTATATTGCCTGCTGCAGTGGCAAGAGGCAATGCCACTCAGGAAGAGCATCTGACCCTTGCCGGTTTTCGCTGCCCATTTGCCTTGCACTCCTCCAGCATATAGGAGAGCTGTATTAGGGATGTTGGAAGTTAAATCCCTTCCTAATATCTTTACTAGCCATTGACCTGCTGTTCATGAATTTGTCTAACCCTTTTCAGAGCCGACTGATCCTGTTTGCCTCCAGAGTCTCCTACGGCACCAGGTTCCAGAGGTTCATGACCCGCTGCGTGTAGAGAAATGTTCTTTTGTCTATTTTAAACCATCCTCTTCCTTGTCCCACTGGCTGCTCCTGAGTCCTTGTTGTGTGCGACTGAACAACAGCTCCACGTTCAGTTTACTCCCTACCTTCCAGGTTTTACAAACCTCGGCTCCGTCCTCCTTCTGCCTTCTCCTCCGGCAGACCACGAGCCCCAGCCTTTTAGTCCCCACGTAAGGCAGCTGTTCTACCCTGCTGACGTTTTCTGCTGCCCTTCTTTGTGCCTTCCCAAAGACCACTACATCCTTAAAACACAGAGACCAGCGCTACATGTAGTGCGTGAGAAGTGGGTGCGCCAAGGTGGCGTGTGCTGGCAAAGGAAGCGTTTGCCTTGTTCGGCACAGCCGTTCCGATGCTGTTCCACTATTTGTTGGCTTTTTCGCCTCATATTGCCGGGCGGTGATTTCAGAGAACTGTCAGAGATGTCTGTGGGGTTCATTCCTAATTGTAACTGCTAGTTCTGAGCTCAGCACCACCCTGTCACTGTGCCTAGAGTTTTCCTCTTAATATCCCGTACCTTACAATTATCTACACCAACGCTTATCCACCACCTTTTTGCCCCCTCAGTTTTGTGAGTGCTTTCTGGTGTTCCTCACCAACAGCAGTGCATTTGATCCCATCTCCTGCTTTTTTTCTCGTGAGCATGAGGCATAGCCGAGTATCTCGAAGAACCCGAGTGCCTCACGCCAAACAGAAACACAGTTCAATGTGATGACTTACAACAGAGAGAAGTGAAAAACACGTTTACAATATTTTACTTCGCCACCCTGCAGCTCACTCAGACTTTTCTGAAATCATTCTGCGGTGTCCTGTGTACGGCACGACAGAGCTGCCGCCACCTCTGAGGCTGGATTCAAAGCAGGAAATGCGCGAAGATCACAGATGGAGGATCCAGAGTATGGACGGGTGGGGTTTAATGCAAAAAGCATGCAGCAACATGCTGAGCGGGCGCGCCTGCATTGTCCCCGCTGGAAGGACGCTGATCTGGGTGATCTCTTGCAGCAGGAGCATCGCGGAATGATTTGGGTCACAACCAACAGAGAGCTGGCAACTTTGAATGAGTTTATGTTTTAATCTATGAAACATATTTTCAACTAGGCGAGATCTACGGAAAAGACTTTGAATAACTGCAGCGTGTGCTGCCAAGGCTTCACATCTGCGCAAGAAAAAGAAGAAAACATTTTGGGCTGGGCAACTCCCAAAATATTCACAGCAAAACGACAAGACATGCTCTTCTCATCTGTGCTTCAACTGGCCAAGGACAAACATCTCAACTTCATAAGCATTACTGCCAGTTCTCAGGAAAGGCCAAACTGCCTCTCCTCTGCCCGACTGAGTGCCCGGCCGGAGGGCGCGCACCTTCTGGCCAGCCTTTCCATCGCCCTGCCTCTGAGCCTTTTGCCCCCGCTGCCAGAGAGTGCCAGGGCTACAGACCTCTGAGCACGAGACTTGGCGTTTAAAATAAAAACACCACTCTTGCTCTCTTTTTTTTTTTGAGGAAAGTCTCCCCTCCATCACAGTAGAAACAGTCAATCTAATCACGTCCAGAATTTAATTTATCGCATTTAAACCAATACGATAGAACTTGCTCAGGTGGCAAGGTGAAGGACGTGACAAATACCTCAGGAATTCCCAATGAAGAGAGAAGCCAGAAGGCGGCGTTGACCAGGTCAGTCCCTCATGACCTAGCTGACCACTGCTACCCATTCGCTCTCCCATCCCTTGTACCCTGATGGAAGAGACGTTAAGCTGAGGTCTCAGCAGAGCTCAGGCTGGCTCTGCCTTCACGGTCAGAGCAAGCGGGTGCCGGTACCGCAGGAAGGCTGTGAACTGGTGCAGCAAAAGCTGACGCGAATGCCGTTGAGCAAATTGTTTAAAGGGAAAGCTCGGATTTACATTTCAGTCCCTCAGCAGATGCGAGCTCAGAACCCTGCTCTGTCCTCCAGCGGAGACCAGACGTGCCAGTCCCGGGACGTCACGCTGCCTAGTCTGGCCTGCGCAAGGAACACCAGCTCAGGGGAGTAACTGTCCACAGAACCGATTCTTTCTATGGAAATACCAACTCATGAGCACCTTTCCAGTGCCAGCTCCAACGCTGGTGTTTATTTATGCATTTGCATTTTTAAAAAGATACTGACTCCTCTGTGTGAGCCGTAGCTAGTGCGTAATGACAGCCGACGCTTGCCTACATGCTCGCAGCACCGCCGGTTTCTGACGTATTGCATTAAAGCCACGTACTTGGGGCCAACCCGAGTACGAAAGGCACTGTACAAATCCAAATTCTATTAGACACTTCATGCAATATACGTTCATTGTGCGGTACTTTATCTTAAAAAGCGAATGGAACATGAGGCTTAGAAAAATGGTTTGCTTACAATCAGCAAAGAATTACTATTCTGGTGCCGTGCTAATACATTGTCATACAAATGCCAAGGCAGCCTGATAAGAGTTCCACTGTTTAAGGCGAAGGCTTCTGTTCTGTCTTGAGATATTTGGGCTACATCATTGTTATTCTTAAATCGTTTCTATTTATAATGTGAAGAGTAGGTCTAAACTGAAGACACCTTATGCTCTGTTTTTTTCTTCTCTTCAGTTCTAACTATTCAAGGCCATTCCCAAATATTTAATTAATCAATTCAGTCTGAATAGTCGGTCTTTTTCAGCATCCAAATCTAATCTTTCAGTGGATTTCCGTAACTCATCCTTGAAACCTCTTTTTTTACTTAGATACTGTTTTTGCACAGCATCAATCATTTTGCTCTTTGACAGGAAAAAATGTTTTCTAAATCTGGCTTGCATTATGGTTCTCCATTATATAAATAAAGTGATTTGTGGAGCAAGAAGAGGAAAGAAAGCAAGAGGAGGAATCGTCTGATCTTTTTAGAACTATTTTTTCTTTACCCAGAGATTTATCCAGGTTTTTTTCTCCTGGACTTGTGTCTGCCCTGAATAAGAATCTCAACTTTGTGCTGGCCTCTGCTCTGTATCTTTTGCACCGTGCCCTGAAGATTAGCAAAACGCCAGGCTGCTCCTGGGTTTTGGGCGAGCTGATGCAGGAGAACTGAAGAGCTCTCACGGCCCTGCCAGTGCCGTGTTTCTCAGACACCTGCCGTCGGGCTGCTTCAGCACAGCAGTGCGGGTGAACGGGATCAGAGCACGGCGCTTCCTATTGCTGCACGACGCCGTAGCCTCACCATGGAAACGCGGGTGCCAAACGCGCACACGCACCTGAATGCACATGAATCAAAATTATTGGTTGCTATGGTGATGGAAGACAAATGATGCTTTTTGCAGATTCATTGATGGCGCCGTGTCAGATAATCAGGTGCCGTGGGGCTGCAGGAATTCTTCATCAGGGTCTGCTGCCAACCCTCTTCACTCTGAACTGAGTCAAAGATACTCAGAGGGAAAAAAAATAAATACCTGTAGCTAACTCTCAGCTGTGAGCCTCCGCTCATGTGAAGAGAGGGCGAGCGCTCAGCACTTCCGTGGCTGCTCTGATGGACGCTGCTATGGTTGATGGTCCGCTACTGGATTTAATGGATGGCGGAGTATCCCTGAGCTGGCATAGTTACGCTGGCTGGTCTGGATACACGTGGCTGTCATCCTCTTGTGAAGTACTGCATGTCTCTTCCGCCGTCCTTAGGTGCCCAGGACTGACACTGTGCCCGAAGCCAGCAGAGAGGCGGAGGTACGGCATGGCTGCAGTTCCTTACGTTACCCAAGTGTAACAACAACACCTACCAACACTACATTTTTGTTATGCTTTTTTATTGAAGGATCTCAACATAGCACGCACTGCCAAAGTGTCCGTATCTTGTAGTATAAACAGAATGCACAGATACATGGCTGGCAGTGTCTTCATGGAGCTCTGGTTTAGAGGAAGGGTTTGGATAAGAAAAATCCTAGAAGTAACTTAACTGGCTTGGGTATACCATTCTTCTGGGCAAACAGTACATGGGAAGGATCATTTATCATAGGTATATTCTTGTAATATTCAGAGAAACAATTTTCCAGCTCTGTGTTATCTGTTGCCATTTCTTTTATGTTCTTATTGCTTACTATGAGCTTCTGTTCAAGAGAAAAAAATGAAGTATATTCCAGAGTGATTTGAGTCCTACGTGCAGTTTTTGTGCGATATACTTCATATTTTATGATTCTTTCTTCCTAAGTGTTTCTAAATAGAAGTACTTTGTAGGCCGACTAAGAGAAACTGGATTTGCTTTTATGGAGTGTAAGTATACACGTATTATAGAAGGAGGTGGAACCATATAGGCATGGGGAAAATGTAAAGGTGGAACAACTACATCTCTAAAGGAAAGCAGAAGTCTGCTGCAAATAAGAGCTGTGTCTTTTGACCTTTATGTCATCACAGTCTTGAAACAGAATCCAGGATTAGAAATCAGAGCTAAATTTGTTCAAAGCCTGTCATTTAGCCTGATGCTATACGCACTTGCCTGGCAGCAGCAGGTTAAACATTTTCCCCTCTGAGAAAAGCAGCAGTGGCTAAAGGCTGGTGGTTGGGGAGCTCAGCGGGGAAGGCGAGCCGGGAGCAGGGGCTGAAGAGGGCTCCCTCCCTCGCCAACGAGGAGCTGCGGTGCTGAGCAGCAAGGGCTCTGGGCCCTGACCGCAGCCTGAACTCTCCTGTGTTTGGAGACTGAAATTCTAAAGTCCAACCCAATATACAGCAGGCGGGAGCAGAAAACCCTCGCAGCCCGCTCAGCCTGGTGGGACCTCAGCAGACGCCGACCTTGGAGCGCCTTGCAGAAGAAGCCGCCTTTTGGGGCAAGTCCGAGGAGCAAAGCTGGATGCTGAGCAAACATTTTATTTTATATGTTACAGCTGCCATCCGAAGATGACGTTACAGTGTTAAGAAGCATTTTAGCCTCTTGGCAGGTGGAACAATGGTGCAGCGACAGCTGCTGCTGCCCACTCCGCACTACTGGGAATGTTCTCCTTCAAGTCCTCACGGTTCCGTTTCCTGACCGCGCTGTGCAGATGTGGAGCCAGTCTCGTGGCTGAGGCCTGCGGCTCTATGAGTCTGTCTTCTTGCTGCACTTACCGAGCCCTTAACAAAAAGAATGCAAAATACAAAGCAAAGTCAGTAAAGGAAAAGGGAACTCTGTACTTTCTCAGTTGTGGCTTTTCAGTAGAGCAGCCCTGTTTAACACAAAATTGTGTTCAAGGACCAGTCCGTCTGAAGGAAGAAGTGAACATTAAGTAGCCAGTATAAGAAAGAGGGTAACGTTCTCTGATGGACAGCCCAGTGCTGTGCGCTCAGAACAATTTTTTCAAACTACATTTCCTAACAAAAAACCCCAAATTCCATTTCTAGTCGTTGTCAAGATAGGGAGAGAGAGAAAATCCTTTTCTGGATCAAATGAACAAAAGAAAACAAAATTCAAGGTCACAGCTAAATATAACACAGAAAAAAAAGAAAGCAAGTCCAATAGACATCAAGTAGCTGTTGAGATACAGCAATCTAGTGAAACCAATTGTCCCTGACCTACTCTATTACCATTCTGAAAATGCAAACGTACACTTACAGCCTGCCTACTTGCACAAAACCCACCCAGACAAGAGGGCCCTTAGGGCAACACAAACGCCTGAGAGAAAGAGGACAAAAGCAAGGCTAAAGTACCGTGTCAGGATTATTGACCTAACGCCCTACATAGCAGCAATACCTAAACCAAAGACTCCACTTTGCATGTCGCCCACTAACACCGAGTATTCACAGGCAGCTCTGTTTGTAAAAGCCAGCTTCAGAATACTTTCAGCTCGTGGCATGTAACTGCGCTCAAAGGCATCAGGCTGCTGCGCGTGCCCTTCCTCTGAAAGGCAAACCCAGGAGGGGTCTGCAGCGGCGGTTAGCAAAGCGAGGGGCAGCACGGGCTTCGTCCACCGAGCACCCCACCAAGCTTGTGCTGCCCAGCTTTGTCGCTGTCGCTGCCTGTGCTGCGGTGCCCGCTCCCGAGCGCGGCGTAGGCGCGTGACTCGGAAAAGACCTGCGTTACGCTCTCCACGAGCAGCTTTCTGGCCAGCTTGCTGCAAACTTCAGGTGATGTGAGAGAGAGAAGGGCAGGCAATATCAGGGACTTTCATTGCAGAGAAAAGCCTAAAACCTACCTGGGACTCTGACAGAGCAAGTGATGTCGGAGCAGAGAGAGGACGGATGAGCCATGCCAATCCTCAGCACGTTTCCCTGGTGACGGCAGCACCTCTGTGACAGAGGGATGGCCAGAGCAGGCTCGGTGAGGCCGTAACTTCCTCGTGATCCTTGGCCACGCTCAAGATTGTCGCAGTCTTAGGACACCAGTGTGCCAGGAGAGGGACAGAATGATTCTGCGCTCTGCAGTCCCGACGCTGCAAGGCGAGACCCGCCTGCTGCAGCAGGCATTGTCCTTAGCGGTTTCCTGAACTTTTCCCTCTCCCTTACGCTTGAATCCAGCAAATTGTTCAGAGAACTCAGCAACAGATTAAAAAAGACGTTTTAATTGCTCCTCTGAGGAAAACTCTTCCAAGGTTTGGAATGAGAAAAAAATTCAGTTTTTCTCAACAGCGTGCCCAAAGAGGTGGACGCAGGCAAGCCAGGCAATGCCTTCGCCTCTCCTGAAGCAGTGCATGGGGTTTGAAAAGCAGGGGGACGGCTTTCGTTTCACCTTTAACCTTTCGGCAAACGGAATCTTGAGGAAAAAAAAGTCACTAACGGAAATCCATAGACTGGTGGCTGAAATAAAATGAGATGCATAATATCAAAAACGTCGGGAATTTTATTAATGCTGAATATAGAAAATACAAAGGGAGGAGAAAGTGCCAGTTTGCGACTGGGCCTGTTAGATAAATGGCACGTAGCGAGTGCGTGCAATGATTCGCCGCATAGATTGTTCTGACGTGTGACATTCTGGACAAAACATAAGAGCCGTGCCTTCTGCGGCGTTTCAGAGCTCAGGACGCACGGAGTGAGCCCGGGAGCCCTCATAGCGTGTTTTGTCTCTTATGAGATTTTTGACTTGAAACTGCATTTGTTTATCTTTAAGCGCTACGCTGTGCAGGTTCTCAAAATTTGCATTTCAAACTTGGCAGAGGGAGAATAAAAATACAAAAGGCAAATTTTACCATTATCTCTGAATTTCTGTGGTTTTATCAGTTTCACTCAGAACCCAGCATGTCTCTGTAAGGCTGTTTTTAAAAGATAAAAATAGGATTTTCAGATTGCTACAGCAAAATATATCAATAAAAAAGGAAGAAAAAAATAATTGGAGGGAAAGCATATACCTGTGCATTAAAACAATCCTCCAAAGTTATGAACCAGGCATACAACCTGCAATCTTAATTGTGGGAGACATTTGCTGACGAGAGACAGTCACAGCCTTTATCAGTCTGGGACGGCTTCTTGCTGCTCTCATCTTGGGTTGCAAGTAAACATCGCCCCGATCGCGTCAATCTTTACTATGCCAAGAAACAGCTTGGAGATGGGTTTTAATCAATAGCAACGGGGTTACAAGCGTGTGCATGAGCACTGAATCCAGATTTTGTCTCCTTCTAAAATTCTACCTAGTGACAGTGAACTTTCTTTTTGACTCTGCCGTCAGCCTTCGATCACATAAAGGTGCATTTAAATTTGCTTGCTAATAAAGCAAAGTTTAGTCTGCATTTTCAGAAGGATTCTGGAGTCTGAAGGTTCCTTAATGGTGGCAGCCCCACCTGAAACCCCCTGATGAAGCCTGGGAATCAGATACAGAGTCAAACATCTCTCATATTCCTCCACCTTTGAAACTACACTCCCTGAAAAATCTCTCACAATAGTTACTGCTAATCATTATTGAAGCATTTCCATTAGTTTACATTGCAAAGGACAAATTCGGATCATGCAAATACAGACCAGTAGTTTGGTAGCTCTAAACTGGATTGAGTGAATGGAACTGATTAAAATTACCAAAGGAAAAAAGGGTTAGTTTTAACCAGGATTAGTTCTCCAGGTCAATTCCTTAGGTAGCCAGAGAAATGGTTATACCACCACAAATACGGAACAGAGTGGGAACAAGTAGCTGGCGCTGGAAGAAAGGAAGGCCGTTTCTTTCAGTGGCAATGCTGGTTTAACGCGATGAGGGAAGGGCAGCCCCTTTGGAACCAGCACGCAAACCGCAGTAACGGAATTACGCTTCTGCTCGTGCGCTTGAGGGCTCGGGAGCACACCGGGGTGTGCAGCAGCCACGCTCATGCTCACGCTGTCCGGGAGCGCGCATCCAACAAACTCCACTTCCTGGGCTCCACTGACAGAGTTTGGCTCACACACATTGCTTTTACAGGTTTAGGTAGCTCTCGTAACACAGTATGCAATCCCTTCTGCTTTCCACATGTTCCCTTTCGCTTCTATACAAACAGGAATAGCTGCGTTTTTATTTTGGCTGATTCTTAGACAATTTATAGAGTAACAGATCTTAGTCCACAGTGAGAGAGAAAAGGAACAAAATTTCAGTTATCTTTCTCCTTGAAGCTCTCAGAGCTTTTTCTAAACAATACACTTTTGTTTGGATAATAGAGCTTTAACCTTTTTAGATCACGCATGCTCTCTTCACATTTCTGTAGTAGCGGAGTGGCTGTATTCCGTACCAGAAGCTAGCTGCTAAAGCTAAGGGAATGCACGGAGCACAGCAACATGACGTGGGGACGCCAAAGGGCAGGGAATCCGGTAAAAACACAAGGAGCTGATCAGCGTGAGGCCTTCTCAACAGGGTCACTCCTCTACTTAGTCCAAAGCTTGCTGTGTTGGGGGGGGGGGGGGCTT
>VZSC01012471.1:209228-242643 GCA_013398225.1 Steatornis caripensis
TGTGTTGGGGGGGGGGAGGGCTTTCCACTTAACTGTTCTAGCTTCTTTCAGCAGGTAAGGAAAATTAAATCAATATTCTTCCATGGGGGCCAAAATGGCTCACGATGGCCCTAAGCTCTCCCCTCCGAACGTTCCTTAGCTGGAACACAATCCTTTGAGAAGAGGCCTGAAAACCTCTGAGAGATGAACAGGCAGGCTGCTATCGAAAGGGGGGTTTAGTAGCTGTTAACTTTTTTCCCCCAGCTGAGGACAATTAGATAAATTAGAACCTCCAGGCAGGTGCAAACGACACAGGTAAACAGAAAAAAGCTGATAATAGTGATGACTGTGCTTGTCATTGGGCCTCTGCAGGTCAAAAGGAGGAGAACTTCAGACAGCAGCAGCCAGGTTCCTGAAGCTACTGGTGAGTGTCTGATTATTCTGCTAAGAAATGCTGGTGAATATTTTGGGTTATATGCTTCCACTTCATGAAGGGTTTTGCTTTCTGAGCAGTTTGGATTGGTTGGGTGTTTACAAGAATTGCATTTACTGCTCTATGGAGCTTTATCAGGACAGTTAAAGCAAGTCCTGTTCATGAAGCACATAATGACAGTGGCCCTGAGAATGAAACCAAAAGCAATATGATTTACTAAGAAAAACTGTAATTAGAAAAGCCCTTATGTAGCCTCACTGTTTAAAGAGGAAATATAAACCATCTTCAAACACAGAGTTCTTTGTTTTCTATCGCTACAAATGTTAACTGCTCCAATAAAACAGAATGCCAAAACTGCACGCATCTGTGTAAAATGGGTGCCATTGTTTATGCATCTGCTTAATATCTCCACTGAATTTGTATTCAGACATTAAAAAGAAATGACTGCATGAGCCCACCCCAGAACATCTATTCTCCTTGGTGCTTTGCCTCCATGAGGGAATATAAGTAAGAGATGGCTGCTGAAATTTAGGAGGAACAGCAGAACACTCAGCAGAGTATGTGAAGAGCATAAAAAGTACCAGGAGACGAGGGAAGTCTGCCTTTTCCCCCCTCCTTGCCCTTCATAGTGTACACAAAATCTTGGACGTAGTGCAGATGCCTGGCCGGGGAGTTCCTGGACCGCCTGATGAGTGAAGAGCCCTGGACATCCTGCGGGTGCTGCCCTGATAACCAGCTGTATCACAGTCACACCCGAAGAGCAAACTTGATTTTCATTCCTACAGCTCACTTGTAGTTTAAGCCCCACAGCTCTTGCCACCACCACACAGTTCACTGTGGATGTACAGAATATTTTGAAGTAACAAGGTACCCAGTACTAGAAACAGTCGTGCTGTTACTCTGAGCTTGACAATGGGAAAAATTTTCTGTATTCAAATGCCTCACGATTGAGCGTCTAAACTGATTTGAGTTTGAGGCAGGTACTGCAGAACCTGAAAAGAACAGCTGCAGCCACAGCTTTTCATGTTGCTAAGTTCAGCTCTCGGTGTGAGCAAAAAAGCTGCTTCTAGAAATTCTAAATTTAGTATTCACTGGACAGATTCCTAAAACATTGGAGAATGTTTTCAAATGTGACGGTTTCCTGGCAAGATATGCTGACTGCTGGCATACTACGTGTTATCTTCTATATCGTGTTTGCTCTTAGCCTAGCAATGCGGGACTGAAGGGACTAAGTGCAGGGAAGCTATCCCCTCGACTCTCTAAATGTTACAAGGTACAGCTGCATCTTTAGAGTAGACTGCTGCAAGTTAATGCAAAGACTTTCCCAGACTGGTACTTCTACTGGATAGCCTGTTAAACAGGAGAAGGCTTTGGGTAGAGGAGACACGAGCGTAGCTCGGTGCAGCAGGGGGAACTGTTCACCTGCGCGTTACAGATCCTGGGAAAGTAATTAGCGCACTGAGCGTAATGTTTTGCAGTTTTTTTCCAGGGCTCTGATAATCCAAAACCTGCCTGCACATCGGTGTCGTAATCCAGCCCTAAATTAGGGGAAAACAGCCTGGATCCTGTATACGTAACAAGAGGTGCAGAGAGGTAGCAGACCTGTTCCAGTTATGCCTGTGCGTAAAAATTATATACATAGGTATTTTGGGAGATTTTCCTCTCCCATTTAGGAAAACGTCTGTAGCTGCAGCAGAGATCAATCAGCTGGCCAGCAAGCAGTCTGAGAGAGGTTTTATATTTTTCTTTCCTTCTGAAGTAACAGCAGTTTTCTCCCTCCTGGTTTATGCCTGTGTTACGTAAAACAGGCATGTAAGGGAGAACTGTGGATTTCGCTTCCCATGTGATGCTGCGGAAGTGGTGTAATCAGGTTCAGGCAGCGAGGGTGCGGCACTTCGTCGGTGTTAAGCCTCCATAAACTGCAAAAGAAATGGAAGCGGTTGGTACCGACTGAGCTGCGGCCCTGGATTAAGCTGAAATCTTGCTGGTGTCGCGGCAGGGCTATTGAAGAGTTATAATCCCATTGGTCTGAACCAGCAAGGGGCAGCTTCGCTCATATGATAACCAGCAGAAGGGAATCTTCCCCAAATTATTCCCAGATGAGTAGAGATCAGTAGAGACTGAATGCTTTGAAAAGTGAAACTGTGAAGGCTGCCGTTATGAAATTACTGCATTAGAGTAATAGCAGAATTGTTTCAATTCTCTTCATCGCTCCTGTGGATTAACTGATGTTATATTATCTCCCAGTGATACATACTGTATTATTTATTGCTGTAATCAGTAAGATTTCAGTGCCATAAATAACTTTGCTTGCACAATGTGTGCCTTTGTTTTATGGATCCACATTAATGTATTAAATTAGATTTCACTGGAGACAGCTTTTGCTATGCCACGTCCAGAGAACACATTTATAAAGAGACAGCTGCTTGGATGACCTTGTGTTTGAACTTTGGTGTTTTGCAAAAAAGATTTTGTAAAAAGCGAGAAAGAGCATCAAGTAGGTTCATGGAGGATACGAGACAGTCAAAGCCAGTATGAGGATGCATTTCTCTCTTCCAAATGTTACTTCCTTTAAGACACAATGGTGAACACCAACAGCTTTTGTAGTCCTCGAGCTTCAGCTGAGCAGTCGTTATGAATAATGACTAACGTGGGGCAGGCAAGTGATTAAAAATTGCTTTTATGAAGAAGCAGTGCAGGTGAGCACTAGGCAGAGAGCTGCCCTTCGGGGGGGATCAGGCAGGCTGCTCAGAGCGTGCTGGAGCCTGACCTACCTTGATTTCTCCCAGAGGCGCTGGACGGTCACAGCGAGCGTTTGCCTCAGCTCACCATACCTGAACACCGTCTATTCCTTTTGGTTCCTCAATCTATCAAGTGAAGAAGATTTCTCAAAGCTTATCAATGATGCGTTAACAGTCAGATTACTCAGCAATAGTCTTTAGTTTTAAAAATAATGAGAACGATTTAAAATCTGTTCTAAAACTACCCCTGTTCCATGAATCACGATAGTCACATCGGCGTGACTCACTGTTTATTGCAGCCGTGTTGCTTCTGTTGCCCTCTACAGGCTGCGCAACCAAGATGAAATGGATGTAGAGCTCGTGTGAGACGCCAAAAACTGCCATAATATTTGAATGAGGAGAGGCTGAGAGCCCTGGGGCTGTTCAGCCTGGGGAGGAGAAGGCTGGCAGGGGATCTCCTCAGTGCTCATCGCTATCCAAAGGGCGGGTGTGCAGGGGACGGGGCCAGGCTCTGTTCNGGGGGGGTGGGCTGGGGGAGCTCCAGAGGGCCCTGCCAGTCCCTGCCGTGCTGGGATCCTGGGGTTCTGTAATGGTGCCAGTGTAAAATCCCAAACCTACGGAGAGCTGGGCAGAGGAGGATTTTCCTGCTGAGGGAGCCGCCCTGCCTCCCCTGCACCACTTCCCACACAGCTGGCGCGTGCTCTGATTGGGTGGCCATGGTGTCTGTTCGGATTGGGTGGCCAAGTAGCACACTGGGATTGGTCAGCGGTGACCACTCCCTGGCGGCTGGGCGGGACAACGCACCGGCGGGTGAAGGGAGCGGGGCTGACATGTTGGCTGGCTGCCGCAGCCGTGGTAGGAGGCTTCAAACTCTGCCGCAGCCCGCTCGATGTAGTCAGAGTAGTCACTCGTTGCATGAAGACGGGCACGCACCCCTCCTCTGATGACATAAACCAGCCTTCGTTAGGAAATAACGTGGCAAAATGTGCGTGACCCTAGTTATAACTCAACGCAGAGGCACCGGTACCTGGTGAAGTTCAACGGTGACCGGTTCCTGCTCTCTCTGCAAACATAAACCCCAGGAGCTGCAAAAGGAGCCCTGGAGAAGATCAGGGGCACGGCTGCATAGCACAGTGTAGGGTTGTGCAGCGATACCTAAGCCAGCTGTAAAGGAGGTGCAAATGTTAGTTAGCACGGTGAGTTAACGCTCACCTCCTCTGGGCGTATTTACCCGCTTTGCGGGACGCGGGGCCGTGCGTCATCGCCTGACGCTTCGCTTCACCGAAATACCTGCTGACATCTGGCAGTGCTGGTACTGCACAAAATGTCGATCCTCGAGGTACAAAAGCTAAAAAAAATTTTTTGTAAAGTTATATCCCTTAGATATTCCCAGGTAGCCGGATTGTTTGCTTTTCTGTTTAGTCAGTGCTAACCTGTAAGGTGAAGGACCTATGCATGTGGTTGTTACTCATATTCAGAAAAGCTTGGGTGTGCAGGCACGTCCCTGGTACTGCCGGGCATTGTGATTCCTGCATTAGCCCTGTCAGGCAGGGTGTGCGTGTCGGGGCCACCGTAAGGCTGCAGCAGGGCCGATCCTCCTTCCGCCTCCCAGGCAGGTGTGGCCTGTCCCGCTGAAGAGGCAGGAGGGGTGACTTGGATTTGCAAATCTCCTCGGGGTGGATTAATTACTCGAGGTCCGTGCACAAGCATCAATTTTAATGAGAAATTTACAACTGTCCCATGTAGTTTGGCATCCCGTAATGTACAGCCTTATGGAAGGTTAAAGAAAGCCTTGCAGTTATTCACGACACGTGTGGGGTTTGAGCCTTACGTTATTTGCTAGAGAAAAAAAGGAATGAAAAGAAGAGAGGGAGGGAGGGAGGGGGGAGAAAGAGAGAGAGAAAGAGATCACCAGTCTGGGTTCCAGTGCTGGTCCAGCCAACGGGGGTCTCTGATCTGTAGGAATGCTTGTCTAAAAGTCCCACCCAATGTTATTTTCCATCCCCTTTTACTCTCATCCCTCAATGTGGATTTCTTCCCCCAGAAGTCTTCTTTCTGGGTGGAACTCAGCATTCTCCTGCTATTGGTTAGTCATATTTCCATTAGTCTCGTTTGCTATGTAAATCAGCACACATGCTCCTTACGGGCGTGGGGGGCCAAGTCTTCTTGGCCTGGAATTGAGTCGGTGGTCGCGATCTCCCCCAGCCGATTTGCCTCTCCACAGTCACTGCAGATTCTTGCTGACTTCATTGCCTCCCAGGCAATCCTCCAGCCTTTGGCGCCTGCTGAGGCCACATGTTCCATCTTACCAGTCCTCAGCTCCTCTTCAGGGATGTAGGAAGGAGTGTTTGAGAGATTCCTCAGAGAAGCTTAAGGGACTCTTCACCCCGTGAGCAAAACAGTTCCTTGTTCCAGTTACATTACAAGTTTGCCTCGGCGTTGGATTGTTTGGCCTTTCAGTTGGTCTCCTACAAGGTGCCAACTCAAAGGCTGAGTGGTGATAATTTAAGTTGTAGCTGGGGCCAGCCTTGTATTGTCTAATTTGACAGATGCTTCATTTTAGTGCCACGAGTAAGTGACGTTTGGAGATACGCTGGCCTGCTTTTTCTCCCAGCCAAGGAAAAGCTGAACTTGTAAGCCGTGCACTACCTTTGAGGGTAACCGAGTGCCTCTGAAAAGCAAAAGTGAAGGGCGAGGAGCACGCCCGTGTTACTGTCTCGCCAACGCTGCCCGCAGGGATGGGACTCGCCACTTTTCTCCAAAGTTTTATGTCTGTCTTGTGCTCTGAGGGACGATGCAAACGTACCAAAAATTCACGTTCTTTGCAAAACAGACCCAGAAGACTATTTGCAGTAAATAATAACTTTCATCCTTCTCATCTTTGTCCTATAAACCTGCTCTGGGGAGCTCACATTTTAAAAGCCAGTTCTGTAACGTTTCTGTAGCAGGAAGCAGGGGAAGGCACAGTTTTGTTCGGTTGTGAAGTGGTACGGTATATTGCCGATTTGCCCTCTGGAACTTTCCCAGTGTGTATCAGTCTGTGAAACTACAGAGCACTAGAGAAAGAAATACGCTTTCAAGAGGTGATCTCTGACGTTAGGTGGTAGACAGGAATCATCAGTAACTTCCACCCTGCAGCATGTAAGAAGGTATAATGATCCACAGACACCGCAAAGCAACATTTTATGCCTATTATGTTGATAGCAGGGTTTCTGGGCTACACCAGTATTACAAAGAGTTACTGTCATTATGGTGTCTTAAGAAACGAGTCAGCTAATAAAGACAAAGTTTGTTTTGTGCTGCTCTGGTTCCTTTTTTTTTTAAAGCACAGAAAATAATATCCGTTCAGCTCAGGTATCTTAGAAAAAATGAGCCTTTCTACCAACAAAGGAAAGATGGGGGGAAGCATAAGACGTCAGCAGATATTTATTTTTTTGGAAGAAAGAACAAGAAAACAGTGTAGCAGCAAGATCTGTGCTTATTAAAAGATAGCACTAGGGCTCTAGGCGACATTTATCAAACACAGTCACAAAACTCTAGTGTGGGATTTACCACTGCCTATCACTGGGAAAAATAACAACTAACGAAGCCTGCATTTGTTCAAGCAAGTCAAATATCCCATTAAAAATCCTAGTTGGCATTTCCAGGTAGGAAAAGCAAGAAAATACAGAGGGCTTGTTTGTTAGAAACAGATCTAATGGAAGCTTTTCCCCGGTGACCTGACCGGCAAGCTCCCGATGCTGCCTGCCTCGTATGTGAGGGGCCGGGGTGTGGAGGACTGGCCTTGGCCACCCAAGACAGTCGTAGGTTACTGTGCATCACCGCACCACTTCGATCCCGATAATAGTACTTCTTACCTCTAATAGAAAAATAAGAAGAATGAAATGCTTCCCTCCCCAGAGTCTCAGCTCCTCTGAGGTGCTGCTGGTAGAGAGTTGTCCTTTGGAGTGGACACGGTGCCTTTGGAGTGCTGCACGTATGGTTCCCATGGCCAGGACAGGAATCGGCAGCAGAAGCACGGTTGGTTTGTTTTTCTGGGGAGCATGAGCATTTTATTTTAGCCCAAATCTGACATGGGTCGTGGTTTGGGAGAGTGTCCTCCGCTGTGTCTGGTCGCGCAGAGTGCTATATATTTCCTTTTACCTGGGCTACGTGACATGTGGCTGCAAGGGAATGGTGCCCAGCTAACGACTCCTGCTTTCTGAGTCCACGTGCTGGATAAAACTTGTCAGCAGGCTTTGTCAGCTGGATCTGGCAGAGTGTCCAGGGAGGAAAAGAGAAAACATGGGTCTGGGAATGTGTAAATTGCCTGTGGCACGACAGGAAGCATCGGAGCGGGGGCAGACAGATGCTTGGTACGCGTACTGTGCGGGATTGTCAGGTGTGTCTGTCCCTCGGTCTCTCCTGTAGGATGGTCTGTGAATACCAGGAGTCACGTTTCTGCAGCCTGCATGTGCTCTCCCTTCCTGCACAGCACCGTGTAGGATGCCGGTTACTTGATTGGGTGCTGTAGTATTTCTGACTGCAGAGCACACACCCAGGCAGAAATTCCCAGTGTGGGGAGAAGTAGCGGAAGAGCTGCTGGCTCCAGGCCAGGTGGTCGTTTGAACCTCTACCCGCAAGAAGCACAAAATGCCTAAAAGTATCTTACAGCAAAACTCTCTATAGTATTTTGGTGGCGTGTTATCATAATGTTTAGCTCCCCGCTGACCAAGGTATTCAGACTGCCATATTTCAGTTATCGCCACTAAAAATCCTCGGGACATCAAACCCATACCGCCTCGTTTTTTGTCCATTTGCAAATATCTTTGGCAAGAGAAATTGAATAAATTTTACTTTTAGTAAGGATAATTGTTAGAGAGGATCCCCTACTAAAGATGACAAAGCGTTCTTGTGCATTTCTCACTCCTACAGAACTAAACGTACAAGTTGTTGTCTTTTTCTCACAATGTGCAAGCTCAGAGGTAAAGAATCTATAAGGGACATGAATAGCTGTATGTGTGTCGGATACAAAAAAAAATCACAAGCTGGTCTTTAATCTGATGGCAATCTCTGTTGTGAAGGCAGCATTCTTTGCTTTCCATGTATTAATTAAAGCATAAACCGGCTGGTAAGCGTATCTTTACAAAGTAGGAACTATTAATATTCTTCTTTTTTGTGCTTCTTTTTATTGGCTTTTCAGCGAAGGCGCAGGAACGCCAGCTGAACCAATTAGCTATCTAAAGTTTAAGGCTTATTACACATGCTAAGAAATGAAATTCTTGAACCTACAGTAATGAGGTACCTTAAAATGCAAGAGAGTGGGCAGATGCAATCAATCAAAATAAATCCATCGGTGATACTCTCTTTAATGTTTTATTGGTAACTACAACGTGAACGTAGACCAGCAGTGATCAGAATAGAAACCCTCTGATTAAAATTCAATTTGTTTTCCCTTTCCGTAGTTGCAAAGACTCCATTCAGCAGGTAAGGGTGAATGCGCTCTGGGAAAAACAAACAGAATTAAATGAAGACATCATCCGATTCAGATCCGGAAAAATAAACCTTGTGCTTCTCCCTGAAATAAGCAGCCTGACATTACACGTTAGCATTGTAAAAAGGGCAAAATAAATCTGACAATTGGAAAGATTGGGTGGTTTAGATAAATATTTTTGTTGTTGTTGTTGCCTGAGACCATATATTTTTGTTTTCAACTCATTAGCCTGAAGACAGAAAGAAATTAATTCTCGGGAATGCTGTAATGGCATTACTAGGAGTGTTTTAAGGCTCAGTACTCAATGCAATTCATTTCCCCAACGCTTAGCAGTCACGCTCACATACATTCGTATGTGTAACATGCAAATATGAGCCGGTACTGTAGTGGCGAGGATGCTTTAGTCCTGTGAGGAAGCTGTCGTACTGCAGACTGTCCCGCTCAGACCGGCTGAGGGACCCCGCCGGCTGGCACAGGATGGGCCCCTCAGTTTCCACGGGGGACGAGTGGGGCTGCGGGAGCAGGCATGTGCTCAAGAGACACTTTCATAGTTGTGTGCTGTGAAGCGCCGTTAGTGCTCTGCACTNAGCTGTCGTACTGCAGACCGTCCCGCTCAGACCGGCTGAGGGACCCCGCCGGCTGGCACAGGATGGGCCCCTCAGTTTCCACGGGGGACGAGTGGGGCTGCGGGAGCAGGCATGTGCTCAAGAGACACTTTCATAGTTGTGTGCTGTGAAGCGCCGTTAGTGCTCTGCACTTCAGGAGCTACCTCCCCGGCTTTGAAAATGTGTCCCTGGCCTTTTTTTTTTTTTTTTTTTTAATCCTCTTCTAAAGCTTAGTTCTGCATTTGGGAGTGGGCACACTCAGCAGGGACTGAATCAGCTCCTGCTGTCTTCAGCCGGAGCTCAGGGCAGGTAAAGCCAGAGTCCAGCAGGTGCCCAATTGTCAGTACCAACCCTTGGCCATTACACGTAACCTAAGCTAACGTACACACCTCTAACTGGGTGGCTTTGTCCAGGCAGAAATCCCGCCCTTTGATGCAGAGAGCGTTCTTTTCAGCAGATCCAGAAAATTTTAAGGAAATGCCCACTGGCCTCACCACGATTAATATCTCGCTCAGTTTTTGATACATCTCTTTAAGACAGTGGGAGAGTTGTCGTATTCAGAGCTGTGCTGCCGCCAGCCTTGATGCAGGAACCCCACAGCCTTCAAGGGGAAGACGAAGGATGCTGCAGGAAGCAGTGCTCGCAATTTTTGTGTAGCGTTTTCCCAGACATAATTAATGCTGTGATGTATTGTGCAGTCTATCAAAGGTACAACTGCTTGAGAAAGTGTAACATCAGGATCTTCAGATCCTGTGCTAACTCTCACGAGTTTTTGTGTTCAGTCTGCCTCCGTTCCCTCTGAACTATCAATTTCTCAAGCCAGACTCATTTGGGATGCAGCTGCTCTGCATCTCCTGGGGCCTTACAGATCTCAGTGTGCAACCTCACTCCCACATCCGCTGCCATAAGCTCCTACCAAAGCAGCATGCAGTTGTTATGATATTCTTCATTTCATCTCCGGAATTGCCACTGTGTGCTCCGTGCTCTTCCCTGGTCACCGCGTTTCACCCCACAGGCGGCTGCAGTTCAGCGTCAGGTGAAACAATTCTTGAGTGCGCAAACATTTCTAAAATGGTTTTAGACCCTTTTGAAGTTAAAGTAGTTCTATAAGACCCATTACTATATTATTATTATATTTACACAGAAACTTTTAAAGCATAGGCATTGTCTTGGCAGGGTTGGCTAGCAAACACAGTTGATGTAGTTGGTGCTATAAAGTATCTTGGTGTTAGACGAGTGCAGTCCGCTCTTTGGTAGGTTACAGAGGAGACACTTCATCAGCTCAGTTCCGCTGGGAAAGCAGCTGCTTTCTCGTGCGGTCCCGTCTTCCTTAGCTCGTTGCCTCTCTTGCCTCGACCTCCCCACTGCCTCCCAGAACTGCCTCGGTACGATTTACTGATAACCAGGCAAGCTCAGGGTAACTTGTTTTCTTCTGAACTTTTATTAAGCTGTGTTTGCTCGCCGGTGTAGCCGCCAGTGCTAGCAATCCGGTTGGTGGCGTAGCAGCAGTTCTTTATACTCCTTACACCTGCCTGCTCTTTCTGCAGAGCGTGCTGGTACTACCGTGCACTGCTAACCATTCCCCTTTGCCAGGGTACCTTTATCCTCATCAACAACCACGTCACCGTTGCAGGTCGCGGCGTACTTTTTTAAGGAAAAATGCTGAACAGTTTTGTAGCCGCGCGTCCCAGGGTGCAACGAGAGCATTTAATTGACGTAGCTCATTTTGTTCCTTCCCCACGCCCTGCTCAAGTTTGCGATGAGACGGGCAGACAGACGAAACCTCAGCATTAAACTTGTGCCCAAACAGGCATGCTAGACAGGCGATGCGTCAGATTTTTGTTTATGCTCTTGAAAGGAGCTTACTTTTCATATATGCTAATAAGATAATGGTACTATCTTTCTTTTTTTTCCTTCCTCCCCCCTCCTCTTGGCTTGGACATTGTCATGGTTTTGGGTTTGGATACAGCAGATTCGTGCTGCCTGGACTTCTAGTTGTATCTTTTTAGTTTATGTCTTCCCTTAAAGAAATAAAAAAGTAGAAGAAAAAGGCCACAATGGCTTTAATGCCACCATCACCATATATATTGCATCTGACCTCAAGCTCTGCCTCTGCAGGGGTCCCTTCACAGAGTCCTCTGAGGACTCGTAGCCTTATTCTACCAATAGCTCTCTGCGCTGAAGGATTACTTCTTTCTTACCACTAAATAGCAACGTGCAGAAAACCGCATCTACGAACTCGTTTTGCGTGTTACAAGATGGACTTTCGCTCAGGGCAACTGGCTAATTCACTGTGGGCGCCACCCAGAAAATTTGGTAATGCCTCCTTTTTTTTTTTTTTTTCTGAATAAAGTACATTCTTGAGAAAGAAATACACTTTCCCCCTTAAAAAAAAAAAAGTAACAGTTAGGAACAATACAGCCAAAATGTTTTATTTGGGCAATACAAATACAATCAAATCAAAAATATCACAGATTTTCATACATTAGTAAGAAGTTACTGTACACTTGAACAGTTGCCGTTTTTACAGCTAACAAAGCTTTACCTTTATTAAAATGTATTTTCCTCTCACATAAAATATACACTTTTCACTGACGTATTTTACATCGTACACCTCTCTGGGATAAGAAACATTTCACAGACAATGCACAACAGAGGCCATCTCCTCTAAACCCATACAAAATATTACACAGAAGCGAGAAACACTGGTATATCCTACTAGGCTGCAGCCCCCAAATGTCATAGTCTGTTGCTACGGAAAATACTACATGCATCATAAAATGCTGTACATCGTTTAAAGTTTGGACTTGTCAGATCTGATGCTAGTTCCACACGGTACTTTGTAGTGAGCATTAAACATCGACTTTGTGTTAATGGCACGCTGACTCTTCCTTTGTGTTCGCATCTGCAATTAAAACCCCCTCGAACGACGTTCCCGATGCCGGAGCAAACGCAAATGGTTTTGCTGTATAACGCCACGGCTGATCATTTGATACCCCGCGTGCCTCGCAGACACACAGTCTGCTCCGTCTTCTGACAGCATAATAAACATCTGAAATGAAATCCTTGATCCATTGAAATAAATGGAAGTCTTGCCATTGACTTCAGTGGAACCAGATTTTAACCCTGCAGTGGTGTTATATTTCCCTTACAATTAGTACAATGTAAAAGGAGGGGGGGGAAAAAGTTCCGTGAAGAAAGACGCCAGCCATGCTGCAATACAGAGATCACTGGCAGCAAGCATCACTGTAATGTAAGGTTTCCATAAGAGCTTCCCCGGGGACTACCAAGAACCGTTCTTTCATAATAATTTTCTGGTTTAATTTGGGGAACAGATGCAGGAAATAAATACACTCATCCCCACAGGCTGTTGCTGAGATTTGGAAAGAATTAGGGACTCTGTTCACTTCAGGTTAAACTAATTAAAAAAAACCATAGAAAAAGAAAACGTCAATATATTTTAATCCTGGGAGAAGTTCTGTTGTTAAGCTAACGAACGAGTTGTGGAAAAGCTATTTTCTCCCTACCTGTTGTACAGCAGTAAGGGTACAAGGAACTTACCGAGAGGCTTTGGAAAAAAAATTTCCATGTATTTTAAAGAGGCTCTTTCTTTAACTGTGAATAAGAAGATCTGCCCAGTTACTGAGACAGATACTCTGTGTACTGTAGCACTGTTCTGGTAATGTTCTCGCTTGGCTTGAGTCCCTCCTGAAAGGCACCGGCCGCTTCGCGGTGCCAAGCACCGTGCCTCGCGCAGGCGCTGAGCCGCCCCTGGCGCAGCCGCGGCTGATGTGCCCGAGGTTTCGGAGGAGTCAGGCCAGCGCTGGGGTCCGGGAAACGTCCACCCAAGCCTGGTATCTCAAGGCGCCTTTCAGACATCGGCTTCTCCCTTTGCACAGGCCGTTCCCCTCCTGCTGCCAGGCCGGCTTCACACAGAAACGCCCTTCCCACCCCAAGCTCATCGCCGGGGAGAACGTCCCCTGCCAGGACTCCTCAGGTACCTTTGGACAGGGGATTGTTTCCCTTCAAAAAAATCCTTCAATCCTCATAAATAAGGCATCCGTTTACCTTAGCTACTGTAAACTACTTTTTAAAAACTAAAATCCTCACCGTATCCTGTCAACTTGAGATGATTTATTTAGAAATGAATAAAAAAGAGTAATATATATATATATATATATATGCGTCCTTCTCTAATCGTAACACGATGTACAATCTGCAACCCAATTCTGGAACAAAATACACACCCTTAACAGAAGGAATGTGAACGCAGGGAAAAGTAATTCCATCACCTCCCATTACGTGTGCATTTACCGTATTAAGACGGCTTTATCTTCTCCGTGGCTAACAGTCACTCAGAGAGAGGAAACGCAGCGGTTTTAAGCGATCCGCAGCCTCCCACCGCCGTGCCGCAAGGCTGCCGTAGGACGAAACCTGTACTGTAACTGAGGGGCCGCGCGGCGACTCTGCCGGGCCAAGAGACGAACGGATGGCGACGGGAGCGGGCTCTTGGCGTTGGGCTCGGTAGCTGCGGAACGCGCTGACCTGGTTGCTGCTCGAGCCGAGGCAGGCAGTCTGGTTTCACTCACTCAGCCCTGCAGGAGCTTTAGGAAAGTGCTTTCTGTGCTGCTGATTGATGATGTTTAAGCAGAATTTGATGCAGTCGGACTCACACTAGTCATGGGAATGTATTTCTGCAGCAGTGCAAGCGTGACCCGTGTACTGCGATGAATTATATTTCCTTGGATTCGCTTGGCTTATACTGTTATCAGCTATAAGCAAGCTAGAAAACAAACAAATACGGTATCTGATCTTTTGACACAGATACTGTACGTTGGGCTCAAAGCAGAAATTTCATCAGCAGAAGACAGATAAAGGTGCGATGGGTATCATCCGTAATGTGAAATCTGGCTCTGAAATTATGTGCACGGTACATTATACAGGAGCACTTGCAAGTTGCACTCGGCATTATTCTTGCATTTACTACGTAATTCAGGCAATGGTTTATTTTGCGAGAAAGCTCCCCGTGCACAAGTAAGGGCAGAAGTTGGCTTTTCTTTTACCTGTATGCTACGTTACTTGTCCTGCAATAAAATACAGCATTATTTACTGACACTTGCCAATACCTCAGCTAAGTGTTTACACTTCTGAAATCCATTAGAAGTAGGTTGTCACGGCTGATTTTTGCTCAGTCTGACCATTAATAAAATCAGAAGGAATTTACCTAATCTAAAGGAAACTGAAGTTTGGGGCACTGTACGAAAGCGATGAGTTCCTTTACAGCTGAGGTGTGTCTCTGGGATACCCTTTGTACATACAGTTGTATCTGTAGATTTTTGTATTCGTGTCTTGTGTCTGAGGACGTGAACGCGCAGCGCATGCTTGCTTTCTTTGGGTTGCAAGTGCGTCTCTCATTCGGTAAGGTCGACTGTCGGAAACATTTTATAATTGCTCAGTATTAACTTGTCTGTTTTACTGTGCCCCTGAATGAGAGTCACCCCCCTCCGTCTGTAGGCTGACTTTTGTTCTTCTACATATTTTAATGTAATGGTTCTACCTCACTTTCTGTAGAGCAGAAGCGAGAAAGGAAATCCAGTGTTTACCATGAACGCCTTATGGAGATTCGCAAGTAAATACTTCCACTCTCTGTCATACCAATCTCAGCACGGTTTACTTTGTTTAAACCGCTAAGGTTACTTGACCGCAAAGCTGAAGCCGTAGCAGAATGTGGCAAGTCTTGCAAATCCCTTGCACACAGCTCCTGCGCACGTGCCGGGCTGGCAGAGCAGCTCTGCAGAATGACCCCGCCGGGTACCAGGAGTCTGCTGCCGGGTGGAAAGGCCTGCTGCACGAAAACACACCCCAGCCCAAAGGTGACAAAACTTGTTACGGGGAAGTCAGCATTGACACGATAAAGGCAAAATTTGCTTTCTCAGGGAAAATCCAGAGACTATGTACATTACGTGCAGATCTACAGCAGAGCCGTGCTAAGGTGACGACGTGATGATGCTTTCTAGAACACCTTTGCCATATGGATCGTGATTTCACATGTAAGCTCCCAAAAGCTGAACCTTCCTTCCTTTTGGTCATAGGCTCAAGAGATTCGCACTTCCGTTAAACCTTCCTGATTTTGTAGTTGTTTTAAGAGGAGCATTTTGTTATTCTGGGTCGTTATTTCTTACATCATACGTGTCGATCCTGGCAAGTTCCATACTTGCTAAATAACACCGAGGACTCACCTCAATAATTTATTTTACGATAAAAGGAATACCGGTCTTCTCCAAAATTTTTGTTTTAGCATTGAAGATACTAAAATGAATGGAAACACATTTGTTTTCATTCATGAGCTTTATGTAAAATGGATGCCCCTCCCAGATTCTCAAAGGCAGCAGGATGTAACGGGGTCCCATGAAAAAACAAAGGGGTCAGACTCCAGCTATCGCCACACTGAATCCTTTCCACGTGTTTTTTCTTTTTTTGTTTTTTAAGAGTCATTTTAATAAACACTGCTTCAGTTCACATTGACGCAGATTCTTCCACCTGGGAACCTCACAGGCTACGCTGCATGAATAGGAAAGCCCAAGGCTCCCTCTGTCCGTGTGCCGCGGGCTGTCACTACGGTCTATCAAATACGAACCCCGGAAAACTCTTTCAGTTGCCTGCAAGGGATTAGGTGGTGAAAACGGGAATCTAGAGGCTGTGCATCCCTGCACGGGCGAAACAGCAGCACGGCTTTTTGTGCCATGCGAGAAGGCACCGCATCCCACCTGTCCTTCCGTCTTTCCTTGTTCGCAGAGAAGTCGCCGCGTTACAAACCAGCAATAATTCTCTAGCATTGATTAGATTTACGTGGGTGAAGGATTGTACAAATGTTTGCTTTAACCGCTAGCAGCTGACACGGAAGCTTTATGTTCTGAACCGGTGAATAACGCTAGGCTTTCCCTTCATGCTCCTTAATGCTTTTTGACCTTATTTGCCTGTAAGTAGCTTTGCCATCAAGAGCTGTAATTCTGCTGAGTGATTTCCCCAGTGCAGGAGGAGGCCTGCTGTGTAATGCTTGCCAGCTCTCACGGTGCGCAGCGTTACGTTTACTACCGAGCGATTCCATTTTGCAGTCCATCTAGTGCCATCTTATAATTAAACAGCAAACTCATGCCGCGTAAAGGTCAAACGTATCAAACCTGCCAAAACAAAGGCCGTGTGTGTGTGGGACTCGGGAGACTGAAGACCCAAGTCAGCGTACGTAAGATAGATAGATACCCATTCATTAGCTTAGAAATTAGGACTTGCCATGGCAAGCCACTTGTTTACCGTAGATGCGCTGCACGAGAACGTACTGCAAAGATGCAGCTCGCGCATGTGGCTTAAAACGGGCTTTAGCTTTGTAACCTGGGGCAATTCCGCCATCGGCTGCATTCGTGTTTTGAAAGAGAGGCATTAACAACGCAGTAGCTTTGCTTATACGCTTTGCTTTGATCTTGTTTTTTGAGCCGTGTAATCAAGAGCTGGTGCTTGATAGCTAAGATCGGGTTTTATCTGTCAAGCTCTTTTAAGCTTTTAGAAGCTAACAGGGAGATTAGGGTTTGAATATGGGCTTCATATCCTAACTCCTTATGCAAGTAAGTTTAACCGATATGACAACACTGCTCCCTGGGTCTAATACAAAATATACCAGGTTATTATGTATTAGACCTGCTCTGTAAGAAAAAAAGAGTAAGTGGGTTATAGTGGCTTTACTGTGTCCGCAAGTGTTCTGAATTCATTCCTCTTGCCCTAGAAAGGAGCTTTAGCCAGTCTCTTACGGAACTCATCCTCTCTGCCGTTTGTTTTGCGCAGGTAAAAGTAATTCAGACCCTTTTCATAATTCGCTACTCCAGCTTTAATTGGAAATGTCTAGGCTGGTTCTTGCTTCATTCTCTTCTAATACAGCTTGACCCTGGTCCACAAAGTCAAACTGCAATAGCGTAGCTGGATTGACATCATATTTAAATCTGGTGTTTCACTGTAATTGATTTTGCACTGCACACGGCGGGTAAACTAAATACAATATGTAAGTATTAAACGGGTACACTCGAGCCTCCTGTTAAGACAACTTCTGTCTTTCAGCTCCGTCCTTACGGAACGAAACCGTATTACAAACAACGGCGCTCAGCCGAGGCTGCTGTAAGCATGGTTATATTATTGCTGGGGAGGAGCTGCACTGCGCAAACACGTTGGGGGCCCCATCTACGTGAGGGCTTCGAAACACCGGATTTTGTTGTTAAACAAAAATTGAGAAACAGCTATTTTGCAAAACCCTGTTTGATGATGCTCAAACGTGGTTTCTTCCTGAATAGGGTACGGGATTGAATTAGCCAAATTACCCTGCCCGGCAACTTTTGGAACGTCATTCAGAGCCGGGGCTGCTTTGGTGCTTGATCATTATCCGTGTTTATCAAAGGAAAGATACAGGAGTGGAGCAACAACATTATCTGAATCGCTGTGGTTATGAAGAAATATCAAAACGGTAACAGCTGAGTAAATGTTAATAGACAACATTGTCTGCTGGTGATGGTGAAAGAGTAGTACCCATTAAGAAGAAGAAAAAGAAATCAAATCCCTAGGAAAGCTCTTTTCCCTCTTGTCATAATGACCAGTGCTGTTAGCAGGATTTCTAATGGGTGTTTTATACTCTTCTCTGGAAGTATGCTACTAATAAAAGTCTTACTTTGTCATATTTTACATAATTATTTTCAGCATGTAAAAATGTCATGCAGTCATCGTGTCTGCTAGAACACACTTGTAATTGAGCTCTAAAGGCTCGGGTAAGCTGCTTCACAACAGACACTGATGACACCTGGCAAAGCAGCCCGTCAGAGTTCAAGCATTACGTATTGGCATTAGATTGAAAGGAGAGCTAATTCTGAAACAAGTGAGGAAATTCAGGGCCATCTCCAGTTCACATTATTCACTCGGTTCGTGTGCCCAGCCCAGTGCCCGGGCTGCGATGCACCGCCGTTTCTCACCAAGGAGTAGACCTACACTGTAGTTGCTCTCTGTTTCTAAACTCCACCAGCGAAACATTACGTTGTAGGTCTAGCAGAGTAGCATTTGGCTCATTTTTCTGACCGAGATGTTAGAAAGACATGTCATTAAGCCTGGCATACTCTGCAACTAAAGGAAAAGCTTATAATTAAGAGTACGCACCTTTGAAATACTCCAAAGGGTCATTATTTGGGCATTAGCCATGTGCTCTGTGGAAATCCACCAGCACATTAAAACTGATCTTGGGCAGAGAGGGGTTATTTTATTTTATTTTATTTTATTTTATTTTATTTTATTTTATTTTATTTATTTCAAACCAAGAGCCAGGTCCTTCTATTGCGTAAAGCAGCTCCACTGACAGCTGCGGAAGCTGTGGATTGCTGTTAGACGATTGGGCTCTCTGCGGTGTTACAGGCTGGGATCTACTTGGAAATGGAAGGATGAAAAATGGAGCTTTATTCTCTCAGTTGTGCAAATATCGTCTGTTTCACGCGGTAGAAAGTTCTGACCGATAATTTCGCCGCCCAGAACGTGTTCCCTGACACTGCCGCTGTACCCCCAGTAATACCATCGCCTCCATTTCCCCCGGCCCGGGTCAGGACGGGCAGCTCCTGCCCCGGAAAGGGGACGGTGCCTCTTGGAGCACAGTGCCTGGAGCCTCCGAGCGGCGCCCCTCCTCTCTTCGTGGTCGTAGGGTCAGGACCTGTATCTCCACTCATTTCTTTTTCTAGACTGGCAAAGATTTCAAGCAATACCTATCCTTAAAATCATGGTCCTCACCTGGCAACCAGTGAGCGTATTACACAGATTTGTGGTTTTAGAGCAAGTTATTAATGCGGCGAGATTATTTTATTTATTCCAATTTCACCGTTCACAGCTCAGCACAAAGCCAGGACTGCTTCATAGTTCCTAATAAATCACCTTAAAAGCATGCTTTCATTACTTTTCTGGATGTACTTTTGTTTTTCTAATCTATTTTTAGCTCTAATATACGTAGTATAATTCAGGTGTTATTGTCATGTTGGCTTTTTAATACTGAGCTTTATGTTGCAGGACTTATTTATTCTTTTAAATTGTCTTATCATATGATAATGTGCTAAGCCTTTTGCTCTGGATCACCAAGGAAAATGTATTTGTGGAATGAAGAACAGATGGTGCCGAACCAAGGCGTTATTCAGGGTACTGCTGTTTACCGCTCGCTAAAATCCTCTCAACTAGAATATAAGCTAGATGCACTCACACCTGGGGCATTTTTGCTCAGGCCTCGATACGCTATCGTATCCCATGGCTTCCCAACTACTGCAATATAAAACAGGAGAGAAAAATGAAAAGTCTGTGGGGGAAGAGGAACACTCAATAGTTACAAGCTACCAGCGACAAGGTGGGACTTACTAGACCGAAGGGGCGCGCTCACCCTTGTTCTGCACCGCAGTGTCCTGCGAAGCCTGCGGTGCTGCACGGGGCCGCGCCGTCCAGGAGCCCCCGAAACGTTTGGCTGAGCCAAGCCAACCCTGCCAACCTCCTACTGCGTGGGGAACCGAGTCTGACTGTACGGAACGCATGCACTCCCCATTCGGAGCTCTATATATTTTAATGGAAACGCCTGAATCTATAATGAGGAGCAATCTATCTTGCAACCGCCGATCTGAAAGAACTGAATAAATAACCGAGCCGATCAGTCTGTGGCATGGTTCAAATGGCTGCCGGTCCCGCACCCAGCATTCTTCTGGCTGGAGAGAAAGCGGTAACGCTGGAAGAGCTACCATGAGCTCTGCTACAGCTTTCCCTCAACCCTTGTTAAAATACTAACGGCTAAGGACTGAGTACGGCTGGGACACGTGAAGGCACTCAGAGCGCCAGCACGCTCGGCGTCCTTCTGAAGGAAGCCGTGGCCAGCGGACTGGCGACAGATGAGACACACACCTTGCTCCTGCAGACAGAGAAAGGTATGAAGGGTGTCTGGTGGGGTCCTCACTAGCACCGCTCCAAGGCAAACCACGTCTCCCTCGCTTCAGACAGTGCTCTGGCACGGGAGGTCTGCGCGAACGGTGGCACAACACAGTGCTACCAGACAGCCCAGTGAATGAACACAGAGCGGTGCCTTTGCCTCTGCGCAGCATCGTGCGGTTGTTTTGCACTCTGCCTTGATGTTTTTCTTTCCCGTTTGCCTCTCAAACGTTGGCCGGTGTCTCAGGAAGATGGGAAGCACATCCCAGAGAAAGGCAGAAGGATCAGAGCAGCCCAGCTCCTGGTGCGTGTGCCCGGGGGCACTTGTCTCTGGGGGCTGGGGAGCGACCTGCTCCCTTGCCCCCGTCCCACCCTCCCTGTTCGGGCACAAGGGTCGTCCTTCAGGGGGCTAAGGGCTTTCAAAGCGGTTGGCCACTGCAGGTAATTTGTGGAGACCGCCACATCCCTGCTACGTTGCTTGGGCAAGCAGAAGCATGACTGCAGACGGCCCTGGAGGCTCCACGTCCGCGGAAAGCTAGCAGCCTTCCCCGGCACGAGCCCTCGCTGCTGCTGCTGGAGCCCCTAGAAGGTTCAAATCCAACGTCTCGACAGCGGTTGTGTTTTTTTCTCCTCTGCCATACGAACCACGTTATTGTAGTCACATTTTTTTGTCCCGTGGCCCAACGCTGAATGCCAGCGTAGCCCCAGCCACACAAAATGCAGTCAGGCACGGGGGCTGCCATTCATTTTAAGGCCCTTTTTGAGACAGAAGTGCTGCTGAGCTCCAAGCTGCCTTAAATGCTAGGGATCTGTTTAAATCCTACCTGGTTTGCCCTTCGCTTAACTTTTCACCAGAAGTCCACGCGTGATGTGTTGCAGGGCTCTGGCTCCGCCAGGGCAGCCTGCTGTGGCAAAGTCCGTTTAAAAAAGACGGTATTGTTCACCAAGGAGGCCTGACGCTACTTCAGCCCTGACAGGCGTACCGTGCTTAGGGCGCCAGTGGTGCTAGCCTCAGCAATTTTTTTTCACGCAGATCATTTCAGAGCTGATATCAAGCAAGACGCTACAGAAAAACACTTGTTCTTGAACTCACGCCTATTATTTAAATATATTATTCATATCACCTTTTTATTCTACTGCATTTTAAAAATCTGTTTATGCAAAAGTGCTCGTGGAATGTATTAGCATTTGACCAGAGCGGGGTATTTAATTCAGCATGCAAGCATTGACAATGAAGCATATATTATGCCTCCTACACGGCATTTTTGTCATTATAGTCGCCTACATATATTAAGTTATTTTGTTGATGATTATGGATGAATATTAGCAAAAGAACTTTGTGCAAGATAAAACCATAGTTGCCTACCATCCGAGAATGAAGGAGAAAAGGGCATAAACACATGGCTTGGCTCGCAGATGATAAACGCGTTGTTTTGAAGCTATCTTAGGAAAACTAAGGACTATATTCAGTCATCTGTTACGCGTTGCGGCGTGGCATAAACCCGATGCCTTCAAGGTTTTTCTCTGCTCTGATTTCTGCCCCTGCCCCTTCCTAAAGGCAGCACTGCAGGCACTAACCAGGGCTTCGGAGGAGCCGAGGGAGACAGAGACCGAGAGCGCGCGATGCGTTTTCCAGCCCGTGTCATTCTCTTGACTGGGTCAAAAGGGCAAGGGATTGCGCAGTTTTTTAGTGCCGCTGCCTTTGTCAGACGACTGATTTATTGGTGTCGCGGCGCAGATCTGCATGAAGGATGAATTAATGCCCCACAGTATGTAAACAGCGTATCGGATATCATCGTCGCTTTTGTCCCACGTGCAGTGCTGTGCATTGTCACGGTGCCACACAAACTAACCGCTGTGTTAGCACACACGTAATCCGTGCCGTTACATTAGCGCCGAGGCTCTGCGGTGATGGCCTTGGTGGCAAACTGGGTATGGTCTGGAAGGTTCACCACCAGTCTGCTGGGCCATTGGTTTACCTTGATCTTCTGTGGTGCTTTACATCAGTTACTCTTTAAATTATCGAGTGGGTGACAGTGTCTGTACATTATGCAAACCTACGTGTATGCCACAGACCGGTCCATGGGTTTTACCCGCGTGCGTGCCTTGTTTCGCAGTTGGATGTTGCCAGGGGACTTGTGTGTGAGCTTGCAAGTTCCCTACAGGTTCTTGAAACCTGCCTCTGAGATCTTCTAAGAGATGCTGGGGAAAAAAGCTTCTGCGCTATGTTTTCTCCTGGCTGAGTCTGAGCTGGTCTTTGCAGATCTCACTGCAAATTCTGATCTTGTCGGGTTTGCTACAAATCCTGAGCTGACTGTGAGCTTCGCCTAGGTGGCATGACAACAACAACAAAAAGCCATAAAGAATAGCTTAGTATGGTGGGCAAAGGTGGACTGGCAGGGGCTGCCGGGGCTGTAATGCTAAAGTCTTCTGTGTGGCCAAGGAGACAAAGCAAGCCGTGGAGCCTGGGGAAGGTACCGAGTCCGGCACTGGCCGTGACCTGGCAGCTTGTGGGAGGATGCAAAGCAGCTGCTGGTTTGTGGAAGATCTGCTCCGCTACTGACAACTCCCAGCTTGAGCTCGTTCACGTTCTCCACTGTCATCTTCTCCTGCTGACCCTGATCTAAGGCTTGGGAGCGAGGAGGAGGTGTGTGAAATGGATTTAATTTGTAGGTGTAGGAGGGACTGCAGTCAGTGCTGAGGAAATCTGAGGACAGAGCAGATGAGCGGCAGAGGAGACGGAGTCTCCCTTCCCTGGGTCAGGGCTGGGGAGCTCTGCTCTGCTTTTGCCCAGGTCTTGGTCAACAGCACCTGGGCTGCCTGTTCAAGGTTCCAGGTGGAGCAAGGAGCCGTGAGCAACAGCACACAGGCTGCACAACCGGGCAGGAGACCGCAGCTTGGGGGAACACAACCGCGGCCAAGCAAAGCTTTCGTGTCCCTGCTCCACCAAGAGGGTGCTGAGGTCCCTAGGTAGTGAGGGGGATAGCTGCATCTCCCTGAGAAGCCTCAAAGGCTGCCTTCAGGAACTATTCTGAAGTACGCGGCTGAACTAATTTCTCTGTTTAATCAACGCTTGTCGCATCATCAGGAAAACAGCCCTGCCCAGTCTGCCGGACCTGCCCAAGGGGAAAGGCAGAAGCCAACAGGAGATGCCGCTGTGCCTCGCTTGGCTTGAGTTTAAAACGATGCAAAGTAAGAGACATCAACAAAACTAAACAGCGCCCTGGGGAAAGACCTGATCGCATTTCCTACAATAGCTTACGCAACCCAGTAATAGATCTTGCGAACGCGTGTTGTCCAAGCCCAGGCTTTTGAAGTGCTGCAGACCTTTTCCATGGGTTGGGCCAGACAGAGACGATTAGATTTACCCATCGTAAATGATCGCCGTTGGTTTTGTTGAGGCGGAGGAATGGATAGCATCACAGGACAGAAGAGACTTTACAAAAAAAAAAAAAAAAAGAGAGAAAGCGTTTGTTTTTCCACTGGGGTAAATGGATTATTAAATCACCTGAGGGTCCTACTGCGTGATTCTCTCTTTTCTGATAAAAAATGCCAAGTGATCTAAACTGGCTGAGGTTGAAGTATGTATTACGCTTTACCTGGTTTTAAATTCACAGATTGGTATCTCTTTAATCTCTAGCTGGCTGGTCATTTTGACCACATATAAAGGACATTATGTAAAACTGAACAGAAAATAATGCAATCCCTTGATGGCCAGAAGCTCGTTCTCGGAGCAGATCTGCCTTGATGGTTATTCTAATTGCTGCTCCGACTGCGGCAGCGGGGACTGCGTGGCACTGCCTCTTTCTCCAGGGCTGTGTCTTATCTCCAGCAATTTTCTGAGTGCATGTTCTGTGCCGGCTGATCGCATCAAAAAAGCCGAAGGATTGAGAAGCTCAGGCGCTCGGTGAAAGGAGAGGCGCAGCAGCACAGACGGACCGCTAAGATCTGTGCGTTTTAGCTACCCACCTCAGCAAGCCCTGCTGGAAGACTTGCTCAGAAACAAGCAAACAGATCCTGCAAGCACGATTGTGCTTCCATCTATAGAACAGTGCTGCCTGGATACCCGTCCCGGCAAACCGCGAATCTCTCTGTGCTTTCTGATTGCACTGCAAGTCTCACTCGCTCACCTGTCATAAAGATTGATTTTTCTTTTATTGTTTTGTCAGTACCTGGTTTTATCTCTTCAAGCCCCTTCTCTTCCCCTCCATCCGTAAGCTGACATTTTGCTGAAGTGAATGTCGCGACGTCTACTGTACGTTACTGAGTGAAGCTTTAAAAATGAGTCCTGCAAATCAGCACGGCGTGCCCTGACCGTAAGAGCCCGCTCCCTTTTCCCTGGCTCTGGCGCTCCCCCCGCACTCCTCCTCCTGCTTTCGGCTTGGCTCAGCCTTTTCTACGGGAGCCACGAGACATTTCGTGAGAACAAGCGCCTCAGAGAAGCTCCAGGAGCGGGGAGTTGCGCTGTTGGAGAGGTGGCACGAAGGCGGGCAGAGGTGCTCGCCTCTCCCCGGGGCCTTGGGATGCTCCCTGGTATCCCTGAGCTGCAGCACACTAATTCCAGCCGCGGTTAATGGGCAGCGTTCTACTTGTTACCTTCTGAAGGCTGGCAGTTACTTTCTGTCACCAGTAACAAAGCTGATGACTTTTTTTCGCTTTACCGTATGAATTCAGTGACTTTGTACGTGCATATAAAAAGGCATGTTTGCTTTCATCAGACAAATCGTGAACGTTAAATTACAGTCTGAACCGCTGAGTCTGCTATTCTTCTTCTGCCCTTTATTGTAGACCAATATTCTACTTCGGGAAGGCGTTTACACCTCTTCACAGTGATTGAAGGCAATGACCGACTGTTTATATTCCATTTGCACTGATCTCCATTGGTTTTCCACACATCTAAGAGGCTTCAGCATAGGCTCACGCTTATCGGAGGTGCGGGCTGAGCAGCAGCAGCACATGGCGCTCGTACGCCAGGGCGCAGTCTCCTCGAAGAGTATTGCTCGTTGTGTATGGTTAGTTAGGCAGTTTTAAACATGAGCCCAGGCTCAGTCCACAGCCTGAACACGCACGAACCATCGGCTGGCTACCTGTGACAGAACTTCGAGACTTCTGGCTGTGTGCAAGCTGTGCTGTGCATCACGGGCCTTATTCGCTGCGCTCAGATTCTCTGAGAGGGCTACAAATTTGGCACACCGTTGATTTAAAGCAACTTCCCGTTTATAAAAATGCATGTGGGATGGAGTCATTAGAATAATAAATTCTAATGCTTATATAACACTTTAAATCTGTATGAAGCGCATTACAGCTAGAGCTGTTTCACAGCCCTGAGGACTTGGGTGAAGGGAGGAAGAAACGCCCTGACGCCCGACCCCTGGGCGCGGAGCTCGGCTGGGCGAACGAGCCCTCACCCTCACGGGTCCTGGCTGCCTCGGCTTAATTAACGAGCTGTTCTGCAATCCACCTCTGAGAGACAACCGCGGCTGCTGCTGCTGCTGCTGCACTGGTTTGAGAGCTAAATCAAGGGGACCTCTTTTCTCTCTGACTTGCTATTTTTTACGTCTTCTCAGACCATTTTTGTACAGAATAATTTCCCGAGCTCAGACATCCTCACCTGAACTGCTATATTATCTCTTTTTAAATTCTTTTCTCCCCTGATTACACTGAAATGTTGGGCCAGATCCTGTGCAGGTATGGATCGCTCTCCCAACTCTTTATATGCATATAGGATCAGATGCTAAGTATCAGTGGACGGGCAAGTTGCAAGCAATTTTATGATGGTGGCAAACGGAGAGCAGTCCAACTGGAAGATCTCTGGAGGACACTAATGGGAGAGCCACCTCCTCCTTGGAAGTGAGCCCGTCTTTCTGAGTAACGGAGGAAAACCTGCTCACAGAGGCAAACAAACCCAATGTAGTTTTGATTTGTTTTGCTTCTTCTCCCTAGTAAACCCATGCTCTTTCATAGTACGTTCAAAATTAAAAGAACCCTTAACGGCCTCTCATCACACGTCTTAAATCTCAGGTTGGCGAACTGCTCTAGTTGGCCATGGCCCTGTTGGTCCCGCGCACAAGCCGAATTACTGCATGCGGGAGAGGGCAGCTGTGGCGCTGCGGTGGTGGCCCCGCTCGGAGGAGATGACGAAGGGCTGGCAAGGCTTCTGCACGAGGCCACAAAGATGTCACGGGGCCCACGGAACTCCTTTAAACAGCCGAGGAGGAAAGAAACGGACCCAGTTTTACCCGGCTTGCCAACGGCATGTGGCAGGGGAGGCACAGCGCGGTCCTCCGGCCCCAGCGAGGCAGCCGCCCGCCTCGCGCTGGTGCTCGACCCCGGCCTGGGGCGGTGGTGGAGGGCGACGGCAGGGGGACGGAGCACCCTCGCCAGCCGCGTCTGCTGGCTATAGGGAAAACGGAGAACGGGGCCAAAGAAAAACCCGTGTCGTTCTGTGGATGGGAAGCATCTGCCGCAGCCCTCTGGAAGGTCACTGCGCTGCTCGCGGTTTTTTTAGGTAGCTCCTCATTTTCTTAATGTAAGAGATTTTTAAAGTTAATTATGAAATCTTGCGTATTAAATATTCAGGAACACTTATTTTTGAATACTTCAGGTTTAATTTAGGTTCTTTGAAATTTTAATATCTTGCTTTAATATTTAATGCTACCCTGACACGAGTCTAGAAATTTAAAGTCTGTTCTTTGAATGAAACGAGTCCTGGATTTCTTTCTGGGAAAGGCTGAGATGCAGAGGTGAGGCAAGGGTCTCCCTCAAAAGGATGCAACTCTCTTCCTTTCTTCCTATCCACGTGTGGGCACTGCAGTGTTTCCAAATAAACCTGTTCTTTTTGCACTAGTGCTGGTAAAATAACATAGACTCGGGTATGCAAAATATTTTTCGTCCCTCTCTGCTGATTATCAAAGCCCACAGTCTCTCCAAAGCGGCAGACTGCTTCGGGGCTTCTGCAGCGCTCGCACCCATCAAGCGGCACCAGGACTCTGCACCGTGTTCCAGTCAATCACCAGACGTGATGCTGAGGGAGCCCTCGCAGGGCTCTCTTTGGGGCGCCGCAGAACGCAGCGATCCGGGCAGTAAATGGGACAGAAGGCTGCGTTACCCGGGTGCTTTGCGGGTGACGAATGAACCCGTTATCCTTGCCTGGCTTGTTTACCGAGCATCGGCTGCTCCTGCGCACCGGCAGCTAGTTAGTGAGCGCTGGTTACAGGGCTCACTCAGTTCGTATGTCAGCTCTAATTAAAGCCTCTCGGTTATTAAAATATCTTTAACATGTTTTACAGCACAGTAGCATCAAATGAGAAGCATTACAATTTTTTTTTAGCCTTTTTTTGGGGGTGGTGGTGGTGGTGTGTGCTTAGCCGCCTAATTAACAGGCACCATTAATTTCTGAGCTGCATTACAGGGAAACGAGTAACACAGGCTTTGTGAAATTTTCCAGGAATCTACATTAGAGTCAAGATGCATAAAAGCACTCGGAAAAAAAATCACAAGCTGATGGAGTTCGGTGTTTAAACGACATAGGCAAGCCCTCAGCCGGATGAAAACTGAATTTGTCTTGGGGGGAAAAAAAACCCGGTTCTTTTTAAGGACAGAGTATGAGACTCGCATGGAGGATTTTGGCGCTGCCTTATTCAGAAGGCATGGGAAAAACATCGGCTAAAGGTGATGGAGCCAAGTTGCTAGGTGCTGAGTGTCAAAGAGCAAGAAAATATGTGTGAACATGCAAAATAGCAGCTTGCAAAATGATTATCACAAAGGCTCTCCGTGAAAGCGAACAGGACATAATGGGGCTGATTTTGAAAAGCAGTTTTGTCCAGTTTTGTGCCTGCAATTTTATATGAACTCACTCATAATGCCGGTGCATCTTTATGGCCACATTTTATGCACTTAGATGATCACCTACCCAGCTTTTACTGCCAATCAGTTAGACTTCCACGGCTCTGATATCATGTACCATTATGCCCAGAGTATAACTGCCAGCGCAAGTAGTCTCACCCAGTTAACTGGACTTTGTGTGCATGAATAACCCGGCGTGGATGAGGATGTCACCGCCGGTCCCCAAGCCTCTGTCTGTGCTGCGTGATTATTTGTGGCCGCAAGGTATTATTTTCAGACATGAGGACACAAAAATCACTAAAGCCATTTTAAATCCCTGCACACACGCGCTCAGGGGACGTACGTGGCTGCTCGTGACCGGTCCTCGGCAGCAGCGATAGATTTTAAGCGTTCTTTGTGGCCCGCGCGTTTATTCATGAAGCCTGGAGAAATGTTTGGGGGGAGCGTTCGGTGTGTGGTGGGGGACCCTATTTCAGCCCCAGCTCTAAAACCCACACACCTCAGAAACGTGCGCTCTCTCAGGCCTGGGCGTAGCACCAACGTTCACGTCGGGCTGGGCAGCAGGGCTCGAGCGTCTCTAAAGTGTTGCTTCCCAGCGTAAAAGTGCTCGTCCGGGACGGCTGGAGGACGCAGCAGAGCGCCTGGAGCTGCTCTTCAGCTGCAGCTTTGCAGACTCTGGGCCCTACACTGTCTGAGAAGCCCTTCAAAAGTAAAAACTCCAAACATTAACTCACTGATTCAGGGACTGCATGGGCTGCAGCCCGTCATCTGGCACGAGGCGCAAAGCCAGCTCGAGTGCTTCACCACCCACCCCGTCTTCGAGCATCCTCATTTGGTTTTGCTCCCTTCACTTAATCACTTTTAACCTTTTATGTTCATGCCCTAAACAGAGCCTTGAGGTCCGGCATCAACTTATTCCCTCTTCATACCTATTTATTTAATCTGAACGGTTTCGGCGCTCTGCTTTCTCAGAGGTGCAGCAAGAGACCTGCCGTGGGGGAGGCGGAAATGCAGGGCCGGGAGCTGCCGTGCCCTGAGCCCGGCTTCTTGCTGGCTCCTGTAAGGATTGCAGGGGGGCTCAGATGATCTAGGCCAGAAGGCCTAGAGAAAAGAGGCCAGATAGGATCTGAAATGGCAGCGTTAGCTATTTCGCATCTTCTTGCGGTTGGACCACATTGTTGTAGGTCCTTTCCAACAGAATTTATTCTATTCTATTCTATTCTATTCTATTCTATTCTATTCTATTCTATTCTATTCTATTCTATTCTATTCTATTCTATTCCTATTCAATTCTATTCTAGCATTCTTGCATTCTTGCATTCTCATATTCTCTTATTATTCTTTTCTATTCTATTCTATTCTATTCTATTCTATTCTATTCTATTCTATTCTATTCTATTCTATTCTATTCTATTCTATTCTATTCTATTCTATTCTATTCTATTCTATTCTATTCTATTCTATTCTATTCTATTCTATTCTATTCTATTCTATTCTATTCTATTCTATTCTATTCTATTCTATTCTATTCTATTCTATTCTATTCTATTCTATTCTATTCTATTCTATTCTATTCTATTCTATTCTATTCTATTCTATTCTATTCTATTCTATTCTATTCTATTCTATTCTATTCTATTCTATTCTATTCTATTCTATTCTATTCTATTCTATTCTATTCTATTCTATTCTATTCTATTCTATTCTATTCTATTCTATTCTATTCTATTCTATTCTATTCTATTCTATTCTATTCTATTCTATTCTATTCTATTCTATTCTATTCTATTCTATTCTATTCTATTCTATTCTATTCTATTCTATTCTATTCTCCTCCCCTCTATGTTTTTGTGTGATTTTCGAGGCGATGTCCATCCTGTAGAACTAATGTGATGTTTTCCAGGGGCTGTGGTGGGTGGGGAAAAGGGGGGGGGGCGCCCTACAAACTAAACTGAGCGCATTAGCTGTGTGCAGCAGATGTCGAGAGGCTCGCGGTGGGATAATGGTGAGCTTGGCTTTTAAGGCATGGAAAAAGCGATCGCACAATGAAACCTGAGCCAAACTCTGTTCTCGCTCCTCTATCAACTTTGCTAAAACAGTCTTGGCTCAGGATTTGTCCCTATGAGAAGATACACGGGCTGGAAAGCGAAGCCAGGTGAGTAAGAACCAATTCAAGGCCTGAGGAAGGCAAAGAAGTGAAGGCTGCTGAGGTCTGCTGATGGAAATTCATTAGCTCCCGGCTGAATAAGTAACTATGATTCTCTTTTAATGTAAGAGCTCTGCCAGCTTGCAAAGGAGCAGATGTGCACACAAGATGGATAGTTTCAAATAGTCAAAATACTGGTTTTTTTTTTTTTGGTATTTTTTTTTTACTTCAGTGATTATCTTTTTTCATCTAAAATAAATCCAGATTGTGCATAGTCTGGAAAACAAAATAACAATATTTGGAGAGTGGGAGTGTTTATTTAACAGGTGGCTTACTTAGCAAATGGTTCACTCTTATAAAAATAATATTCCTGTAGTATTCTGCAGCAGCGATTCAGAACATACGAGAGCGGGAAGGCAGTTCTGCGGGTTATTACTTTGTGTGGGCTTGGGTTAGGTTGGTTTAATTAAGACCATCTGCGGGGAGTGCTTTGCTGGGTGCATTTGCATGTATTAGTGACTGAGAGTCGGGTGCTGCGTCCCGGCGGGCAGTCACCCCCCTCTCTGAGAAGGCTGGTGACACGGCAGGAGGAGCTTGCGGGGACACGGTGCTGCTGCAGAGCCCTGTGCTGGCAGAAGGGACCTGGGGGGCTCCAGCCCGTGAGGGCGAGGGACGCGCAGCGTCATCAGCCACGTTTCCAGCCTCCAGCGGCACGGGACACGTGGATTTGACACTTGGATGTTATTCCCTATTCAGGATGTTATTCCTATGCAGGACGGTCCCTATAACAGGATGCTAGTCCTGCTGTTCCCGGGAACTTATCCCGGAGCAGGGACAGAAGGGCAAGAAGCCCCGGCGACAAAGGCGGAGGGCAGGAGCTGGGCCGCGTGGGCGATCCCAGCCCGTCCCAGCGGGCCGGCAGCACTTTTCCTTAGGGTCATTTTCGAGGGTGCCTGTGGTCCAGCCTGAGCCATCCTCGAGGTGCGGCGCGCGGCTCTTTGCCCCTCCGTCACCAACGCTGAAACCTAAGCTCTGCCAGGGGACGTGGCTTTGACGAAAAAGCGGTGTCCGCCGTGCCTGGCGGCGAAAAGCAGGCGCCGGGAGAGAGCGGCCCCCGGCGCAGGGCGGGAGCTGCCCCCCAGCCTCCGCCACCGGACCGCGCCGCGGCTCGGCTGCTGACACGGGAGCCGTCGGTACCCCCAACGCGGGCGTGCAAACGTGTTCCGCCATAGACCAAATACGCGTTCCCTACGTGTCGTCTGCGCTGGGTGTGACAGCTGCGCTGGAGTTTGGGCTGAGAATTATTGTAATAACAGTATTCTGAATAGCAGAGGGATAATTACACATGGATTTGACTCGCTGCCTCCACGAGGCTTGGCTTTTGTTTTCGGATGGTGTCTCTCTCTACATTTAACAAACACAAACCACTCCGTGGGGATTTTTTTCCTATTCTTGTTTTATTCTTATTAACCCTTCCAAAGGCGCTCCTGCTGTACCAAGTAGCTGGCGTGGTACTGAATAGTACCGGCACCACGAACCGCTGGGGTGTGTTTTGGTTTTGAATTTTCCGCCTCAGCCTGTGGAAGGTGGGAAATTTCCAAAATATTTTTCATTTATTGGATTACTGAAGCACTTTTCACAGCTCCCAGGTTTTGCTGATAGCGTGAGCTTTAAATACAGGTAAAAATGCCTTTCATGATAGGAGTCATGAACACAGTGATTTCATGTGACTATTAAATTATTATAGCTCCGATTCTTGCAATTCATTTTAAGACTCCATCCTGCCATGTACAACATTATTTACTATTTACAGCCACGGTGTCGTCATTTTTGGGTGGGAGAGGAATTAGAAATTGAGAAAGCGTTGGCGCGGGGGGAAACGTTGGTTTGGTTTTTGCCCGAATGGGCCGAATCCCTGGTTGTCACCGCTCATGAAAGAGATCCACGCTGAAGGGGCCGGTCTTAGATGAAGAGCCTAACAGTAATCGCCGCACGTGTCGCCGTATGGTAAAAGAAATACTTTTCACAAGCATCAGCTTGATGAGGAAGCAAAGAAAAAAAATTGTATTTCAAGATCACAGTCTGTCAGAAAAATGAACACGCTTAAACACCCAGAGGAAGATCCTGCGCTCTCCGTAGGGGTCTCAGCTGAGGCCCGAGCCGAGCCAAGCCGGCCTCACACAAGACCTGCAGTAAACCCCCGTCCCCTTCCACCCCAGGACAGGAAAGCCAGAACGAGCCCTGCCGCGGGGCGACCGCTTTCAATCTCCCAGCCTTGGGGCCGGTTCAGCCTAATGCCGCGTCACTGGCGTGGCTTTGCACGCCAAGCGCATGGGTTTGCACACCAAGCGCAGGCAGACCGTCTTCGTCGTCCTCCTCCTCTCCCCCCTTTCCGAGCAGGTTTTCCCGGCGGCCGCAGCGCTGGGGCCGAGGGGAGCAGGTCCTTCTGCAGCGGCAGACCTGCCGGGAGGCCCGCACGAGTCTAAACCCATTTCAGCCAAAAATTCTCTACTCTCGTCGTCTGTTCGTTAACTTTTACTGGAGTGCTAATTCTATATTCAAATATAAGGTCAAAGCCCTTAGCTATTTTTTTTTTTTTTTCAGAATAACTGTGTGTCTTATCTAAAATCTTCAGAAGAGAAATACCACGCCAGAAGCACTCATCAGTGCCTCTTGACTGGCGCTGCCGCCGCCTCGCGTCCCGAGGAGCCGGTGGTACAGCTGACGTGGGAGCGACTGTGCCGGGGAGCCGAGTTACTAAGGGCGATTAACTTTGGGAAATTAATTTTTTAAATGTACTCTCTCACATCGTGGCCTTTTGCAAAAAGGTGCTTCAGGCACTGAAACAAAGACCGAGACGCTTATCGGAACTCCCCTGACAAAAATGAATGTACTGTAAAAACTCAGGTACCTACGTGTGTCATCGTCAGGGGACGCAAACCGACATTCAGGCATTTCTGCTCTGCTGCATCTCCATAAAGCTACGCCTGGACGGAAAGGCTCTGCCACCGTACGCCACGCTCGACGGAGGCAGCACGTGCGCGTCTGGCTTGGGGAGGCAAGTTTTGCTAAGTCGGGAAAACATCACGGAGCTTTCAGGTTTGTTCAAGTTGAAGCCAGAGTCCCGTTAGGGAAGAAGGTGGGAGCTCAGACCTCACGGCACAAGGTGCAGCACCCTGTCCGTCTTCTTGGCCGACTATTTGTCTGACGTTTCTTTTAAGG
>VZSC01012471.1:242903-276546 GCA_013398225.1 Steatornis caripensis
TTTTTTTTTCCCCCCTTATCGTAATAAATGTAAAAAGGTCAAGGCTAATGAAGAAAATAGTGAGTTCGGAGTTCCGTGGAAGAACAACCCAGTGCTTTTAGCAATTCGCTTAAACGAGAGAGGAAAACCAGTTCCTTTAACATTTTAAACCTTTCGTAGCCTAATGAACCACGGCCCCTCCTGCAGCTCCTACAGAGCCGAAACACCTGCGCGAAGCCGTCTCATCAGCACGAAGCGGGAGCAGCCGGCCGGGCTCACTCGGCTCCCCGGGACGCGTCGCCTCTCCCGCGCCTGATGAAGCAGCGCTACCTGACGTGACACGTCCAAAACGTTACGCGCAGCTAAACGGCCGCACCTCCCGGCCTAAATTAACCGCCCTGTGCGAGAGGAAAGTCTGTTTTCCTATAGGAATAAAGAAGTAAGGCGGGGGGTGGGGGGAAGAAATGGCCCTGCCATCTCGCTGCTAAGACACCTACTGGGAAACAAGGCTGCCGCTGTTCAGCCACATCTCTAAGGTTTATTCTCGCTTGCGGTTCACATTTAAGCCGCTGCCGTCGAGGTTAATGGCAGTTATGCGCTTAGGACTGCAGTGGTTGTGATAAGTGGAAGAGCTGATGTTACTGCACGTAAATCGCGTGGTGTAATGTGCGGATTGTGCTTTGGGTTTGGCTGAAAAATAATAAAGGGAAGGATGGATGTGCATTAGGAGAGAACAGATTTCGCCCTCTAGATACCAAATATAATATATATCATCATGACAGGCATTATTTCATCTGGCGGCATTAAAAAAAGGGGTAGCGGAGGAATAACGAGTACTTTCATATTTGGCAGATAAGAGGGGAAACTCCCGTGGCTGTAGTGGCCAGGGCAGCGCTGTACGGTCTCCTCCTCGCTCGTCTTTAAATTCTGGCTCGCTGCAGAAATGTAATTTATTCTGCTAACGAACGGGGGCTAAGGTTTACGTGGTGCCCAGCCGTCCCGGCGGCGGAGGCGGTGAGAGGGGCTGCGAACAAAATGACTCTCGGCCGTGCTACTTCTCACTGCTGTTGGGGCGCGGGTTCAAAGTTCAGCGCGTGGGAGAACCGCGTCTGGAGGGAGAGCAAGGGAAAAGGTCCCTCCTGCCCTCCTGCAGNCTAAAATCTTCAGAAGAGAAATACCACGCCAGAAGCACTCATCAGTGCCTCTTGACTGGCGCTGCCGCCGCCTCGCGTCCCGAGGAGCCGGTGGTACAGCTGACGTGGGAGCGACTGTGCCGGGGAGCCGAGTTACTACGGGCGATTAACTTTGGGAAATTAATTTTTTAAATGTACTCTCTCACATCGTGGCCTTTTGCAAAAAGGTGCTTCAGGCACTGAAACAAAGACCGAGACGCTTATCGGAACTCCCCTGACAAAAATGAATGTACTGTAAAAACTCAGGTACCTACGTGTGTCATCGTCAGGGGACGCAAACCGACATTCAGGCATTTCTGCTCTGCTGCATCTCCATAAAGCTACGCCTGGACGGAAAGGCTCTGCCACCGTACGCCACGCTCGACGGAGGCAGCACGTGCGCGTCTGGCTTGGGGAGGCAAGTTTTGCTAAGTCGGGAAAACATCACGGAGCTTTCAGGTTTGTTCAAGTTGAAGCCAGAGTCCCGTTAGGGAAGAAGGTGGGAGCTCAGACCTCACGGCACAAGGTGCAGCACCCTGTCCGTCTTCTTGGCCGACTATTTGTCTGACGTTTCTTTTAAGGTTCATCTCACGCGTTCGGAGCTCAGTCTGAGCGCTGCAGCCTCCTCCTCCTCCCGCTGCCCTGCCCATCCCCTTTGCCTCCTGGCTGGGGAGAGAAGGGCACCAAGCGACGGGGCCCAAGCGCTGGGCCCCGCGGTGCGCCAGCCCCGCGCCGTGCTGCAGCCCCTGCCCCAGGGAGGGCAGATGGAGCCCAGCGTGCCCGGGCAGAGCAGCCCTCTGCTGACAGCGGAGCCGCAGCAAGAGCCGAGCACCTCCTCCCTCTCGGACAGCGCGGCTGCTGCGGGCCGCGAGAGCGTAGTTGGGCAGCTTGGTATTAAATTAATATGAGAAAAACCCCCTGATGAGACTAGAGAACGTACAAGTAGCACAGCAGGATGCTACCTGTTCGCTTTTCCAGGGATACCTGGAGGGAGGTGAACGGCATTACCGCTTTCCTGCACCGGGCTCGCTGCTCGCCGTCGGCTAAGGCGTGAGGCCGCGTCTGCAGCCGCTCCCAAAGACTGACGTAAACATCCCGGAACTAAGCTTCCAGAGCCCGTGTGGAGCACGTTGTTTCATTTAGCCGTGCATTACCCCTAACTCCACGCGGGTGCCTCACCAGCTCATCTTCCAGCTCACTGAGAGCGGGACGGCAATCCCTGCCCGGCCCCGCAGAGCAGCTCGGCGGCCGCGGCTCCGGGGAGCAGCTCACGGAAGGCGAGCCCTGCCGTCACCCCGCCTGGCTGTCTTTCTGCTACTAATAAACACACAGGTGGGAAGGACACGTGCGCCCAGCTTGCCGAAAGTGATTTAGGAGGGATTCACGGGGACTTACGAGCCTCAATTTTTGGCAAGCAAACATTAAATCCTCTTTACGCAGCAAATAAATAGTGGCAAACCAGGTGCATCGCTCCCCCGGCCCAATCTCCCAGGCTCTCTATTTTTAAAAGCCTGCGGGAAGTGAATTCGCAGTAGCTTACCGCAAAGCCAACCTTTTTTTTTCCCCCCTTATCGTAATAAATGTAAAAAGGTCAAGGCTAATGAAGAAAATAGTGAGTTCGGAGTTCCGTGGAAGAACAACCCAGTGCTTTTAGCAATTCGCTTAAACGAGAGAGGAAAACCAGTTCCTTTAACATTTTAAACCTTTCGTAGCCTAATGAACCACGGCCCCTCCTGCAGCTCCTACAGAGCCGAAACACCTGCGCGAAGCCGTCTCATCAGCACGAAGCGGGAGCAGCCGGCCGGGCTCGCTCGGCTCCCCGGGACGCGTCGCCTCTCCCGCGCCTGATGAAGCAGCGCTACCTGACGTGACACGTCCAAAACGTTACGCGCAGCTAAACGGCCGCACCTCCCGGCCTAAATTAACCGCCCTGTGCGAGAGGAAAGTCTGTTTTCCTATAGGAATAAAGAAGTAAGGCGGGGGGTGGGGGGAAGAAATGGCCCTGCCATCTCGCTGCTAAGACACCTACTGGGAAACAAGGCTGCCGCTGTTCAGCCACATCTCTAAGGTTTATTCTCGCTTGCGGTTCACATTTAAGCCGCTGCCGTCGAGGTTAATGGCAGTTATGCGCTTAGGACTGCAGTGGTTGTGATAAGTGGAAGAGCTGATGTTACTGCACGTAAATCGCGTGGTGTAATGTGCGGATTGTGCTTTGGGTTTGGCTGAAAAATAATAAAGGGAAGGATGGATGTGCATTAGGAGAGAACAGATTTCGCCCTCTAGATACCAAATATAATATATATCATCATGACAGGCATTATTTCATCTGGCGGCATTAAAAAAAGGGGTAGCGGAGGAATAACAAGTACTTTCATATTTGGCAGATAAGAGGGGAAACTCCCGTGGCTGTAGTGGCCAGGGCAGCACTGTACGGTCTCCTCCTCGCTCGTCTTTAAATTCTGGCTCGCTGCAGAAATGTAATTTATTCTGCTAACGAACGGGGGCTAAGGTTTACGTGGTGCCCAGCCGTCCCGGCGGCGGAGGCGGTGAGAGGGGCTGCGAACAAAATGACTCTCGGCCGTGCTACTTCTCACTGCTGTTGGGGCGCGGGTTCAAAGTTCAGCGCGTGGGAGAACCGCGTCTGGAGGGAGAGCAAGGGAAAAGGTCCCTCCTGCCCTCCTGCAGTCACCGGGACGGCTGGTGGCATAAATGAAAGCAAACCCTCGGGGATAATTCTGGCAGCCAGGAGTTACGGCGACATCAGCGTGTGGGTGATGCAGAGCAGCTGATGGCCATTACACATCTTGCAGCAAAAAAAAAAAAGCGACAGGAACAAACGGCTACGGGCTCAGCGCTGCAGCTGCCCTGGTCAAAATCTCCCCACCCTTGCTGACTCAAAATATTATGGAGCAGGATGTACAGAGAACGCCTTCCAAACTCCCCTGAGACCCTCGTGCCATTGCCTTGCTCCGGCTGCTTTCTGTTGTGCCACGGGCTTCCCTGATCGCAGAATGAATTCCCTCCCTTGCCCCCGGTGCCCAGCAGAGAACCAACGGTAAAACAGGACCGAAAACCAGAGCCAACGCAAAGCGAGCGTGTTTGCAGCGTCCCTGCGCGTGCGGCGGCAGGGTCGGCCGCACGGACGTGAAACTCCTCCCTTCGACGGCAACACCTCTTTGTCTACCCTCAACGTTAAGGCTGAGCGGAGATTTTTTTTAATTCCCGTTCTTTAATTTTATTTTATTTTTTCACCATTTTCTTGTTTTAAAGAATCCGGCGTTGCAAGCTGTAGCGTGGCCGGGGGCGTGTGGGCGCGGGGCACCCGAGGGGTTCAGCGCACCAGGGCGCGTGCCAGGGGACGCGACGAGCCGCGGCAAACCCCTGAGCCAGGCGACGCGTTGCCAGCGCGAACGGGCCAGGCTAAAATCCACCCTTTTCCCGAGCTTCCTCACGTATGTCAGCTTATGCGAGAATTTTAAAACTGTTTAAGAGGCTTTTTAATTTTTTTTCTTTTTCTTTTTTCTCCAAAGGAACAAAACCTTCCACGGCAGGCTATGAAATGTGGGTTATTTACCTCCAGACTGGGCACGAGCCTGATCCAGTCTTAGAAGTAAATGCACGTGTAGTCTTTAAGGCATGTTGTTTTCCACGTGAATACGTACTGCGGTATACGCGTTCTTTGGAACACGGCTACGTGGACTAAGCGGAGATTTTGGTAGGCAGCACGTTTACCGTTGTTTGTCCAGAACGCTAGCTCTGAAAACGTGCAAAAAAGCAGCTGTTACCGGTGATGGTTTTTAACACGCCCATATCTCAAAAACGGCACAGTTCCTAAAAAAAATACATACATTGAGAAGTTTAAAAGAAGCCGTCTACCTACGAAGGGTACATTTGCTGCCAAGTTACAAACCCTTGAGAAACTGCATTTGCTCAAGAAGTTGCGAGACGTCCTTTAATTCAGTATTAGTATAATATGACGACCAGCAGCTGCGGAATTAGAGCATCGTTGCTTCTGCGTATGTCACCACCGATGCAATGGTAATTGCAGACCTGAGTTATCGCACAAGCAGGAACTTACGGTGTTACAGACTTTGGGGGTTCCAATGTGGACAACGGTCTGGATATAAATATTCAGTTATGCCGCTTGGAGCTAAGCCATTTATTTTTCACGTCTGAACGGTGGGAATAAATATAATAGTATTTGCCCGACAGATATGAACAGTATGGGTTGATCCTTTGAAGAAGCATAGAACATACCTTCCAACAGCTGCCTAAAGCAAACACAGCCCACGAATTAAAGGGCGGGCAGATTTGGTAGGATATGGTGTTCAACCTGCAGCAGTCTGCACCGTCCCTTTCGGAAGAACGTCCCAGTACGTCCCAGTCTGTACAACTACCGGTTTACCGCATGGAACAGATTCACCGAGAACCAAGTTTCTTTATTTGATCAACACCGCCCACCGCTCCAATCCTGCAAAAATTAAGGTCGCTTGGCTCTATGAACTACGTCTGGGGAATTAATCGGTGCATCAAGTTAAGCACGGCTGTGTCTCTTTGTAGGACTGGAGGGCTGCGTGGGCAGAGTCTCACGAGCAGCCTTCAGGAGACGGACCCTACAGACACCGAGGGCGCACGGCAGCGTGTGCGCAGTCCCGGCACGCCTCGCGCTGCGCTGTGCACACACGCACGCACACACACACACACGTCCACTGCTGAACACGCAGGTCTGACTGAGATTAAATACCTACTTCATCTAAGGAAACGCCATTGGCACCACCTAGAAACGTTTGCGTTTTTTTTTCTTTTTGGACCGGACAGTAATTACGTCACCCTAAATTTCAGGGAAAATTCAGAGCTGGGACTGAGTATCTTGTCCATGTTATCCAGTGGCTCTACCTGGTACAAATGCAAACAGTCAGTACCTAATTATGTATATATAGATATATATATTTTTTTTTTTCCGTGTTTAATAAAGGTGCTGTTCATTCTATTCTGTTGCTGGAAATACCAGGTTCCAGATATCAGGAATCACTGGAATTAAATACATCGTTGAAACACAGAACTCGATCCAGCCACAGTATAGAAACACCTCTCAAGTTTATGTGAGACGAGGCATACGAGTTGGGCTATGCGTCTCCTTTTTTTTTTTTTCTCTTCATAAAACTGCACTGACACGATACTTTCTGCAGCCCCGCTGTTTCTAGCGAATGGGTTATAAAATATAGCACTTTAAAGCTGCAATACAAGAGAGATCAGAATATCAGGCCTGTGTATAGCATGATCTGGATTGGGTTTACGCTGTTTCCCTAAAGAATGAATTTTGTCATGTTATTCGAGGTTTTAAAAAATGCCACATTTCTGAAAATAGTAACTGCTTAGCACACGGCTGTAAATAATACGATAGAAATAGTACGATCTGTCACTGAACATACGCGGAGTGACCCAGGACATTTTGCTGCCGTAGTTTGGAGTCACCGTGTTTCTGTGTACACCCTTTATCCGTAAGTGCGACAGATTCACCGCTTCCTCTGTCTACACGTTAGCATGGGGTAGCACATAGTGAGGCTAGCAAAAGCCAAGAGTCTGCCTTCTCCACAACCGGGGCATCTGTGAACCGAGCCTGGAACTGCTGAGTATGCACAGTGCTCATCTGGCAGCGCTCGCTACAAAAGCCTATTGTTAGGAGAAAAAATACTGCACTGCAATGATCGTGTCACCTACTGGAGTTCTTATACAAAGCACGGGAATGATAACGTCGATAACGGTTTTATTATTCTTGTCATCGATAGCTGTTTTGTAAGCAAGTGAAGATCTGCTGGGGTCCCCAGGGGATCTTGTGTTCAAGGGCTGCTGGCCGTAGTCATGCCCCAGCAATTTACACAGATGGCATTTTTAAGTTCAGCTGTAAACTGTGAGCAACATTTTGCATTAATGCTGTCCAGGGCTGTTGTTTTAAAAAAAAAAAAGAAAAAAAGAAAAAAAGAAAAAAAGAGTTAGTAGCCTTATACGCTATTTTGAAACGTGATCCCTCACTGCGTGAAATGAGCGTTATCGCGGCAGACTGCAGTACTGGCAGGTCGTGTGTGAGGACTTAACTGCTGTGCTAAGATGTCAGCACATGGGTAACGGAGTCCTGTCTGTGAAGATGAGCCTGTCGTGGACGGCAACATGCGCTTCCGTACAGCTATTGGAGCAACCTCGTTTTAATATATGTATGTATTTTATATATATATAAAATTCTGCTTGATACTTCCTGCATTTTCAGATATCTGATATTTAAAAGCATCCTTTATCATTGCTAAATTAGCCAAACCAGTACAAAATGAAGTGCAAGAAAAATACCAGTTCACGTCATAGTTTTTGCCAGCGACACAAAAGGGGCTGTTCAGCTTCTCACACTTCCAGCCGTCGAGGAATTCTGACTTAGAATGACCAAGGCAAACGTTCCTACATTCAAAAGATGCCTCCAAATAATTTGTGTTCTGTCTTGTAACGGGAAAACCGGTTTTTACAGGGATCGGCTGCCAGTTAGCGGCGGCAGACGGAAAACACGAAAAGGCGCTGGTGCTGTCCTCGACCGATCCCCTGAGCCCCTAACTAAGCCTGAAGCAGTCCGCTGCCCCCCTGGAGACGGCAGAGGAGGCTTCCCTTTTAGCCCAAAGCACCTTTGGCCTCGGCTAGAGATTTCCTGCGCTCAAAAGGATGCTTTAGCGTTTCCCAAAACACATCCCAGATCTGTTGGAGAGGAGGAGGGAAGTAGTGTTTTATGAAGGCACACCCATGCTGAATTTGCAGGAAAAAGGAAAGAAAACAGAAAGCAGTACTGCGCGACGCAGTTATAATACAAGGCTCATTCTTGAAACCTGAATATCATGCGAGAAGAAAATCGAGATACGTGTAACATTTTGAAGAAATATTTTGAAGGCAATATTATTTGATCTTTTTTTATGAAAAAAGAAAAACGCTTCTGTGTAAATGTGGATAGAATGCTATTTAAGAAGGGAACTGAATATTTGTATTGCAGCCTTAAAGAAGCACATTTTTACTGCAATATTTTTTTTTTCTTTGTAAACTACGGTCTGCAGCTCAGCAGACCATGACTGAATGCTTTTGAAAACTCGTAGATTACAAACATGAAATCACAATTAATATCCTCTAAAAGTAATTTCAGAGCTTTCACGCCTTAAAAAAGGACAATGTGTACTGCTTCACAAGGTAATGCAGCTAATCAAAAAAAGGAGTAGAATTAAAGTATTTACATAATGAGCAATTCTACAGAAGGCGATCATCCCCATGTAAGCACTGCTGATTATATCCCACGCTGCTTTTAACAAACTCTACCAGATTGGATCCAGTCATCAGCACTTTCAGAGAATCCTTAAAAGCCTTTTATGGGTCTTTACACTTAGTGCAGAATGATGTTCTTCAGGTAGAATACGCTGGTGAGGGAGGACAGCGTCAACACAAGGTACCAGCAGGAGAAGAGGACTTCGGCGTCACCGGTGATCCCGTACTGGGCCGTGCTGGGAGCTGCAAAGAGAAGAAAAAGGGGTTAAGTGAAAATTTCCACGCTTAGACCCCCACACCCTTCATTTTCATTAATTCTTCTAAAAGACAGCTATCGGGGCAGCAAAAGCATTCTCTGAAAACTGGAGAAAAAGCTGCAAAGGCAGCCAGGCCCTCCCGCTACACGGCTCCGTGGACATGACTTCTTGTTTTGAAGAGGAGAAATCGTTATTAAGGCAAGCATTTAAAAATGTGACTACTTCACATCAGATGAGCGCTTCATGTTTAAACACCTGAATAATTTATCTGTTTTTAAGTTACTGAGCATTAAGACCTCCACTGAAATCAATGAGAGGTGAGTGTATTTAGATCTGTTGGAAAACAATTCATTTTCTGTCTGACTTTAGAAGCCAAAGTTTGACAATTTTGCTTAGCCAAAGAGATTCGTATTTACCTTCAGTCTCTTTGAAGAAAGCGTATTATTTACTTGCTTTAATGCAAAGCCATTCTCAAGTTCCTACGTAAACACCACAGGAAGCGCATGCAAAAAAAAAGAGTTAACCTATAAGAAAACCGAGTCGAGAAGCAAGCGAGGAGACAACAATCTGCAGCAGCTGCGAGCGTCTGCTGGCTGTCCTGCCTGCGGCGCGGGAGCGGACCCGGGCAGAAACCCAGGGTTTTGTTCTTGAAGAGCCACCGGCAGGAGGAAGGAAAAGGACCCGTTAGCTCGCCCTGCACCGACCCGAAGCTACCAGGATGATGCTATTGGGATGTCTGGCTGCGAAATAAACACTGTAGGCTCACTTTGGCTGGCAGACTTCTGTACACTATTTCTCTCAAATCAAACATTTTTCTTTTATATGATGCACGAAACCCCGACGTCTTACACACGGCATCCCGTGCTCTTTGGTTGAACGCTGGTATCAAAGGTTTTGCTTTCCAGACTACACGAGTGTAATATAGATAATTCTAAAACACAGTATCTGTCTTCTATAAATAATAATAATATAATACATTATTAACAATAATGATATAAAGTCTTGTATCGCGTGCCATTTCTTCAAGCAGGCATCGCCTATGTCAATGGCACTTCATTTACACACAAGTTGCAGAACTTGCTCGTTTGACTAGACTGACCCAACGTCTGCCAGAGACACGGATGGAGATCAGCTGGTGGGTGCTGAGCAAGACCGAGCCAACTTGGTGCGCGTGTCCCGGTGCTCAAGGCCTTTTCCTTGCAGAGGACAGAGGTGTCGGACGGGCAGAAGGGGAACAGAAATTTCCGAGCTCGTTCCAGACGACCCATCTTGAGCGAGCTGGGGATGCTCAGCCCAAAGGCTTGGCTGCAAAAGGGAGAAACCACTAACGTGGTTACTTTGAAAAAACACGTGAGCCGTGTGCCAACAGAGGAGAGGTCGCCAGGGGTTGGATACCACGGGGAGGATCTTGCCTTTTCTGCAGGATCTCTCCTTTCGCTCCATTATCTTGCTGCCCCGAGGCGCCCTCAAGGCACTGGGCTATGTGGACCAAGAACACAAAGAGATGGTCCGAAGAGGAGACTTCAGCCAACAGCTCTGCTCTGCAGGTACACGGGCGGCAGCTACACAGAGCAGGTACCAATGGTGCAGAAGACAGTTTCCCTGGGGCCAAGCCAAAGCTTGTCCCGCCGCCTTGCCCAGGAGCGAGCCACCTCTGCTGCCCCTCGCCAGCGCCAAGTCCTCCTCTGGCAGGGAGACACCAGGGTACGGCGCACGCAGTGCTTCGGCGTAAGCAAACCTCACGGGATCCTCACACGCTTCCCCTTTGGGCAGAGAAGAGGCGGAGAAATAAAGCGTCCTTGATGGCAGGCGCGAGCCATGCCGCGCGCTGTCCAGGAGGATTGCACGGTGCGGGCAGGATGGAGCCCAGGGAGGGGAGCAGGACCTCGCCTGGCGGCGCGGGCAGGGACGGGGTTTGCTTTTGCGCGACGCAGTCTCCTGAATTTCAAGTCTTGTTCAGTCTGAGCACTGAAACATAAACGTCCCTTTGCTTTCTATACGGGATTCTGAGCTATGTGCTACCGGGTCCGTTTTCAACGTATGACATTTTATTAGGCGCAGAGTATGTGACGAAACCAAAAATAACTCATTTCCCCCCCCCCCCCCCCCCCCGCAGGAAGGTTCAGGTAATGAAAAAAATCACAAGACGAAGCTTGATTTTGAAGCTTAGTTTAGTGACGTATAGCCACGACTAACTGCAGGACAGGGCGCGCTCTTCTCGTTAAAAAGGAACTTTCTGTGGCAAGTCAGTATGACAGATCCACATTTAATTTATTACAAAAACCAGGCTAGCAAGCTGAAGCGTAGCGTAGGTGGTATTTCATTTTATCATATTAAAAGAGCTTCCCCAACGTAAAGATAATTTGAACTACAGTGGCTATAAAAGCGAGTGGAAAATTATGTAAATCTGATTTCCTGCACACGAACCGGTACTATCCTTCTAAAGCTTATTAAATCATATCTGGATTGTTTCAGCGCAAAGGTACTAGGTGAATTAATGGGGGGAAAATACATAGACTTGGGTAGATAATAGAAAAGAGTTACGGCTCCCAAAGCTGGCTAACCAGAAGAATTTGATGGTAAAGAAACCCGAAGGAGAAGCAAATCCGGAGCAGTTTAAGCGACTGGACTCTGCTGGGTTTGAATAAACTGTCCCGAGGGCTGAGTTCACACGGTACAGGGATGCCAAATGAGCGCAGGGGCTGGTTTTGCTGGTCCACGGACAATGTGTCAGCCCCGTTCAGCCCCAGCCTGTCCCACGCCTCGCCGCCACCGAGCAGCGAGGGTGCCGATGCCGTGGCTGGGCCTGACAAACAAGATTTTGGTTCAAAAAGCCATTTCATAAGCTCTCTGAGTCTCTTTAAACCAACCTTTGGCATTACGGTAAAGAATGAAATCCAGCTGTGCTGCGTGGCTCCCAGGTTCACGGGGACCGATGCTCTGGAAGAGCTCGAGCCGAAATTTAAAATTATTGTCCAGCCCCTCTAATGCCTGTGCCGTCTCCTGAGATTCCTTTCAAGGGGGCAAACTGGTGCGAGGCTGCTGGCACTGGGGGCTGCCGACCAGTACCTGCTGGGTGCAGGTTCACTCACTGAGACCTGCAGTGACGTTTGCTACGGAAACCCAAAACGGACGCGGAGCGATTCACGTTTGCACCCCCCTGGCCCGGAGAGTCCGCCGACACTGACCAAAGACACGGCTGTCCCCAAAACCCACGGCGCGCCAACAGGCACGCTGATCACACACTGGCTCTGAAGGGCTTTTTCGGGGCTGTAAGCTGCAGGTCTAGAAACCCGTGCTGTTTTTATTCGAACTGGAACCTGCAGCTGGAAAACATTTGCCGCACGCCTTGCACAGGACCAGCAGCTCAGCATGCGCGTCGTGGTGCGCGTCTTCAGCCCTTTAATTCATCTGTCGGTGGAAAAAGCCGGACTGCTCTGCAGCTTGCTTTAACAGTCTCCTTTTATAATTAGCAGCCCGAATCAGAGCACCCTTTGGGCAGCCTGGCTGGCAGAAACGGGCAGGGCGCTGCCTGCGCGTTCAGCTGGGGAACTCCCGGTTGTCTCAGGTACGGTGGACGGTGACTTATTGATCGGGAAAGTCTTGCCAGATCATTATGCCTCTTAACTTTAATGTGACTTCTGGAAATCTCCAAGCGTTGCTGGTCTCCAGAGCGAATCCACAAGCAGATGATGTCCCTCTCTCACTGTTAGTGGCTGCATCAATTCCAATGCCGCGGTAAGGCTATGGGATGGCACACAGTTTAAAATGTGCTTGGCTCCTAAAAACTCTTAAAAATGAATAAGCTTCTGCAGTCCTTTTCTTTTTCACCTCAGTATTTTCATTAACTTTTCCTGTGGCCGATTGCTTTGCTGGCAAAGGAAAATTTTGTTCCGAAATATTAATAAAGTTCTGTAGATAATTTGTGATGTTTTACAAACTTCAAAAAGTAAACAAACTTACTTACTTTTAAAATTTAAAGATGCTTAGTATGGTCTGCTTAGTCATTAATCTAGAATGAATAATTATCTTTTACGAGTACCGAGCAGCCCTTGCTTTCATTATCATTGCTGGGTAACGTTGGGCAAGGTCACTTTGTACTTGAACTGGTTAATTTTCATAGGGTTTTTTGAAGGTTCCCTACGTCGGAATAAAAACCTTAGTTTAGGAACGAATGAAAAGGTTTAAACGCTTGAAAATAGCATAAAACTCACAGCTGCTTTTTCTTCCCCAACTAAGAGCTTGGCATTGAATGTCACTGTTTTACACAGACACACCCGTCCTCGCAGTCCTCGTATTTGTAGAGCGAGATAATGCTGGAGGTATGTATGATTAGGTATTAAATAAAAGCGTGAATTATTTGACTCCCTGATGACATCTGCAGCTATCCTGGGCATTTCCACAATACCCATCACCACCATTATAACGGAGCACTCGGTTTGTAACTGATTTTACAGCGCGTGAAGCTTTTGGTACACAGAGAGGGGAAGGAGAACAGCGGTCGGCCCGCAGAGAGCTATTTATCTGGCTAAAAATTCCCCTCCAGAACATCCAGAACAACGTCTTGGCAGCTATCGGAAAGAGACGCCAAGGTCGCGTTGTTTCGCTCCCCTTGCGCTGATCTGCCCGTGCGAATCCAGTTCAGAGCCGTGGTAGTGGTACCTTAAAGGACACTGGATTTCCATCTAGGAGAAGATTAAAATGAGCTTGATGAAAAGCCTGATGTTTGAAATACGAAATGACCTAGGATTCAGAAGGTGCGATAACTTCAAAATACATCAGCTTCAGCCACTGAGGGATAACAATTCACCTTCTTGCTGACGGAGGAGTGAAGCCCTGTGCCTGGGAGCAGGGTTGCTGGGCACCGACGGTCCCACGAGCGATGTTTGGGTGTCACCGCGTGTGACTCAAGGCATGGGCTGCCGTCCACGCGTGACTGGAGGAAACGGTCGTAAAATTTCTCCTGTGGGAGAGACTCCTGGTTTGCGCGCGTGGTCCGGTAAGGCAGGGGTAGGGCGCCAAGCTGAGCCGCGCGCACGGCAGCGTCGCCGACGAGCCGCGGGGTCTGGCGGGTCCCTGGGCATGCCCTCTCCCAGGGGATGGTTCTTGCCCCGTAGAGCTCTGCAGGGAGCCCTGTGCTCCTCGGGACCTGCAGTCACCACCCGCCCGCGGAGAGAAGCTCTCGGTATTGACATAGAGCAGTAGGGTACAGGAACGGATTTTGTGTGCACATATTGCTCCGTGTCCTGCATTAGCAGGCTCGTCCGATCTCCCTTACTACATTAGAATTATCGGTAGATCTGAGCGAGCCGTTGCTCTTGGTGCAGCAAGGACGGAGACGCGCGGAGAAAACTTCCGCTGTCGTTCCTCCCTTTGCTTTGTAACTCCCTGTGTTATTAGTTATTGATAAAAGCGGGTCCGTTTCTCGCTCTTGACAACGTCGCACCTAGCACCTTTCCTGGGAGACATTTACACGGTGTCACAGCCCTGCTGAAGGAGAAACCCCTGCTAAGGTCGGCACTTGTGTCCTCCACCGCTGCTGGAGCACGACCGCTGGCCAAGGTCCCTGCGCGCATGCCTCCGAAGGCCACGTGCTCTTATCGAGCTCTGCTTTCTTCTGATTTAGTGATTGTGCTACATAATCCCAATGTTTTATAACAGTTAGCGGTTGTGAAATATTTAAGCGCACTCTTAACCCTGATGATAGGATTATATTCAGACATCTCTCCTGGTGGTGAATAGAAAGGAACGAAGTAATATTATATCGCTATCTCTAATTAATACAAGAGATTAGGAAAAGCACCGTGCTGAAACGTGCAAATCAACATTTCCTAACGCCAAGGACTGCATTAACCAGAAATAATTATAAGCTTTAATGCTGATGCCTTGTAGACAAAAGCACGGACCTCTCTAGGTTGTCTGAATAAGCAAGACTAATTCTGCTAAATGGATTACGGAGAGAGATGTTAATAAGCATTTCATTTAACTGTATTCAGGTTAATGATTTATTACGGGAAAGCCTTAATAAATGTTTTTCTGTGCAACGTTTGAAATATACAGAGAAGGAAGGAATAAACTAACCCAAGGTCAAAGCAGTAAGGAAAAAAAAGATGAAAAAGACCGGGCTGTCAAAAATGTTTTTTGAAAGGAAAAGATTGTAAGATAACGGGACTCTGAAGGCTCAGTTGGGTCCTACAGATAACATCTCTACATATTGTTGCACTTGAACTTAGCCGAGGATTTATGGCTTTGGAGGAGCGGGTCGACAGTCTATAAAAGACTGAATTAGAAAGCAATGGCTTGTGATAGGAGAGGTAATCTGCTCGGAGAGCGCCGGAACAGGCTTACGAGCGTTCTGACCGAGGGAAAGTTTGTCAAGAAGAGAAATCTCGCTCTGTGCCTCAGAGGCCAGGCAGGACTGTAGAAGGCTTGACCTTGGGAGAACAAAATCTTAACATACTGTGTGAAAATGAATCAGCGGAGACACCGATTTGTTTAGTCTTATGCAAATGCAATCATCCTCAAGGCTAAGTGCCCGAGACAGGAAATTTACAGTGACGGAAGATTCACCAGTGAAGTTAAACAGATAAATCTGAATGAGGAGGCCCTTCCGAAGTGCGTGCCAGATGGAGACTTTGATTAAACAGAGCGTTGACCGTGATAACAACACTTGGAAAACGCCGATAATTTAAGTAATGCTGAAATGTGTTTGGACAGTGTCTGTGGTAGCTGGCAGCTGGACGTGGTGACTCAGAAGGTCCTCTCCAGTCTGATGTTCCTCTGTTGCTGGTATGCATCACCGAAATTCCTTTTAGTGAGAGAAAAACGTACAGCGCTGCCCAGGCCAACAGCCCCAGGACGCATTTGAAATGCAAAATGCTTATATTTTAAATAAAGGCATACGTTTGCAAAAGATCACTTTAGGAATAAGATATGGTCAAAATGTTTTGCTTATCCCAGCGAAGAAAGTCCAGCGAAGAACCTGTGCAGCCCCAGCTTTCGGAAGAGTGAAACACGTTCTATGCGATGGGTCACGGGGCGCCGAGAAACATTTTTACTGACTACGACAACTGTTAGGTGAGGTAGCTCAACGCCACTGGACATGTCCTCGCCTGTGCGCAGTGCTCATTTGTCTCCCCAGCCCCTGCTCCCGAAACCGTAAGGACAAGGATTATGGTGGGAACAAGGATTATGGTGGGAACAAGGGAGGGACGTGCCGGGGGACGCCATCTCCCTACAGCACCACCTACATCCAATGCGTTAGTGCAGGGAGCAGCCGCATTTTGCTCTGTTAATGCCTGTGCAGCTGTAATTTTGGGTAGAATTTTGCTTTTGTATATTTTCTAGCCAGGAGTCACTCAGCACTGCCGAGACAAATATATCTGAACAGCCTTGAGAAAGGAGACAGGAAATATTGCAGAAGTTGTCCGTGAGCTGACTCTGCCTGGATGGATTTATGCAACTTCTTCAGCTTATTCCAAGGCAGAGCTGCGGAGGATACGGCCAAAGCCTGCGAGGTTCTTAAAAGAGTGGCTTTGTCGTTCTCTGAACTGCGAGCGTTGGCAGGAAGGCTCGGAAGATGAGCCCCCCGGCAGACAGATGGGGTTGGTAAGAGAGGGGTATTGTCAGGTCCTGCTCATCGGCATTCACGCAAGGCTGCTGTGAGATGCAGAAACCGTAAAACGAATGGCTCACGCCGACTGGTTTCTTATTTCTAATTTAAGTGAATAACGTAGCATTTTTTGAGTCTTAAAATAGGAATACAGAGAGTGAAAGATTATTGCTATAACTGCAGAAGGAAAAACCAACTATTTGCTGCACTAAAATATTAAAGCTTATTTTTTAAATACTTGAGATAGATATGCCACCAGCAATGTTTTGAAGTGAAATACTACCCCGTGTGCGTTTGCGCGCATCTCTCTACGCACACAAAATAAGAAAGAAGCATTTCTTGTTTCAGTCGTAAAGACCCCGGTTGTGACACGCTCCGAATCTAATTTGAAACTGCTTCTTAACCCGATTCTGACTGAGTTAAGATATAAAATACGGTATTTACAGGACTAAAAAGAAAGTCAAGCAATCAAAACGCGCTGACTAGCTCAGCCACCCAGCATTGTAATTTCCTAATCGCGGGGATCTTTGCCTGGGAATTTGGGTTCCCTGGCTGTGGGAGCACACGACCCAGGAGGCGGCAGGAGAGATGCGCTCCTGTCCCTGCCCTCCGCCATAGTCACAGTCGCCCTTCCCGTTCCACCCACTCACACACCGACAAGTAACTCATGCTAAAGACTGTAAACAGTCAAGTAGTAATTTAAAACCAGCTAAAAATACGCACAGCAATGCAAATTTTAAACAAGATTATTTTTGCTTGCTTATCAATGTGATGGGGCACGCCAGGCACTTTTTGCAGTTGCTCGAAGCAGACCTACTCCGTGAACGCTTAACAGCTGCATTTCATTAAGCTTATAGAGAAAGCAAGACCATAACCGATGGAGGTTGTTAGCTACGTGCAAAAGGTTTTTAAGTGTCTTAATTTCTGTTCTCAAATAACTCTCTGGAAGAAAGCATTTCCAAAGTCAGCGACTTCTCAAAAGTACTTAGCGCAGGCATCTCGATGTATACGGTACGTGTATGGAAGTCCCCCCAAGCCCCTTAGGTTGACTCACCAGCAACTTGTTATCTTGCAAACAGAATTGCTCTCTTTTCTAAGGAGAGCATCCCATGCTCAGGCTGAAGAGGATGTGGTGAAAGATCTCGCCATCAATTCGGCAGAGCTGCGTTTGGAAACGCGGTCCTGGGCTGGCAAGAGCTTTGGTGGGCAGCTGCAAGGAGGAGCCGCGCGCCGGGGCCATGGCGGTGCCAAGGCGTCGTTGAATCAGGTCACCGTTAGGATTTTCGCTGTCTCCTGTTTGCTTTTCCCCATTTTCACTGCCCTGAGAGCTGCCTGGGTCAACCACGTCTCGGCAGCCTCTCTCCTATGAACAACCCACTTTCAAGAGCTGTGCTAACAAATGGAACGCTAAAGTTGTAGGGTTTTTTCGAGAACTCGTTCGTGCTTCCTCTCAGCTTCCAAAATCTAATGTTCCATTTGTCACATTGTCATTGACTCTTCTCACAGAAATCCAGGTTTAAATCTGCTCGCTATTGTTCACAGCAAAACATTTAATGTAAAAAAAGAAGGGTGTTATTTGTAAGAAACAAACATCTCTACTTTTTCAGGCTTAGAAATGGTGACTAAATTTCCCAGCTAATTTATACTTTAAAAAAACCTTGGTAATTTGATCATATGTAAAGTTACAGACAGATTGGCAAACTTTGGGTAACTCAATCGCGAGCGGGTAAGATAACCTTTTAATTCTAATGAAATGGATGCTGTTGGTGAAGAGTATTTAAGGTATCAGAAAAAAAGTCCTCTCCAGGAAGGGAGGCACACGGGAGATCTTACACTTAGGCACAAGATTCTGGTAACTCGAGAACCTCGATTATGGACATTTTTAGTTCACGTGCCAAAGGAATTGCTGCGCTCCTCAGTGTCAACGTGCGCTTTCTGAAGGAGTTCAGCATCTCATTATTAGTGGTATGACAGTCAGAGACCTACAGAAGCTATTGACGTTTTCTGTTCAGTAAACGCACGCCCCTGGATTGCTAAAAAACGTGCTATAACCCAAACCACTGCATTTGAATACATTTGAATGTAAACACTTTGTATCGCTACCATTTTCACAATGAAAAGGTATTCTTTAAACTTTATTACCTAGCTGTGATTTGTTTCCAAACTTGCATTTTAAATTTGAGCACACGGTTGCCAATAGAGAAGTTTTACAGGCAATTATCACACAGTGGTACCTAAAAATCCCTGTAGTTATTGCTCACTGTAATTACACGGTCTCGCTGTTGTTCTTACCCAGTAGTGTTTGCATGCGTGGGCCATACTTGTTACTCCGCATTTCTGTATTTACAGTGGGTTCAGGTAACGCACGAAAAATGGGCAAAGGCAATTTGGAGAAACCCTTACCAACAGCAGCCCTAGCACAAAAGCCTGTTTTGTAGATAATCAGTGGAAATAACAGATTCCACACGTGCTGCTGTCTGTCAAGCTATTTCTTCAAGCAAATGTCTCCGGTATCATAAAATCAGAAAAATAGTGGTGCTCAGACAAAGCAGGCTCACTCTAATCTTGCAGATAGTGCGGACATGCTTTCGCTGCAGCCGCAGAAACAAAACCAGTTTTAAACCCTTATGCATGGTTGTATGGTATGTCTTTAACGGAATGGCATTTAGACACAGATAAACTTGACCATGTCGAATAAAAAGCCCCTTTCATTAAATAATGCAAAGGAAAAGAATCCTGCTAATACATTAACAGGATAAACGAAGCAGGCACTGAACACAGAGTGCCTTAGTGTTTAACACGGTGAAACAGTACAGCCCCGACATACCCAGTGCCTATTGCAAGGAATATTTCATAATCCCGAGAAGTATTTATGAGGAAAATTACCGTGAGGGAATAGAATAAAATTCGGCTTTATATATCATCCTTTGTACTCTAGTTATCTCCAATTTCTGCGTACAGATGAGAAGCGCAGTCATACTGGAACAGATAAAGCATCTTACAGGAACTTTGGAACCGCAGGGGCGTACCAGCCTCGGAGCGCTGAGATGACTTCTAACGGACGGAGGAGGTGCCAGTCCCAGTCCTGGGACGAACCCTGTGCTTGACCACATCACCACCTGATCCCTGCCTTTAGCCGCTAAAAGGGACAGGAAAAATCAGCCCGGTGCCTTCTCCGGGAGTCAAGCAGAGCAGGTAATCGATGGCACTGAGCAGACATCTCGCTGTCCGTCAAGGCAGGCTGAGCCTGAACACAGCCGTTCAGAACTAGCAGCAGCGTGTGCCCTGTCAGCAACAATCCCAAACCGTGTCCGCCGCGCCTTCCAGCACTGACTAGCAACGCGGGGACTGCCCTTGGGTGACCCGGCTGGGTTTGTAATGAAAGGACCTCAAAGTCGGATGTGCTGTAAGGAGAAGGAGCCGCGTGCATTTCAGAGGGCAGATTAAAACTCAAAACAAACTGAGCGACTAAGAGAAACCTTTTGGCCAGTTAAAAAAACCTCAATTCAATAAGGCCAAAAAGACTCCGCTCTTCAACAAAAATAGCCAACTGCACACGTACTGCAAGAACAAGAATTTACTCTGTACTAATGCCTCAGAAAAGCATCTGCGATTGCCGTGGGCCATCCACGCTGTCTTGCTACGAAAGGACAAAGACGTTTCTGGGATGTGGAAACAGAATTGCAGCCTGCGAAGCACTGCTGCTGCTCTCCTCAGCACGGGAGGGCCGTGTCCGGCGTGGATGGGCCGCTTCGGGACATGCACAGACTGGCTGGACGCAGCCCAGAGAAGAACAAGGAGAACGTCGTCTCACCTAGGAGCAAGGCTTGGAACACCAGGACAGCGCAGACCTTGAGGAGAAGAGGGAGTCCCGGTAACAGCCGTGGGATGCCCATAAGGATCGCCCCATGAGAAGGTAGGGCAATGATCTGCTTGTGTCTGTAGCGGGTAGAACAAGATCAAAAGGTCTGACCCGCAGCGGGCGGGACCCAGAAGAGCTACGAGGGCGAACTTGGCACTGGGTTGCATGGGAAGGGTGAGGAATCTGCATCACTGCAGAGTTTTAAGAGCAGCGTGTATAAACATCTGTCAAAAATAACACTAGACCCCACTGCTTTTGCCTGCGGGAAGAGATCTTTCTAGATGTTCTCTTCGGGCCTTTAAAAAATAGTAGCCCAGGAATGCATCATAATTAGCAGTGACCGAAACACTTAATTTCTTCCTGGAACCGCAGATGCAACAGGTTCCACAGGAGGGAAAGGAGGGCGGCTCACGGCAGAGACAAAGATCAACCACCTCAGCAGGCGCCTCCTGGAGGCAAGTCCCCAGCCCACAGCACGGGCTGCAGCTCCGTTTCCCTCTCCGAGAAATCGGCTCGCAGTTCTTTCCGATGGCTTAAGGACATGCCCGTTGTATGCAAACTGCACAGGAAACTTTAAAAAGATCTTTAATTCTTGCAGAAAAACGAACGCAGCTGTGGAGCCTATAATTAGCGTCTGCCTCTTGGCTTATCAAACCCGGCTCTGCTGTTGCACCGCGTCTTGTGACTTTCCTCATAAATATTTTAAGATCTATCTTAAAAGCAGTTACTTGTCTTCCACTGGGAGCAATCAGCGGAAGGTTTCTCTACACTTGCGCTTCTGAGCGGGGAGGAGTTTTCTTATTCTCAGGATAAATCTATCTTTGGATGAGCTCTGTCTCCTCCTGGATCCCACTGCCCCGTTTCCACAGGCAGCACGCGCGCATAGGTTCGCTTCGTTAGACCAAGCACCTTCTTCCAGTCCCCTTTCTCCTTCTCTTCTTTCTCTTCGCACAACAGGAACAACAACAGATTCAAAGGCTTTACGTAAACCTGCAGTTTTACCCCGTTTCTTTGCGGGATCAGACCTTGAAGGGCTATAATTATCAGTAACGTTCCCATATTAGAGCTATCAATGAGTTAAAGGGCACTGTTGTTTCTATGGCTTGAAATAAAACCTGCGTTCCATTTTCTCTGAGTTTGCCAAGCTTTCCTCTCCTTCTTTAGATGTGCTAAAAATAATTTACCCAAGGATTATTAAAAAGAGTAAAGATTTTTTGAAGCATTATTTCATGTTTTATTGCAGCAGTAATCTCTTTCGTAAGGTTATCTTCAGCGACTCAAATAACTTTGCCTTCAAAGAAAAGTTATTACTTAGCCCAAAGGCCAAGCGAAGAGTGCTTTCTGGAATCAGACCCGCTCTGCCTCTCTGGAGCATATATGAGAAACGCTGAATAAATGCAAACCTAGCATAGCTCGATAGTCAGAGTTACATGATCTACTACTATGCATTAATGAGCTAAAAACACCGTCTAGGATTTCATTAGCAAAATAAGGCCCGTTTAATAAAAACAGTCCATGAAATGGTGAAAATTTCAACTCAAAATCCTAACAAAAGTCAAAGGAGATTATCATACCGCTGTCCTCCCTGCTTGGTTACGCAGGCAAAGCCACGAGGTTGGCTTCAGAAACGCAATCTGTCCGTAACCACCTCTAGGCAAAACCAGGGACCGACCCACAATCCTGCCCCTCCCCGCCAAAAACCCCAAACTCCAGCCTCATCGCAGATGTTTCTTACTTTGCAGAAGCACCTAGCAGGCAGATGTGCTTGCTAACGTGGTAAGTACGACACGTCTTTGTGTCGTAAGAGACGTGCTACGGCTTTCCCTACAGGCCTCACCAGAGCGTCCCTCACCCCGTGCAAACCTTCCCTCCCCTGTACGTGCTCCGCTCCGGGAGGCATGCCTCACCTGCACTGCTCTTGGCACAGTCAGGGTAAAGGAAACCACAAAACCGCCTTGTGTTTTTGAGTCTAACCCCCTTGGTTTTATCTGGAAGGCACGGCATAGCAACAACTGCAGAGGCAGAGGGGGGCAGCAATAGAAAGGGGGGCAGCAATAGAAAGGGATCATTTTAAGGGAAACCCGCAGGAAAAGAACGAATACATAATGAAGCGATTTCCTGACATTATGCAGTTTTCTGCTCATACTGCTGGTTTCGGATGTGATGTGTTCAAGGCAGGGACTACCTTCTTCTCTAGCCCAGATTTTTATCATCTGTAGCAGTAACAATCAACAAAAACAATCATCATTTGTTCAGCTTAAAATTAAACAGAGCAAAAATACGCGGAGGATAAAGACATCAAGTCTACAAAATGCCGACACTGGGTTCTGCATGGGAGTCCAAAATTAAACAGAGGAGAATGGGTCATGATCTTCCACTGGACATGGTAAACACAGCTTCGGCTAAGAGGACATTGAGAAGACGACTAGAAAAGCACCAGGGAAAGCACCAGGACAAGTAAGCCAGACGCCCGTTCCCATTCCTCCATCCCTGTGTTGCAGTGTGCAACTTGGGGGAGCCAATTCTCATCTGAACCCCAAACCGTGCCGTCTGGAAAGGTTCTTCAGCGAAGAAGAACCAAGACGAGCCAAGAACTGGGGCTCTCCGTGACAGGTAGCCACGCTCAGATTTCCATGCAAAGCGCGTAACTTCCGAGTCGCCGGCACGGGTTCAGGTTTGATAAATTTCTGCAGTTCAGAAGTGCAATGCTCTAACAAAACTACAGAGTTACAAAGTCAGTTCCTGAGACACACGGGTTGTTTTGAAAGCAATATGCATGGCGCGTGCTTTCGGGTACTTATGCACATAATTTTGGCAGCCTACAATAACTGCTTCTCCGACAATGTTGCCCTCATTTGTAAGTGTCACATTTGAGAAAAGGAAAAGCATTTTAATGCGACAGAAAAATTTGACTTGGGAGCTAATTACTTTAATTTGACAGAATTTTTGGCTCATCTGCATACTTGACAATTATTTACAAATTACATCTGTAATTAGAGGTTGGATCTTGTGCTGAAATATTGTAAATAGCTTTGAAGACATTTGCTGATCTAACTTTTAGAGGAAATGAATTTATTAGTAGTTAATATGTAAAATATTTGTATGTCTGACCTTTTGTAAAACATTCTTTCCATATTTTAAATGATCGGTTGTCGAACCGTTTTCCTCAAAATGAAGCGTGACATTGTAAATAAGCTCTTGAATTAAGCAGCAGCATATCACATCTATGTTTTCAGTGGCAACCTTTGATAGTTCTCATATATCATGAAGATTTTGTTGGTTCTGCTACATCGACGCAATGTCATATAGCATTGTGAATGATCATTTTTTACACTGAACTTTACAGTTTCTGGACAGTTTTAACATCATTCTTCTGATCTTGACAAAGGATATTGAGTTAAGCAGGTTACTACATGATTTCTTGCCTTTTTCTGGTGACCGTGTATGAGAAAGGAACTTTTTTACTGAGGGAGCTGACAACCTGTAAACAAATCCTCCGGTGAGGTGGTTGTCCGATGATTTCTAAAGATGTGGTTTTTATTCAGCTATTCTGGTGATTCGCTTAAGCATTTCTCTGGGATTTCCCTCGGTCATATTTCTGCATAGCCTATATACTGTTCTGGTTTTTAGGTGTACTAAAAAGAAAAGAAGAAATCCATGGAAGTCTACCGCTGAACCGCGCTAATAGCCAATCAATTAATCATGAATAGCACTTTTATTATAATAAGGAGACGGACGAAACAAGTAACAACTTGAAACTGTTTACTAATTCCAAAAGAGTTAAAGTATGGTGCCACCTTGAATTACAACTGGCTAGACTGGCGTTATCTCTCGAGTTTGTCTCCTGTGTCAATATTGCTTAATCTTGTTCTTTGTAACGGAGTATGTCTTACACAGAAGGACACTGGCTAAGTCATATACATAAAAGAGATCTACAGCTGCCCGGCATCTGAAATTCCTCTAATATATATTTTTATGAAACTACCGGCACATTATGTGCTCAGCAGCATAAATAAAAAAAACGTGTTACCCTGGCAATTTTACATTTACTACATTAGTTAGTAAATGCAATGGCCACCCTTACTTTCCTCTAATAAAAACTGCTGAGCCTTTTCATGAAGGATGATTGCAATTTCCACCGGCCTGTACATGCAATGAAAAAACATAACTCATCAAAATCCGAGCTATTTGCTCTTAAGATACAAGAGCGTTTTTCTTGAACACTTGACGTGACATTAACTATTCATGAAACCTGAGAGCGTTCAAACACTGCCTAAGTAAAATTGTTACTACTTTTCAACTTGATTGAGATCTTTTCTGAACCAGGCTCCACAGCAGCCAGCGACAGGGCTCTCCGCGCGTAAGAAATGCAGAGGCTGCCCAGGTACTGCGGCTGTGAGCTATCGATTTGCTGCAAAGTCGAGTTCCTCCTCCAAAATTGATTCATGATAACTGCCTCCACTTGGGTCAAACAGTATTTAACCGCTTGTAAATTTTAATTAAATGATTTGTCACGTTGAACATATAGTTTGTCATCTCGCAGCTAAGCGATGTGTCTTTATCAGAGAATGACTCAAGGGGAAGGCATCCATCTCCTCTGTCACCTCACCCACCATTAAGATAATCTGGCTGTTGCGCAGGACGTGAGGCTCCGTGAAACCGCCTGTGCTTCCTAGGAGCGAGTCCATCATGCAAATCACAAAAATACAAGTTCTTCCTCCCGTCGTTAACATACGCTTAACTTTCTGAGTATAACAAACGCTCTTCGCAGCAGCTCTTAGCAAAACAGACTTTTTTCCTTCCAACAACTTACTCCTTCCCTTTTCATGTACGAACGACACCTGCAGCTGTTCTTACTCAGCTACCCAAGTATCTTGCCGGTGCCTACAGTTATCCTTAACTCGCAAGACGCTGATTCTAGGAGAAAGTGAAGAGAAGCTTATAAACCGTGTAAATCTGTTGACTGACTCCAGGAACGATGGTTAACTTTAACGGGGTTTTTGGTGACCGTCTAGCTCCCACCCTCCTTTCTGTGTGATTAGCTACGGAGTCCTCACTTCAACGAATTTAAACGGGTCTTCGGTACGTACATGTTACGCAACACTGATGTGAGCATACGAATTTCATATACGTTCTCCTCTATCGGTGATAAGGTTTAATCCTTCGAGGGAGAGGCCTCTTGCTTGTGCAGGGACACAAACNCTTCAACAAATTTAAACGGGTCTTCGGTATGTACATGTTACGCAACACTGATGTGAGCATACGAATTTCATATACGTTCTCCTCTATCGGTGATAAGGTTTAATCCTTCGAGGGAGAGGCCTCTTGCTTGTGCAGGGACACAAACTGTTGCTTCAAGCCTGTTGCTTTACTTCTGGAGGCCACCGTTTGGGAGCCAAGAGAACGTAACAAACCTTGTGTAAAGTCTGTCCACAGAACATACAGAAAGCGCGTACGATCTACTTAAGTATTTGTTACTTTTCATTAATGTGCAGATTTTCTTTTTCCGAACGTACTTTCAGATTTCCACCCTTCAGCCAAGGGTACCGTGTCAGAAAACGCCGCCCAATTTGTCTTTATTCGCTGTTCCCTACGGCGACTTTTTTGGGGCATTTCTGATGAAGGATTGATTGCAGCAGGAGCTGGCGTGGCCATCGGGAGGACTCTGAGCTTTTGCAGCTCCCTCCTGAGCGTGGGAAGGGGAATGGGACCCCTCACCTCCGGGGGCGGCTTTGGGCTGAAGCTCCCCAAACCGCAGGGCTGGTGGGGGCCCCTCTGCAGAGCCGCCGGCCCTCCCCGGCTGACGCTGCTTCTCCTCCGCCGCTTTTAGTGCCCGTGGAGGATTTTGCATCAGGAGGCTTTTCATGCACCAGCCTTCCCCACCCGCTTTTCAGCTTAATCCAGAGGATTTTGGAGACATTATGGCTCAGCTTTGCATATGTTATTACGCAGCAGAGGGGAAAANGCTTTGGGCTGAAGCTCCCCAAACCGCAGGGCTGGTGGGGGCCCCTCTGCAGAGCCGCCGGCCCTCCCCGGCTGACGCTGCTTCTCCTCCGCCGCTTTTAGTGCCCGTGGAGGATTTTGCATCAGGAGGCTTTTCATGCACCAGCCTTCCCCACCCGCTTTTCAGCTTAATCCAGAGGATTTTGGAGACATTATGGCTCAGCTTTGCATATGTTATTACGCAGAAGAGGGGAAAAACCAAACCCAACCCATCAGTTGACATTTTTCGAAGCGGACTGGGAGCTCTAGTCATGCAACTCCTGTTAAGACTCATGGCTTTGAAAACCTCTATCAGTTACTATAACAGTTTGGTGCAGATTGCAAAAACAAAAGCGCTAAAGCGTTAGTGCCTCTGTGTGAGGCCCCTTCCCCGTTAAGGCTGACTAATGGTAGGGGACGAGTGCACGGAGGACGCTGTTCTCGGGACGGCTCTCCCGCTAGCTGCACCTTCTGAACACCTTCTGCTCTGCAGATGCTTAGTGTCGCCGTGCGCTCTCCGTCCCTCGCCTGGGGAGGACCACCGATGCTGACGGGAGGAGACACGATGCGGCTGCAAGGAAACGTGCTGGCGAAAAAGGAGTTAACTTCCACAGATGCATTTTCCAAGCGATGCACGCAAGAAGGTTAGCGAGACCATTCAGGGAAGACGATTGAGTACTGCACTCCGCTGTGCGAGCTCGTGCTGCAAAGGACCCCTCGACTGCGACTGCGTACTGACCCTGCTGCCATTTGCTGAGCTCTCGGCTGGCTCAGGACAGCTCCAAGAAGTCTCCTCTGCGTGCTATTTTCCATTCCCTTTCTCATCACCCTTGTGAAGTCAGGAATCTGGGCTCTTCAGTAGAAATCCACTACGCTCACCATTAAAATGCGCTTTGAGACAGAAAAGAAAAAGCACCAAGAAAAAGGTTCTTTCGTATTCCCAGCCATCGCCTTGCAGGCGAGCTGCGGCTCAGCTCTTCCTAGCGCAGCGCTGTGCTTGTGCGTTGCGATCAGATGAACCTGACTTCGTGCGCGTCCCTCTGCTCACGAGGACGCAGCACACACAGGCTGTCAGAAACGTCTCCCAGCCGAGCAATGGGCGATTTCTTTCCACCATTGATTTTGGCTCAAAATCAGGATTTAGGAAGACAAGACAGAGAACAGTACGCGGCACTTGGCAGGAACGTTAGCAACTTCCAAAGTGGTTACGGATGTCATTCGTACTCTTGAAAAAAAACCAACCCCGTAACAGAAGGGGAAATGATATATCTTCCCCTCTGCGTGGCAGGTGAAGGTTGACAGTCAGCGGTGAAAGCTTTCCACCTTTCCCTTTTTCTAACCTCGCTGGGGATTAAGGGTGCTTTGTCTTGAGTGTACACCCCACGCCGTGCCTGTCTAAAGAGCTGTGCTCTCGGGAAGGCAGAGATGGACTTGGATGCCTCTAAAAGCGCCTCTAATAGTCTTCGAGACATGTGGGAGAAAGAAACGTTTTGCTCCAAAAGCAATTTATTTTTTCCCTAGTTTGTACTGCGTATAACCCTTAACTACTAAAATCCTTCAAGCTTCTACAAAAGGAACCTTTCCAATAACTGACTGAGACCTGGACAGCGATAATCTGCATTTAACAGGCTGAGGATTTCTACCTCTTTGTAAAACGCAGCTCCTTCTTCATTTGAAATGAAACACTCCACGAGACTGTGCACTGTGGAGGTGGGGAGGACATGGGAGACCGTAGGTATGGAAACCTTACAAACAACATCGCAGAAATTGCTTATTCCTGAAATGTCTCTATAGCCAGAGTGCTTTGCTTTGACAATTTACTGCAGACTATTCAAATTACTTGCTGTTTTCCTATTATAAAATCCATACCCTGTTCATTCAAGTGAACACGCTCTTGAGCTTTCAAAACTGAGTTGTTCTCTGAATTGCCTTAGTTTGGCAGAAAACTCATTCAGTGTAGTTCTATATACTGTGCTTGTTGAATAAGGAGGCTGAATGGTAGGCAATCATTTCTGTTGCAATCAGAGATATTAAGAAGGATAAGTTCTATCAATTTTTTTTTTTTCAAAGTCAAAGAGATGCATCCCTGCCATTGTGGAATGCGACAGAGAGAGAAATGCAAACTGAGTCATGTACCTCGAAAATGAGAAGGATGTACAAAGGACGTCAAGGTCAATCATTTCACCTCGGTGTTTGGAACGACAGGCACGACTGAATATCCCAGCACCACCCAACGTTGCCAATCGCAACGCGGTACGATATGGAGGCGGGTGGGTGGGTGGGAAAGGTTGCCACGCATCCGTTGGGTTAGCCTTCTGCTGCCTAATGCCAAAAGCTTTTTCTTATGAAAACGTCTGACTCAGCAGTTGAAAGACGGTAAAATATTCTGCAAAACTGCCATTCTAATGAAACCTATCTTTAAAACTTTAACCAGATGGCTCCACAGATTTTTGTGGCACCGTAAATTTCAGAGGCTCGGTTAAAATCTGGACTTCATGAAAATCATGTACAGGGACAGGTGCCAAGGCACAGGAACAACTACAGAGTGAATTTTCCTTGAAAACCTTCCTGGATTAACGGAGTAGCACACAGTAATTTGGGCCTGAGTTCTTAACGTGCTTCCTGCCACCTCTGTAGCGTGCCCTAAGTAGGCATGGGGCTCATACGAAGCCTTGCCGCTCAGACATACAAACCTCTGGTACTGCCACACTCACGCCGAGGATCGCCCTATAGCCCTGACAAGCCATTTTTTATTTTTAGATTTTGGTATCCAGGTCATAAATTCTCATTAGCAGCTGAGCCTGGAAGAAAGCAAAGGTCATGGTGTAGCAGGACACTCTGCAAGTGTCTCGAGTCTGTAACATAAAATACGTAGCCTGGACTCTGAGCTGTGGTCCAGCTCTGAGCAAACCATCTTTGGTTTATTCATGGCTCCCAACTCCACAAGTGAGCTACCTCTGTCTGCTCACAGTCAAAGCCTGTTCAAGCCACCCTGAACGCTCAGGGGCTGCTCCGCTGCCCTCACTGGGGTATTTGTGCCTTCAAAAGCATTTCCTATTCTGAGGAAGGTCCATCTTCAATAACTGGGTAGCCCTGCACAGAAGGAGGCGAAAACCACGATGGCACCGCTCCTGGGAGCAGCGGCAACTCATGATAAAACGGTATTTGTTTGACTGTTCAGAGCTGCTACGCAAACCTTTAACGACCGTACTCTTTGAAGGACATGGGCTGGGCCCAGCTACCATGTTCTTACCTACAAATTTTTGTTCTATTTTCGTTAACCCAGAAGAGACTATTGGAAGAAAAACACATCACACGTTCTTTCTTGGGTTGCCTGACGGCATGCTTAAGATCTCATCCGGAAAGGTTGAGGAAGGACCGAAACCAGTTTGGTAGACTGCGCCTTGTGATCAGTATTTAGTAAGGAAAGACAAAGATGCAAAGACACGCCTTTAAACACTCGGTTCCGAACCAGGAATTGGCTGATCCTGTATTATCTCCGGGTGTCGGCTTTCATCCCTAGCTGGAGATATTGCTGGCAACCGCATCAAAATGTCCGTGTTGCATAGATGCTCTGGATGCAGCTGGCAAGAAACTGTAATTTCCATTCGGTGAGAAATTCAGACAGTGAAAAGACAAGAAAAGAAGTGTTGCCTGGAACGAGACAGGTAGCCTGGAAGGAAGCCAGTATTTTTTTTTTTTCCCCACTCGAAACTCAACAAGCTTTTATTTGAATTTCTTTAAAACTGACATATTCATGGAGATTTCAAATAGGCATTTTCTGACAATCCCCCTATTCCCCTAAGCCCCCCCTCCCTCCCTTAACCCAAGTTTGTCAGATCCTTTCCAGCCGGCGGTAGCTGCAGGCTCTTCTATAGCTGCACAGAGCTGGGACCCTCCCTGAAGTTATAGATACGTAGTTACATATACCTTTTAAATTTCTGCACATGGCTACCAATCTCATCTAGATGGATATATGAATATTTATTCCTGTAAGAATTACTGTAGTCAGCCAATTCTGGCTGATAAAGCCTTCCCATGAAACATACCCTTATGCGATAAATAAAAACAAAGACTGCTCTCTTCTTGCTCATGAATCACATTCTGGAATCTCCCGCTTCTCTTTTCTCAATCACAGCATGTCCTTACACGCAAGTATTTTAGAGCAGCTTTACCGCGTCTTTCAGCGCTGCAAGCTGGAAGCTTTGCACCGTGCATTTTCCTTGCCCTTTCAGAGCTGGTGCAGGATCGCAGACCAGCGCGGCTGCATGTACGCGCGACACGGCACCCTGCTGCAAGGGCACAGGAATACGCGGCTTTGGCGGCATTTCAGACCGACCGGAGTCACGCTTACTGTGTTACAAGACACATATGCAAACATCTGATTTCCCAGCACGCTTTGGGACCATAGACCTAAATCACATCGGTAGATGAAGAACAAAACTTCGGCATGTGGATGGCCCCCCCCCGCCCGCCTTCAGAGCAGGCATTTCCAGCCCACGCGCCGCCACACCGTTCCCCGGAGCGCATCCCCTGCCAGGGTTCCCCCGCCGCCCGTACAGCATCGGGTACCACCGCGCGGCTGAGGTGGGAGAGGTCTCGAGGACGTGGACTGAGAGGGTTACGCATTTTATCTACATCGATATTTAATAAACAGATGCCAGAGCTATAAAGAACAGTATCTGGCTTTTGAAGAGAACGTTAACTGTGGGAAGTTAGCGCTGTGCTGAAAAGAGCTTTCCCCGTATCTCGGAGGTGCGCTGGCTCCCGTGCTGTAGTTCCTACGCAGTACGCGCTGATTCATGACAAACGCTGATGCCATTTACAATACCACAAATGAATTCGTGTAACGCTAAACCACCACCGACACAGATCCCTTGGAGCCAAGAAATTGTGCACAGCGGCGAGCGTCCCGTCAGAAACGCGGAGTCAGGCTGCCCAGCAAGCCTGCGAGACGCGGCTCGTCGCTCGGCGTCCGAAACGCTCGGGCAGGAGAAACGGTCGACAACGAAGCAGCAACAGCCGGCGAGCTGAGCATCTCCGCCTGCCTTCCACATCCTCTACCCTTTTCATAGGCTACACAAGTTACTGTACTACAGATGTCCCTGCACTGCTTTCCTGGCATTTCTCAAGAGCGCTTCTTGGTTAAAACGTGAGATTTCAGTGCGCTGATCAACGTGCTGTATTCTGAAATACCCCAGCATTCTCATTTCTGCGTGAAACCTGGATTTTCCTGGTTAAACGAATCGGTGAGCGCCAGAGCAGCTTCGCCTCTTAAGCGGGCTTCTCGTGTTTGTGGGAAAAGTCATTAATACTGGAATTCCCCCACGAGAGACGGCACGTAGGCAATACACGCGTGTTCTTGCGTTCCACACGCTGGTTTAGAGAGCAGGAGTGAATGGACTAAACCCGACCTATTTCTAAGCTTATTTTTCAGCTGATAGAAAGTGGCTCTTTTGNCGCGTGTTCTTGCATTCCACACGCTGGTTTAGAGAGCAGGAGTGAATGGACTAAACCCGACCTATTTCTAAGCTTATTTTTCAGCTGATAGAAAGTGGCTCTTTTGATATGAAATGATGCATCTATTCAGCAAGCAGTGAATAACATACTCGTGATTCACTGTGTTCAAACAGTCTCCTGAAATCACGCAGTCTTTAAATATTACAGAATGTCACTGAGCACACACTGAGAGTTATTTGAAACACGCATTTTGCTTAAACAGAAACATTTACCTAATTCCACAGATTTTTCTTTGAGGATGCAGCTTTCACAGAACGATTTAGAAACGTAAAGTTCACTTGTTTGTAACAGCAGATGAATACGATACTTTAAAGGCAGTTATTTCCCACAGTGCAGCCGGTATATAATTCTAAGCGTTCCTGGCTTAAGAACCTGCCTCGCTCTCCCGCGTGTTCCTGCAGTGACACATTACTCACTGGACGAAGTGTGCCGATGCATAATGCCGGGTGAATACACAAACTACTTTTTTTCCGGCAGAGAGAGCTGTGCTGGGATTTCACATCTGCCTGGAGTTCTGAAACGCACCAGAAATGTCCACGATACGTTATGGGCATAAAGCTTTACAATAATTAACACGTAACACTGATACATTGACCTTTTTTCTTTAGAGACCGTTCCCGTTTGACGCTTACCTACGCGTAGCAAGACTTAGCAACCTCACGTACGCTTTTACGTCTGTCAGCTGGGACAAAAGAACGTACGGTGGTGCTCCGCCAGGCGCTGGCGAGTGATTCAACCATCAGGTGAAGGAGGCGGAGGGCAGTCAGGGAGACCCTGCCTGCCTTCCCAGGGCGCGATTATTTGGGAGGCGACGAAGCGGCCACTGAGAATTAAAAGCTCTTGGAACAGACAGACATCTGTTTCTGATGCATTTTAGAAGCGAGACTTGCACTGACGCAGGATCTATTACCCTAGATCTTGGTCGTCTTTTCATACTTGTTTAGTTTTTGGAAGAAATTCCACAAACTGGGAAAAGAAAGAAAATATTTTGAGTGTTGGCTGATGAAGACGAACGACCAGCTGCTTCTCAAGGCTGATCATCCTCTTGTGCCTCAGGGTTCATCTCTGCTCCAGTATTTTCTGTGCCAATTTGTCTCCTGCCTGCATGCAAAAATTTCTAGCTTAAGGTACGCGGTGCTTTCATCACACAAAGCAAAATAATGGCAAGAAATAATGCCATAATTTCTGAGATTCAGAGTCAAACTCTGTGGATTTTCCTTATGCAAGTAATTTATTGATTCAAATGAGAATTGGAACTGCGTAAGAACAGAAAAAAAGGGGGAGGGGGGGCTGACGTGTTTCCTACGAAAAACACAGAGCCTGCTTGACATTAGGTATTGTTTGTATTCCGGCATATTAGAGCGTACCAGATACGCAGTAAAGGACATTAGGGAGAAGTAACTGAAGTTCAAGGAGTTGTCCAGCCTGCCCAGGGTGCTCGTTTGAGCATACGCTTTTGTTCCTGAGAAAATCAAGTAAGTTAAAGTCCTTCTCTCTCCAACTCAAATTTTTAGGAGAGTGCCTCATAACACGAGGAATCATTAATTAAAGAAGATTCCTCAATTATTCTCTCTGACCCGTCACTGTTCCTTATTTAGTCAGCGCTGAGAATTCAGCAGCACCTTCAAAGGCGTTTCAAGACACCACCTGTGAACTAATTACGCTGAAGGATGAAAGATTCGTAAGTAACTAGAGCTCCTGGCAACGGCTGACAAAACAGATACCAACTGTGGCCCCGGTTTTTTAACTTCTGCCGCTAATCCTACATGCTTCAAGCACTGTCACTTAAAATTGAGAAAGTAAACTCCCAAATGTAAACAGGGGCTCCAGCAGAGGAACGCACAAATACACCACTATGGCTCTCAAACACCGTGTTGGTTTTGCAATAGCTGTAAAGGTTTTAAACGGTTTCTCATCACCTACTGTTTGGAACTGTAAGGAATCCTTAAGGATCTTTTTTTTTTTTTTTTTT